>JARWIR010000089.1:1800000-2117916 GCA_029959085.1 Nemophila menziesii
TTTATTTTCCCAATTTGGAAATAAGTGTAGGTGTATTAGACCATGAGAGTTTCTAGTTGCATTTGAGAGTTTCCTAGTGATATTTATCTTTGTTAACGTGGTTGAATTCCCTAAATTTTCCTTAGTCATAATCAAAGCATTTATGTAGTAATTATGGTGATACGCTGATATTTCAAGTTAGGCTATATTACGTGAGATAAACTGGTTAGTTTATTTGTTCATATTCTCTTGTAAGCATCCTTTAGTTTAAGGATTTCTCGCTATCCTTTACTATTGTCGTTTTATAACACAATTTGACTAAAACATTTCACTACAAATATACAATTGTCATGTGCCGATCCATGTGGATCGATATCCAGACTTCTAGAGATGATTACTTGTGCAACACGTCTATACTTGCACGTAGTTGTGAAAACTCAAACACATCAGGCCCCATCCAAAAGACATCTTGGCTAAGGGATTGGGATACCCCAAGGCTCTAAACTATTTTTTTAGTTTTTTTATCATTACGGGTTCTAACAGAGAGTAATTCATTTCCTCGTCAAGTACAAGGGAAACATAACAAAGTACGAAATCATAATTTCTAGGACCAGACATCATAATAGAGTCTGAGAAATAGGATGTGATAAAATGCAATATGGCCTCCTAGTCATCGAACCAAGAGCCATCATTCATAAGGTATCTATAAATCTTATATCTACTCCTTATACATCTATAAATGGCATGAAACTAAAAAATATTCTTGTCTCCCAAACCCTAAGGAGAGCCAATTTGATACAATACCTAGAAGCCCAATAAGCTTCTTCTTTTGACCCAAAGTTCATCAAGTTGTGTCATTCAGTTTTAAACATCCCAAATATGGTATGAGATGGACATGTTACTTAGTGATTCAAGTTTAGTTAAAAGGTTACTAATCTGGTTCTTGGAGTTAAGATTTATATTTATTCCCCAACTAAGGATCTTTTTAGTTATACACAACGACTTTTTACAAAATTTAGCAATCCCTTTTGCAATAGGGGTGTCAAGGGTTGACCAATCATTTGTTTCCTAATGTTTCTAGAATAGGCATCACTCACCAATTGACTGCATATATGTTTGACTAGATGCCTCAAACGTTTGATAACGTGTCACTCTTATTAGTGATGTGATATAGTCCAAAATACGTCGCAAACATAATTTTACTACTAATTGCATGACATTTTGTGAGAAAATCAGGTTAATGAAATGTTGTAATCGTGTGCAAATACATAAAGACGTTTGAGTATTTATATCTCTAATAAATTTGATCTCATTTTGAAGGAAAATAATATTTAATAATATAGCTAAGACGAATGATAAATGCCATCCCTATTCATGTCACCAGTCTATCCGTTCCTATATGTTGTGTGTGTGTGAGAGAGAGAGAGAGAGCCCAAAAAGAAAAATTAATTTATTGATTCATGTAAACACCACATATGAGGTGATAAAAAATGATACAGCAAAAGCTGACAAGAATCATTACTCTATACTAAAAAAAAAAATCTAATCAATGTATAACTGATTTTTTACATCTAAATTTAGTAACAAAGCAACCCCAATTCTTCTTTTCTTTCTTGTCCGTAAAATCCTTAAATATACTCCCTATATTCTACAAAGTTTGTTCTACTTAATAAAATGTAGTTTCATCTATTTTGAATATCAAGATATATTTTCCATGTTTTTCATTCTTACCTCTATTAAACTATCAAAATTTATACTTTTAATAAATATTTAAAATATCAAGGTATTTCATGGAAGGTATTTTAGTAACGGGAAAACTAATTATTATATATGTGTGAACAATTAACTGTTCAAATTTCTTGAAACACTGGAAAGTAATTGATATCTACAAACATTTTTCTGAATATCAATATATATATATATATATATATATATATATATATATAATCTATTATTGAAAGAGAAAAAAAACATTTTTTGAGTGATAAGAAAAGTTAGGTATAACATTTATTTTAAGTTTTCTCTTGACAAAAAAAAAGTTTTCTCTAAACAAATTTCAAAAAAATTAAAATGGTGATTAAACCAAAAGATCAACGGAACAAATGAGTTGTCTAATAAGATCCACATCAATTTCACGGACGCAACTTATTAAAAGACACACGCAATTCAGTAGAAAAATGTGACTCATTGTAAATTACATACCTATTAAACAAATTCACGATCCATTAAAAAAAAACAAAAATAATTTATTAATAATGGACAAAATAGTGGATTGAGGTCGAGATTTGAATCACTTTTCATTGATTATAAGGAAGAAATTGCATCATCAGAAAGGTACGCAAACCAACCTCAGTTCAAGGAAGGAAAAAGTATGCCAAAAACTACCTTGTTGGGACAAGCATGGGCCAATTCAAGGAAATATAAGGGAGAAACTTCAGGATATAAAATTATTATGGCACCAAATTTGAGAAAAAAAGAAAGCTAGATGCAAAGATCGGAAAGGGAAAGGAATCGGTAATGTAAATTGTGGTCGAGAACATTCATTTTCAAGCAGGGGAGATATTGAGTAAAGGGGCAAAAAATAAGGCTGGTAAAGTGCGCGTGAATAAAGTTGCGACAGGGACCAATTTGGAAAATGGAGAAACTTCTAGGGTAAAAATGAAAGTAATGGGGGGTTGTAGGGGCTAAAGAGAATAAAACTCTAGGGTTGAAAGTCCAAATAGGTAAAACTGTGGGTCAATTTGAAACTTATGGGGTGGAATTTGACAGTCGCAGCGTGAGGAATAGAAAGGCCGATCAGACAGCTCTAGAAGGCGCTCCTGGATTTAATTCTGATGCAGCAGGTAAGAATGTTGTTAATCTAGGACCTGAAGCTGGTGAATTTGATGACCTGGACGCTAGCCAAATCCCAAAAGCACTTGAAAAATGGGAAAATGAGCAAGAGAGACGACCACGTGGTGTCCGGGGAAGCCTCAGACATGATTGTCGAATCCTAAAGAGAACGTCGGTAATTTATATCTGTATTTTTTAAGTTTACTAATATGTACACCTGTAAATTATTCACAGGGATGGAATAGATTAACCCATCCTCTAAATATTTTGATTTGGAATTGTCATAGAGCTGTGGCTGAGAATTTTAGGCGTGTTGTTTTCTAAATGATGCGAGTACACAAAGTCTGGTTATCAGTTATCGTGGAGCCAAGAACTAGTGGTACGAAGGCAAACAAAATCATTCGAAGTTTGGGTAAAGAAAATTTGACGAGGGTTGAAGCAAAAACTTACAAAGGAGGTATATGGGTAATCTGGGATGATACAGACATTGATATTAAGATTTCGTCAGTAGGTCGACAAGTGATTAATATTGTAATTACAAAGCAAGGTTGTGAGTCTTGGATTTCTCCACTATATATGCACGACCTCATCCAACGGGCCGTGAGAAATTATGGGCCGCGTTTAAGGAAGCTTTCTAGGGTACGAATACGCCTTAATTAGTCGTTGTAGATTTCAATCATGTGGGTAGTGGGGAAGATAAAAAGGGGGAGTTAACGGTGTCACAAGAATTATGGAGAAAATCGAGGAGTGGAGACATTAATGTGGTTTAATAGACATGTGTTTCGAAGGTTTGCGATTTACTTGGTGTGACTCATGGAGAACGGGGCAACGCATCCTTAGGAGAATTGACAGGTCTTATGGTAACACTTACTCACATACTCTTTTTTGCAGGCATATGTCACTCATTTTGATCGAGCGCATTCAAATCATGCACCCATCCTAATCCAATTAACCAGTGATGGTTCAAGACCGCTAGAAAACCAGTTGCTTCAGATTTGAGTCGGCTTGGTGTCTCCATAATGATTTTCATAATGTTGTACAAGATAAGTGGAGTACGAGTATTACAAATTTTGGATAAAGTATTGAGGAGATGCAGCAACAATTTCCGTCATGGAAATGTGATGTATTTGGTGGCATTAATCAAAAGAAATGCTTACTTATAAGGAGGCTTAGGGGTATATAAAAATCACTTGAGTGCACATATAATTCATTCTTATATATACTTGAGAAAAGACTTTGGAGGAATATCTTAGTGTTCTGGAAGATGAACAAATATCGTGGTTTCAGAATCAAAAGAGATATGGACTCGTTTAGGGGATTGTAACACGAGTTTTCATCACTTGTCCATTATCTGGAAGAGAAAATTATCCAAGATTACTAGATATAGAGATGGTAATGATAATAGGGTAACAACTGAGCTGGACATCAAGAATATGGTTCAGAACTTCTTCCAGCAGCTGTATTCAATCGAGGAGGAAATTATTGGGCCTTCCTCTTTGTATAATATTCCTATTTTGGGTGAATATGAGGCTAGGGACCTGTTGGTAGAGTTTTTGAATGAGGATATCAGGAGGCGGTGTTTCATACAAATCCATCGAAAGCGCCTGGGCTGGATGGCATGTCTACGTTGTTTTACCTTAAGTATTGGAGTTTGGTTGGACCAGCGGTTTTTCAATGAGATGTGATAACACTAGTGAGGTACCAGCGAAGCTTAATGGTACTCTCATTCATCTAATTCTGAAAGTTACTGATTTAAAAATGGTTAGTCATTTTTATCCTATTAGCTTGATTAATGTGTCGGTTAAATTTGTTATGACATCAATGGTAATTTAACCGAGGTCTTTATTGACAAATCGCATTCGACCTAACCAAACGATATTTCTCCCAAAGAGATCTACTACAAACAATATCTTACTGGTACAAGAATTAGCCTCCCAGATGCATAGGAAAACGAGTATGTATGGTTTCATGGTGGTAAAAATAGATCTTGCAAAGACCTATGATAAGTTGAGTTGGAGATTTTTAAAGGATACCATTACAAATTTTGGGTTTCCTCATTCTTGGGTATGTCTTATTATTTCTTCCATGAGTTCCAATTCTATGCATAATTTATGGAATGATGCTCCTTTGGATCCGTTCATACAGAGAAGAGGAATCCAGTAATGAGACCCCTTTTCCCCGTATTTGATTGTGATGTGTATCGAGCGGCTACCACTACTTATTCAAAACCTTTCTTTGAGTGGGATATGGATGCCGATTCGGGTGTAGAGTCAGGGGTCTCCGATCTCTCATGTGTTCTATGCAGATGACTTAATTTTATTTGCAAAAGCATCGGAAAAACATGTGGATTTGATTAAGAAGGTTATGAGATCCTTTTGTGATAAAGCTGGTCAAACCATAAGTGAAGAAAAATCTATAATTCTTCTCTACATGAATGTTCAACACCAAAGGAAAATGGAATTAACTTCTAGAAGTGGTTTTGTGCTTAGTGGCTCTTTGGGTTTGTACTTGGGAACGCCTATTTATTCAAATCGTCTCCAGAGGGATTTCTATAGAACGACAATTATGAAAATGAAAGATAAATTAACCAACTAGAAGTCGCAAAATTTGTCACTTGCGGGAAGGGTAACCTTGGCGAAAGCTGTTTTGAGCGTCATTCCAACGTACGTTATGCAAACCATGCAACTTTTGAATTACGTTTCTGATAAAATTGATAGAATTATCCGAGAATTCATTTGGGGTACAGAGGGCGCGGTGAGGAAGATACACTGGTTATCTTGGGAGAAGCTATGTAGTAGGACGAAAGATGGCAGATTGGGTTTTTGTGACGTAAAAAGATTTAATTGTGTCTTGCTTGCTAAGCCAGTGTGAAAGATACCTAGAGATGATCAAGCGTGGTGGGTTGCGGCACTAAAACACAAATATTTCGATTAAGTTTTATGAATCGAGCTCCTAAACTATCAGACTAAAAAATATGAAAAAGTATTCTTGCCAGGCGCGAAGGGCTTGCGAATGGGATCGTAGAAATTTGAAATGAACAAAGATGCTCATACAAAAGGAGTTTGGAGGCATCATGTGTGTTTTTGGTGAAGTCGGCCTATAAAGTCCTCAAGGCACCACCTTATACTGAGATGTTTAATTGGGATAAATTATGGTCAATCAATGTCCACAAAAAGTACGAATTCTCTTTTGGAGGGTAGTTTGGGATCATTTTCCAACCGCGAATAATTTTCGGAAACGCAAACTGTATGTGTCACCAATATGTAAAGGGTGTGGACTGCACGTGAAACAGATGAGCATATATTCCGTGACTGCAAAAAATATGATGAGCTTTGGAAAGGTTTGTCGGAAGTCACAAAGTTTAGAAATATATCACGGGAAAGAGATGCAGCAAATGATCTGTTGAGCATGACACGTTGAACTCTGAATTTGGACAATAGTGTCTCTAACGATTTGGGCCTGGAGGATATTATAGAAGGGGGCCTGCGATGGGACTGTACAGGTACACAAGACTTCAGGGTCAGGTCTACAATTAATGGTGGGCCTAGCAGAGCACATAATAATCGAAGTAGACCTGCTTTGATGATTTATGCAAGTCACAGACCTGGAAGAAGATTTGGCAAGCATAGAGAGCCTGAAACTGAAACCGAGGGAGTAGGTGCCGAAATTTTGACAGAAAGGTAGCTTTTTTAGATTGGTGGAATGAGTTAATCGGCTGCAAGGTTGTGGATAATGGCATGGAATTGGGGATAATTGCAGTAGTTATTTGTTGGCAAATATGGATTAATCGGAATGAGCATTATATTGAGGAGAATGGGCCAAAGTATTCAATGAAAGTGTTAATATTTGTAGTAAAAAATGCGGCTGCAAATTAAATTCGTGCTTACAGGAAGGAAATTAATGGGGGAGTGGTTGTCTCGGAAAGAAATACGTTAGTCAAGTAGGTACTCCGACACTGGGGACCAAGCTTAATATCGATGGTTGTTTAGCGAATGAGACTAATAGAGTGAGTGTTGGGGGACTTTTTGAGATATCAAAGGAGAATATTTAGGAGGATTTGCGGGCTCTTGTGAGGTTAAATCGACATTCCAAGCCAAACTTTTTGCCTTACATTTTGAACTATACATGGCGGTTAATTAGGCATATGAAAAGCTAATCATCGAGACTGGTTCGCTTGAGTTACACGCGCTAGTGAAGGGCTGTAGGAACAAGGGGGATTGGACGGATGAAATACTTGTGGACTATAGGAGATTACTTTATCATCATAGGAACTTTGATATTATTCATGTGTATCGAGAGACTAACTCATGCGCGGATTGGTTGACAAAAAATGAGAACATCAATGTTGATGCACTGATTTTGTATATGGCCCTGCCGGAAGGATTTGGAGATTATTAACGTGTGACAGAAACGGATGAATGACACCACACACTATAGTTAGCACTATTCCGGAGACATAGTAAATTTTTAGCTAGACTTACAAATCTTGTTTAGATCTCAGTTGTATTTTAAAAAAAAACTTGTTAAAACTAAGAAAATGAACATTTAAACCATTAACTCTTAAATCTTAAGCTTTTGACCAAATTCTACTCTAGCAAGTGGAATTAAAACAATATGCGATCAAGCAATTATGTGAACTTGTTCAAACTACTTCATCCAAGGCTCAAAATTATTCCATTCTCTTTTTTCCCAGTATATATCTTATATATGACAAAAGAAAGTATACATATAAATTGCGTTCTGTCTATATGATCGTGTCCAGCACTCCTGGTCTTATCTTCATCTTCTTTTAATTATAATTAATTTATATAATTATTTTACGATATTTGATTTTAACATTTTAAAATTATAAAATACTCTTTCAGAGTTTTCTCTGGTCAATCTTAAATATCAGAGTAACCCTAAATCTTATCATTCTTTAATTTTATACCTAATCAATTTTAGAAAAAGATTTAAAATCTAACTTACCCATGTCTAAGCTGTTGGAAAAATTTAATTTTTATAATACATTTTAATAAAAGTGACGTTTATATGCGAATATGAAAAAATTTCAGTATGAATGGTAATTTAGTGACCGTTTAGCATTATTTTTAAAAAATATCACTTGAATTATAGATTTTTAAACATACTTTAAACTTATAAATTATTTTAATAAAAAAACATTAGATATATAATTATTAAAAAAATAGCTTAATGTTTATTTAGTGGATATTATTATTATAGAGTAGTGGGGTGGTGTAACCTTCACATTTATCCCTTGTAACATCCTACTTATTATGTAATTAGTAGGGTAGTTGGATAGTCACATATTGCCTATATAAAGGGCTTGTCCATTCCCTCAAAGTAAGATTGGAATCCATATAATAATATACTCTTCTTATTTTTATATAGCTTCTCATCCACTACTTTCTTTCACATATTGTTTTAACACGTTATCAGCACGACTTTACCAATCGAGCTAATATGATTTGAGACTCTTCATAATTTTTTTTGTTATATAGGGGTAAGTAATTCTTGAGGTAAGATATATTTTTTAATTTTTTAATTTTTTATGTTATATTATAATATAATTTATTACTTCATCTCTATTTGAAAATATATTCTAATAGAGAGTAAAGATTAATCGAAATTCATATACCTCTTCAAATATATGATTTTGAAAGAGAAGATTCAACTTGAAATTGTACAAGTTTGCTTCAAGAAAAGAATTACAATCATTAAAAAAAAAAATGACGAGAATAAGCAAATGAATGTTTGCTTCAATTTATAAATTATGATTGCTTAAAAGCAATGTGAAACTCGTCTTGTTTATGAAAAAAAAGAACTTTCGAGTTGTTTATAAAGAACAAAAATATTTCAATGAACTTATCAAGAAAAAAATTGAATATTGAGAAACAATTGATGAAGCCATTATGAAATGTCCAACTTGATAATGATTCATGGGTGAAATTATTCAAGCCCACTTTCTACAAGAGTATGATTCATGAAAATGAGTCTAATAAAATAATTTTTCGCTCATATATTGAGCAATACTTTTGTCATATCAAGTGAGAAAATAAGGTTTATATGAAAAAAAATTGGACATGTAATCCAAATACACCACAATAAAAAAAATTGGATTGAAATTGCGAAAGCATCTGTGAAAGATTATGAAATTCATTTATCATAATATCGTTAATTATAGACTTAAAGTCTCAATATTTTATGGAAAAAATGATTTATTGAATCATGCAAATAAGTATTGAGATGAATTCTCTTTAATTCTCAAATACATCTTGATGACATGAAAAAAAGACATTTGATTATCAATTCTATGAAATATTGAATGTTAAAATATTCGTTTGACATGACCTTGAAAGCCATATAAATGTCACAAATGATAGTGAAAAATAATCATTTGAGAAGATAGTAACACATCTAAGAACGATTGTGTAGAAAAAAATGATATTTCTTCAACATTATCTTAAACGAGGCTTAAAGCCTAATCCCATGATTTATATAGTTATCACGAATCAAAAATTCGTTTGATATAATGAACAATTATACATTATATTTGTCACTGACTTTGAAAATCATACGGGGTTGGAGAAATAATTACGTATTCTTGAAAAGAACACGTTATCATAAAAAAATCGTGAACTTGAAATTGCGAAAGATTATTTGACATGATTATTGAATCATGAAAACAAAAAGAAAGGTAAATTCTGAAATGAATCCGTATAGGATCAAAATTGACATTTTAATAACAAGACAATTAAATGTTAGAAGTGGGATTTGAACCACCACCCTCTTGCAAAGAGGATACTTGAATATGTTGTTTTCGACCAATCAATCATCATGTCATTTTTGTATTTGAACAAAACAAAAATCATCATGTCATAAGTGAAAAAATCTACTCGACAAAATTATGTGACATAATTATTTTATGATGAATGTCATTTGGATAAATCCAGTATTAAATCAATTACGGGAGGATAAACTTATACTTCTATGAAGGATATTTAATCTTTATCGTATCTTCTCAAAGGTCCAAGTCCTAAACTTTTATATTTTTAGATTATTCTAGACATATATATAACAAGATATTTCTTGACGTTCCATGTGCAATATATAAAGAATCATCAAGTAAAATATGATATTTATATCATATGGTGAAATAATCGATATATGTGATCAATCACAATATTTATTCAACAGAGTTATGAATAAATTGATATACTAGTGTCGCTAATAATATATGAGCGAGTCCAACTCGATTAAATTTCAAAAATAGAGTGACAAAATATCTTGTATTGAGATATTTCATATGCTCAATATGCACAAAAAAAAAGTTGATCATATTCTTTACTAAAAACTCATCAACATGACCAATCGGTCAAAACCATCATATGAAGTGATATAAGTTTGATGACCCTAATCTTTTGCTAGGTTAGGCTTTTTCGTCATGTTTATTAATATAAATTCATTATCATGATTATAGCCACAACCACTAATACAATATGTATCAATATTGTTTAAATCTTAAAATAAATATTACCAGGTTATCTCCTTTTTGTTTGTACTATTTGAAGTCAATAGTCAAATCCAAAGGGAGAAATATATGATCTAGCAGAATATATATTTTCTTAAAATAAAAAATTGCTAGACAATTGGTTGTGAATTCGTCTAATATGACTTATCGACATACAATTTTATACATATATATTGTCATATTAAATAAAGTCCAACTAGAAATCATGAATACCCGGTCAAAAACCTAAAGTATCCATCTATATACTATTACGTGTGCGACATAAAATATAAATGTTCCACCATTATGCACAAAGACGAGAGCACGAACATATATGAGAATTTGTTTTCAATCTACAATGATTGATATGTATCTTGGGTTTGCCTTGTGAAAAATATGTATACTGAAATACTATACATAAATCAAGATTCTCATGATAAGAGGGGGAGTTGAAAAATATTTTATATGATGCATCTTCATCCTCGCAAATAAGTTATGAGCTCAATGTAATAATAAGATGTATTCATAAGTGACTAAGTCACGCATTCAGCTTGAAAAGATCATGCTCAAATTAATTTCTTTTGAAAAAAATACGTTGCAACGCGTAAAGCGTGGTCGACTTGTCGGTTCCAAAATATCATAAAATTGAGCAGTATGAGTAAGTTGGCACTTCTAAAATTATCATGAGATAATGTAGAAAATATAACTAAAGAATAGTACTCTAAAAAGAGTACCAGGTACCTGAATATTTTCTCAGTATTGAGAAATTGAGATATCTCATTCAATTATATTACTACGTAAATATATGGAATCGGAAAACAAATTGATTATGATCGAATAATATGTGTAAATGATCATGTAAAAGTTAATAAATAAAACCGAGGATCTTGAATCGAAGTCCATTCTATGATGTTGTTTAGAAAAATTAATTGGTCAAATATAAAAAGACGCAGTTAGGCATAATCATACTCACACAGTCAATGTGAATATATAAAGTACTTTTTTTTGGTGGAAAATATTTGCCTGAAAGTTTCATATAGGACTTCATGTGCGTCTTATGATAAAATAAATTTACCAATATGTATCGTGTGATATGAAAATTTACATGTAAGTCTTTAGAAGACTAAAAATGCGTATACATAAATCACGAGATATATTAGAATGATATTTGTATTACTTTTGTTATCTTTAACAATCTTTAATTGTCTTATATATTGTCATGTAATCTGCCATATATTTGTTTTATATTTCATAAGTAGAATATGTGTTTATTTATGATTACATGCATGAATATTTATTACTCTAAATTGCGCATGATTGTGTTTGTGGATCATTCCAGTGTTATATGACGATATGACTTTATATATTGTTTAATTTGAAATTATAGTTACTATTATAAAAATGTGTAAGATACTGAATATCGAGATTATATTCGAAATTGAAGATCATCACATATACGTTTACATGAGGGGGAGAACAACACGTATTGTACTCTTTATTCCTTCGTCAAGGTTTTTTTTCACAGGGTTTTCCTGACAAAGTTCTTAACGAGGAAAATTAAAAGCGTATTGATAACGATTATGTACTCTCACTCGGCTTTTGCCCCACAGGGTTTTCCTAGTAAGGTTTTCACTAGGCATATCAATAAAAATTTGGTGAATATTCAACTCGATTTGGTCAAATTTAAGTTCACGAGAAAAGCCCAAGATGTAAAGTTCAAGATGAATATCATGTCAATATAATTTATGGATGCACTTAATAATTTTATGCAAAGATAATTCCATTTCATGAGACAAGTTAATAATACTAATGATCAAGGTACTTTATCCACACATTCAGAGGGAGATTCATACGTGTTGCACTCTTTTTCCCTTGACTAGTTTTTTCCCATTGGGTTTTACTAGCGAGGTTTTTAACGAGGCAACATCATATGCGTATTTAAAAAAAAATCCAAGGGGGGGTGTTATGAAATATTATTTAGTGGATATTATTATTATAGAGTAGTGGGATGGTGTAACCTTCACATTTATCCTTTCTAACATCCTACTTATTATGTAATTAGTAGGATAGTTAGATAGTCTCATATTACCTATATAAAGGGCTTGTCCATTCCCTCAAAGTAAGATTGGAATCCATATAATAATATACTCTTCTTATCTCCATATAGCTTCTCATCCACTACTTTCTTTCACATATTGTTTTTTTTTTAATTACATCGGAGATCCAAAGGATCGTGGAATAAGAACAAGAAAATCACTAATCTATTACATAATTAAGTAGTTCGGGATTATAAGTCACTCGCGGCGTCTTCCATCCTAGTCGGTCCTTAGTTAGAAGACTCCAGATGCCATCCGGAGGGTCTCCAAGAAGCTCGAATTCATCTCTATTCTTCCAACTTGTTTTCGCCAGCCAGTCCGCACACGCATTAGCCTCCCGATAGATGCTTCTCATGCTAAAGCCCCTATTCTTGTCAAGGATCATTCGGATTTTTCTAATCCACTGTGCTCCAGGTCCTCTACCATCTATTGCTTTTTGTATTAAGCTAATTGCCTCTCTTGAATCTACCTCAACTACCACCTCTTGGAAACCCAATTGTTCTACCAGTTTCAATCACTCGCATAAAGCTATTAACTCCACGATAATTGGCGAATTATTAGATATCTTCATGCTAAAACCACGTATCCAATCTCCATTGGTGTCTCTAACAATTCCACCCGCACCACCTATCTTCCTCCAATTATTAACGCTTCCGTCCGTATTAAGTTTGACCCCCCTAATGGGCTTTGACCACCCGACCAACTGAACCAACGTTCTCTTCGAAGTAGACATACCAGGTATTTGCTTCCACACTCGAGTAGTCATAGTAGCTATCCGTTTTGCCTTCTTGACTATCGCAATCTCCGTGGGAAAAGCTTCTCCATTGAACACAACTTTATTTCGATGCTTCCAAATCGTGTCAATAAGCACCCCAAAAAATACATTCCAATTAACACCGGCAAAAAGCAACTTATTCGACACATTTCTATACCACCAATCTCGGTCCACTGGTGCTACTAAACCACTATTTTGCTCAATTCCATCTCCTGTAGCAGGTCTCGGAACTGCCCCTCGGGTACTGTTCTGCTGTTGACTCGTTGCAGACTCGTCTCCCACCTCCCCGCCAGCAAGGTGCAGCTGGTTGCTCACCGGAACAGCCTCCTCTTCATTCGCAGCTGGTGTTTGCTGATCAGGTCTACTGCTTCCATTCCACGGGCGAGGACTGTTGCTAATGGTTCCATGGTTGACTCTCAGGGACCTGCGCTGCAGATTAAAAGAATTAGAAGTAACAGCCACCCCCCCATCCCATACATCCCTAACAGGCTGCTGCCATGAATTTGGGTTAGAATCCCATACCTGTTGATGCGCATGTTCCATCGTCCAGGCCTGTGAAAGGCCATCTCTGTTGTCTCCATTTTGCAGCTGAGGTGTTCCCTGTTTCGCTGCATTATTTTCCACCAGGGGCCTGTCTTGCAATAATCTAGAAGAACTCTGAGCCTCCAAACCTCCATAAGAGCCATCACCATCAGGCCACTGATCTTCTGCCGAGCCAAACTCAATCAGCTCCTTTTGAATAATGGTCCAAATCTCTTTAGTTTTTACACAATATCTAAAGAGATGCATCGCACATTCGGTTTCTATACCACACAACGGACAAACCTCCGGAACATCCATCCCTCTCCTAACTAAATTACCCCGCGTAGCAATTCTCTCAAGCACCGCCCGCCACAAGAACACCCGGGTCCTTTGTGATACTTTCAAACTCCATATCCTCTTCCAAAGATTTTGCATCTCATGATCATGTGGACCATCTTCCCATCCTACTGATCTCACCGAGAATTCTCCATTTACCTCATGTAACCACGATACAATATCCCGAGATTCCGCCTCCATTCCAACCCTTGCATTAGCGATTTCTAACAGCTTAGATGAAGTAAGAAGATTCTGAAATTCCATCCAATCCCATGATCCATCTGGCTTGATGTAATCACTCACTCGTTTCTCCAAATCAATAGCTTCAAACACCCCACTAACATGATCAATAAGGGGCGAATCACCCACCCATAAATCACACCAAAAAGCGACATCTCGCCCATTATGAACTATCCATCGGGAACCCCTTCTAACTACATCAATTCCCACCATGATGTCTCGACACATCTTAGAATCACTTTGTTTACTCAAGTATTGCATGGGCGGCCCCTTGAAATATTTTTCCTTCATTACAACTGTCCACAAAGTAGAGGAATCATGCATTAATTTCCACCCAAGTTTTCCCAATAACGCTCTATTCATATCCTTCGCGAACCGGAATCCTAACCCACCTTCTTCCTTAGGCTTACACACATCTTTCCAAGCAACCCAATGAATATTTCTTTGATCTTTCGAAGAACCCCAGATAAAGTCCCTTCTAATTTTATCAATTTCTTCACACACATAATTTGGTAACTTTTCGATTTGCATGATGTATATTGGAGCCGCGCTAATAACAGCCTGAGCTAGTGTAATACGACCCGCTAAAGATAACGTGTTTCCCTTCCATTTAGCCAATTTCCCACGTAGATTATTTAAGAATTCACCAAAGAACCCCTTCGGACGCCGCCCCGAAAGAATATGAACACCAAGATATTTACCAATCCCATCACTTTGGCGGTAACCACTGCGTAAGGTTATATTTCTAGCCACCCCTTCATCGACATTTCTTGAGAAATATACAATTGATTTCTCCTTACTGATTGTCTGGCCCGCATCCCTACAAAAAATATCCAAAGAATCCTGCAGCAATACAAAATTATCAACAGAAGCTTCTGAAAATAAAATTAAATCATCTGCAAAGAAAGTATGAGAGATAGGGGACCCCCCTGGGCTGAGAAAAATCGGTTTCCATGTACCCTCTTGCACAAGCCTCTGGATAAGTAGGGATAGCCGTTCCATGCAAATAGCAAAAAAATAAGGCGAAATAGGGTCTCCTTGGCGAATCCCTCTCTTTGGTCTAATTGCCTCTAGCAGAGAGCCTCTCCATAATACACTTAACTCGTTATCCTCCATCCCATACATGATAACCGACACCCACATAGGAGGCAAACCAAGGAGCTCCAGGGACTCCTTTATAAAACTCCACCGAATCTTATCGTAAGCTTTGGCTAAATCCACTTTAATCGCCATATACCCCTTCCTTCCTTTCATATGTCTCATAACGAAATCTACTTCATTCACAAGCACTATATTATCAATGGTGGATCTATTAGGTAAAAAACTACTCTGATAAGGGCCAATGCTCTTCGCCAGAAGGGGACGCATCCTATTAACCAGAATCTTCATGCATATCTTGTAGCAGACATTGATCAAACTGATAGGTCGGAATTGCGTGATGAACTCTGGATTGCCCACCTTAGGAATCAAATGAATGAGTGTGCCTAATACTTATTTAGGAAATCTACCGTTCAAAAGCGCACCTCGAATCATATCACATACTGACAAACCTACTATATCCCAACACCGTTGATAAAACCCCGCTGTTAACCCATCTGGGCCAGGAGCATTATGTGGCGACATTTGGAAGACTGCTACACGTACTTCTTCATCCATAACCGGGCTTCCCAACATCTCAATATCACTTATCTCAAATCTTTCCAACTGGGGAAGCTCGCAAATGCTAACCGAATTATCCTCATGTGAAAACAAATCCTCAAAGAAACCTCGTACCCAAATCTTCTCCACCTCCCTGTCCTCTATCTCAACCTGATTCTCGTCCCTAATATGAACCTCCTCTACCCTTACCTTCTTAGCTTGTGCTGCACCATGATAAAACCGAGTATTGCGTTCTCCGGAATTGATCCATTCAGTATGCGCTCTTTGAAACCAAAAAACCTCTTCCTGCTCCAACAGGCTTTCAAATTCTCCTACCAACCTCGATTCTAATCTCAAGAGTGATGAATTATAGGATGTCTGAATTGCTCTTTGAATACCCGCGATTCTTGCTAGCAGCCTCCTCTTCTTGCGAAATATATCACCGAAAAACTCGAATTTCCAAATCTCTAACTCTCGCCTCATAATTATTATGTTATCACTAAGACTCCTCCCCTCCATCTTCCAATTTTTCTCCACTAAATCCCTGAACCCCTCATGATAACACCAAGCAGCCTCAAAACGGAAACGCCTCGTATTAGGACTTTTTACCATGGGTGCGGCTAAAGTGACCATAATAGGGGCATGATCAGAATGTACTCTAGGCAGGTGTGAGACCATAGACGTGCCAAAAGTCTCAAACCACCGTCGATTACCATAGGCTCTATCTAACCGCTTGAGAATTCGAACCCCGGAATGCCACGAATCACTCCATGTAAACCGCGGTCCTACAAACCCCATATCTTCGAGTCCGCATTGATCCCTCCATCTCTCGAATTTAACCATAGAACGATTCGTACCCCTGCTCCACCCACTTGATCTTCAGGTACTCCAATCTGATTAAAGTCTCCTAGAACTAGTGAGCCGAAGCCTCCTCTAACGAATCCCAAAGTGAGTCCCTAATCCAGCTCTTCGGACTTGCGTAAACTGCAGATAGCAACCAAGAAACACATGAGTTTTTGGAAATTCTAAGGTTAATTACCTGGTTACTAGCCGATAAAAGTTGGACCGAAATTTCATTTTGGTTCCAAAGGACCCAAATACCCCCAGCAAAACCAATCGCGTCAACTCTAATGGATTTCTCCATACGAAGTGATTTGATTATGTTAGTCGCTTCGATTCCCGAAGCTTTCGTCTCCACCACAATTGCTATAATAGGCTTTTGTCTGTCTGTTAAATCTCTGAAAGCCCGTCTGAACCCATCACTATTTGCGCCCCTACAATTCCAAAATAACACGTTAACTGGATGGTTGGTCGGAGACCAACGTCCCCTAGAATTAGAATTAGGTGTATTATCCATAAAAAATAAAAAATTATCAGAATTAATAAATACAACCATAAAAAATCTCAGTACAGAATAGAATGCGAAAGAGAGGAAAAAAGGAACTTTATGCCTGATTGGTGACACCAGCAGGTTGTTCAAAGTCCATAACAGAGATTGTGTTACTCATCTCTTCACATTTGTTCCCTTCGCAACTTCCCAAGTGTCGCTTCTGTGATAACCTCAAATCCGTTGCAGCAACGGTACCTGATTCCGCCAGATTTTCAGCTATTAATTGTTGTTCTGCCGAGGTGGTACAAGCCTGGTCTTGAATGGCCTGATCAGGTGGTTTTTCATCTGGTGTCGGATAGCCCCAAGTTTTTTGCAGCACTTCAGTCCCACTCACCAAGTCAATACTGATCAGTTCCTTACCATGCGCTGCAGGTTGTGTATCAATGAGATAATTCGAAATTTCACCTACCCCTGAACTTTCCATATTTGCAAAAAGGTCCCTAGCTCCTCCATCACCTGCTGAGTCCATATTTTTTTCCATATCCTTGCCCAAATTAAGAACCACCTCATTTACTAAACCCTTGGAAGCACCATTCTCCACGCCCATCAGTTGTTGACCAGCACTTTGCCCCACAATATTCGGCTCAACTAAGGCACCAGTTTCTACTCGACTCTCACCATTCGAAATATTAGCCCCCTTTGTCTGATTCTTTTTCTCTTTTCGACTCAAAGATGGCCCAACTAGCGCTCCATCTATTATCACCTGGTTTTTCTCATTGAAAAAACCCCTTCCAACCTATTCGATACGCGACTAACCACTCCATGTTGTAAGTCCTTATTTGCTATCCTCGGACCCCTCTCCATTATATTACCCACAGTAGCCTCCTCCATCTCGTTTTGTTTCCCACTGCCACTAGTCTCACCTCCATCCAATGATGCCAATATTTCATATCTTGATCCGTTTGCGCGGTCATTGTTCGAACCATTTTTCTTCTTGCTAGGTGTCATCGCCATCTTTTTAGAGCCCCCGCTATTTTCTTTTTGATTAGGCCTTTGATTTTGAGTACCCCCGGTATTACGCGGCCTTCCTCTGTTACGATCCACCGTCATCCACTCTCCATACATTGGAGTTGCTTTATATGTCTCATTTCCTGGTTCTCTAGGTGGTATGTCTTTGTTCAGGCTCGTGTTCACTGTCTCATGTACCTCCTTCTGTGTTCCACATTCGTCTTTAATATGTCCGAATTTACCACATTTAAAACAAATGCGATGAAGCCCCTCATACTCAACCTTCTGAAGATGATTTTGAATTCGAATGATCGGAACGAGTGGCTTGTCAAGATCCACTTCTACCGCAATTCGAGCGAAATTGCCCCGAGCTCGCGTTCTCGTAAACGGATCAATTCGAACCATTCTCCCAATTAAGTTTCCTATAGACGATAGTATCTCCTCGGTATAGTTCATTAGTGGTAACCAAGGCAATCGTATCCAAACAGTAGTTTTAACAATCGGTGTATCTTGCGTCATGAAATAGGAGTCCCAAGGCCTAACTATTAGATATCTATCGAGAATCATCCATGGTCCTCCATTTAAAACTTTATCATAATCCTCTGAATTATTGAACTGAGCCATGAAATACCCGAAACCAACTTCAACCAGCTCCATGTGCGCCTTAGGCGACCAAATTTGGTGTAATTTATTTACCAAGTACCTAAAACCGACATTGTGACCCAATAACCGTATAATAAGGGTGTTTTTCCATACCTTACATCCCATTTTCTTTTGCTCTGCTGTACGGATTAACTGAGGGTACGTATCATCACTAATTGGGATGTCGTCCTCCATTTCAAACTCGTCAGTGTTGATTGATGCCCGGCTTGATTCTTCATTGTTCCCTCGCGCACTCTTGAGGCCGGCTTCAGATTCCTGTGTTGCTTGTCCACCTGTGGCGTTCTTGAAAGTATCTAAGAAAGATCGAGCCCTTCCGCTATTAACTTCATCCACAAGTAATGCTTTCTGCTGGTGCTGCTCGGTTTCCATAGGCACCTGTTCTAAATTACCTGCAGCAGTAAAAGGAACTACATTAACAAAATCAGAACTAGGATTATCCTTACCTTCCATGAGTGTCTCCTGTTCCATAGTAGCAAAAGGAGGCGAGGCATCTTTAGCAGCAAATTCCAATTCTCCTTTGTCTTCGATCTGCTCTTGTTCCCGATCAGGATCATTAAGGAAGGTGGGGTTCTCAATTATATTCGTTATCACAGGCATTGTCCTCTCGCTAGAAGGATTCGGAACGATGGCCAGCGCGTTAGTCTCTTGGCTATCTTCTAACGTCATCTCTTTCAGCTTACTGTTATCATCACTGGTCCCCGGGGAGAGTTCATCCCTGTCCAAGAAGTCCAGCGCCCTTTTAAGCTTTCTCTGGGCCGCCGTATCCGCATTTTCAGCAAGAATGATCTCTCGAGGAGGGTGTTCCGATTGTCCAGCCTCACCAAAAACTTTAAGGCGTTTGGAAGAGAGGCGTTTCACCGAATTAGCTTTATCTTTGGATACCATGATTTTACTGGATGGAGTCGCCGGAAGTGAAGACGAGACTTGCGAAGCTGCGATTTTACGGCGATGGTTACTACCTGCGGCCGAGTCTGGTGGTTGGGGAGGTTGTGGTGGCGGCAGCCGCCCCCTTCCCTCCATCAGATGACCGTTATTAGCACCAAGAAGGAAAATAGAAGTGTGGAAGGAAAGAAATCTGATCAAAAAGGAAATAAAAAAGAAATAAGGCAAAAAGGAAGGGCCTGAGCCACCTTCTTTCACATATTGTTTTAACACTTAAATAATTTTAGATGTCAAGATATTCATTAATATCTTTCGTAAATATAGTAATTAATAAAAAAAGTTTTTTAACTCTAAAATAATCAATAAACTCTTGAAATTTTTAATTACGTATATAATATACATATTTCACTTAATTTTTATTACTAAAAAGCATCTCTAGATCTAGATGAGTGATATATACACTTTAAGAAAATTAAATATTATGAAAAACATTTTCTTTTTGTCATTGTTTAAAAAGGAGAATCAAAATAATCCTATTTAAGAATAATATGTTGTTACTTATTTCTACCAAAGATATTATTAAATACATATATTTTATGAATAAACAATTCTAAACTAACAAAAGGTCTGGGTATAAGGTTGCTTATTTTCAAGTATATCAAGTAAATTACCAACTCATATTATTCGTTGACCGTAGACTTGCAAAGTCTTCCACTTACATGTGTAAGAGCTAGGGTTGAGCAGAATAGTGGTAAATGGTAAACAGACTCGTTAGGGTAATAAAAACCGACCTAAAACAGGGTAAAAATTACCCTAGCCCATTTTATAACATACCTTACCCTTCAACTTTGGGCATGTTAATTCTTTTACCACGGGTTTACCTTCTATACATTACCACACGGGTTGGACCCGTCCAACCCGTATACTGTTCATTTAATATATATATATATATATATGTGTGTGTGTGTGTATATGGTCAAGACCTGGCCATTTGACACATTTGGCTACTTTGTTCACCGAAATCTTATCCTCGTCTCTTCTTTGAATTTTACCTAATATGTACTTTATTTTGAAGAACAAAAATTCTTTTAATTGAATAGTAGCATTTAAACTTTATTTGGTTTTATGTTTTTTATTGTGATTAAATTATGAATTTTACCAAGGGTAAAACCCGGGTAACCCGTTAGTTAACTCGTCTTAACCCGTGGTAATTTTTATTTTACCATTAACACGGGTTTACCCTCCAACATTTACCACTTTCCAATATTACCCTACCCTTACCCTAGACCCCAACCCGGATAAACCCGACCCGTGCTCACCCCTAGTAAAAGCTAGGTCGACTGAAGGAAGAGTCACCAAATTCATTCATCTTTTCCTTTCCTAGCTAGCTGCGTTGTTCGACGACTCACGCATCATTCTCAGCCTACAAAACATGTAAATCAAAATTTTAAACTTCTTGCTTACACGCTCATGTGATACTGACTATATACAATCGACACCCCAGTCCCCACACCAACATGCAAGTGATCTAATTAGTTGATCCATATCATGTAAAATTGATAATGTAATTTTTTTTTTCTAAAAAAGAAGATAAATATATTTTATGTATTTTAACAAAATATTAAAAATATATATTTTTTAAAATAAAAATTATTCATTGTTAGCGTTAAAGTTATATAGTTGTATATATCTGGATCACCACTAAAACTAACGAGCACATTTAGTAGCAACTCAATAAAAGCTTGCCTAACCTATTAACTTAACATCATCCATAAGGCCATAGATTTCCCCCCGATAAGGAGATATAAGGGTTGTTAGAGTCCCTTCTAATAAGAGATTGACCCAAAGCCTCCTAAAATTCAAGATGACCAAATATTTCTCGTATATATAGACTTTTATTATGAAAGGAAAAGAACACATTCACATATCTGAGAAAACCTTAATCAACCTCTTTTCACTATCATCCTTACTCCCACTATTCATGAAACGCCTCTCTTCGAATCTCTTTCCCATGAAGGAAGACTCTCTCATCTTATCTTCTCGAATTTCCATCTCCCAAGTCTTTGCTATGATCATTGAGTACAATTCGTTGTATGTGCCAAGCGAAAGGATCGTGAATTTTAGTCGACAATATATTATATAGAAAACCACTTCTGCATAACTTATAGTGTAATTAATTTAACTTTTTAAAGAAGGACTTATATGATTTTCTTGCATAATATAAGGTCATCTCAGTGTAAAAAATACAAAGAGTCATGGATGCATTCCTACTTTATGTATTAAATCTCTTATTGCAATATTAATCTTTATTTTGTTATAATTACTTACTTAGTTATTAATAAATAAAGAAATTATATGTAAGAGGCAGAAGAAAACTTACATTATCCTGATTCTTGAGAGTGTTCCCCGTAGAAGAAAAACACAAGTTCTTGGAGAAGAAAAACTATCGAACTCACTAAATTTGTTGTCTCTCCTAGTTAGCTTAGTTGGACTATCGACCTTTTTCATTACAATCTTTTGGAAAATGAAAAAACATATATCTATTAGCAATACAGTACAAACCTTTGTCAATTAGATATGACATTCCACTTAAATCAAAAGGATCATTTATGCACACAACAGTTATTTTGGTATATGCAGATTGAGCGTGAAACACCTGACCAATAGAAATACACAAACTATGGTTCTCCGATTCTTCTTTTGAATGATGCTTGAGCTAAATTTATCTTGTGTAAAGTCTAGTAACCTGAAACCAGATAAAGTTTAGGACCAAAATGAAGTGTGTCACCCGATGGCACTGTAACAGTCAAATTAGTACTAAGATTGAGGAATGAGGAGAATGTATATAAATTAGGTTTACAATAATATGAACAATGTAATAATATAAGTGATACCTATTTTGGAGTATGGCATGAGCATTATTATATATAAGGAAAACCCAGTGTACCTGGATAGCCTTTTGTCATGTTCCTAAAGGTGGTGCTTGGGAGATAACATCCTCAGAGAGAGTGGTATTAGGAGGCTACTTCGAAAAGCATCTCGCCAGTAGCCTTGCGATCATGTCGAGTACTCCACACTAGATCATATCAGATAGTTGATAAAATGGTTCTACCTACGTTTGTTTCATAACATGGTCGACCCTATCAATACCTCTTTTGCATTCAAATAGTCGAAACTGAGCGTCCATACATGATTGAATGAAGAGTTTACTATTTTCTTAATATTGACGTGGACGATGGTTATAACTTGTATATCATGCACGCTATCGTGGGATGCGAGTTACTATAGTTGTCATATTGTCATGATTACCTGGATAATCGGAAGATGTTACGTACATGATCACAAATTTTTAGTCGTCTGGGTCATTATGACCGTAAGAAGGTAAACTAAGGCATTTCTAGCTCTAGTTTCGGATGTGTCACTTTCCCCTATATATGGGGTCGCTCCATCACTTATATCTCACTCATACTAAAGACTTTATTCATACATTTTTGCACTAGTATCCTTGTGATTGAGTAACTCTTCCAGTGTCCTATCCATGATGCAATGGATTCTCTTATCTTTAAGGTATTTTCTACGATTGTTTTAATTTCTTGATGTCTTGAAATGGTAGTTTAGTGAAGGGTTTTAAAGATCATTCACAAAGAGAATGTGATGATATCTGGCCTTCATCATCAGGCGTTGTGGAACTTCAACCTAAAAATGCAATGTGGGGGTTAATTAAACCTCATCTTCTTTGAATGTAGTGAATTTTTGACCAATTCTGCCTCCTCAAGCGACAATGTTCCTATTTCTTTGCCCGTTATTGAAGCAGAAATGGTGGTCATATACGACCCTTCTGTAGACTATCAATCACAAATCCAGGAAGGTCCTACCTTGGCGGAGTTCGGGTTGAAAAATTTAAGAAAGCTAAGCTCATGCACTTTAGCTTTCTTAAATTTTTCTAGGTTGTGAAAATTGAGATCTTTTCGCTAGGGTTGAGACTTGCTATCCTACCGTAGATGAAAGATCTTTTCGGCCTTGTGAAGGAAAAATTGCAATATAAACTTGTGCTTTTGATATGGGGTTGTGAATCCCTTTCAAGCCTTTTACCATATACCTTCTAAGTAAATACAACTTGTTCACAAGCCAGCTAATCCTAAAGTCTTGGGCATATATTTTCAGCTTTTATGTGAGGTGTAAGACTCTTTTGGGGTTTCCCTTTCGGTTAGGTTGTCTCGCATTTTTTGTTAATCAAGTGCAAAGGTAAATTGATAATGGATGTATTAGATAGCTCCTTGAATAAAAAATGTTATTTAATGATTTTCTTCAAGCCGTAGACGTGGTATAACAATTGGATTTTTGTAAAGAAAGACAAAGGTGAAGTATAGTCGTTTGCGACCAATTATCGGCATGGGACAAAAATTGATCAAGACTTAAATCTAGTAGATTGGGAACACCTTCAAAATATTTGTTTCTTAATATAGAAGTGGGGTACACAAGCAATAATTCAGATGAGCTTGCCTAGTCGTCTTCCCCCTACTGAGATATTTTTTCTTTCTGATATTATTAACAACATGGTCTTCTTTGAATCAGGACTCTACCCTTAATATTGTCTGATCATAAGAACCCAAAAAGATTTTGGGTGTATAGCGAAAGGGAGGGTCACAATTCCTCAACTTCAACCGATATATATTATTCTCTTAGTTTCCCCACATAAGTCTCCTTTCTTGAACATAGGAACATCGGGAAGTCTCTTTCTTTCACTTGAGTCAATGATATAATCATCAAGGTCAAGAAGACAAATATACAGACTGTCTTTATGACATTCACCGGATGTTTGGATAGTCTTGTGTATCAGGTTTTGAATCGGATTCTTAGTAGTCTATAATATGCGGCTATGATAAATCTTATACTTCTATCTTCTTCTTCTTCTTTTCTCAGACACTCAACTTTGTGCCTTTGCCTTGAAAATATGATAGTCTAGGCTGAGTTGCTTCGTTGCATGCAAGAGAGTACAACAACAAAGAACATCTCATGCATTGCTCCTACCAACAATCCTTGAACGGAGGCTCCCTCGCTGGTTTACCATCCTTTTCTCAACAGAATCCATCCTCAAAGGCTAAGGAGAAAGGCTTAGAGGGCTTGGGCTTGAAAAGGAGGACGATTTCATAGGATTTATCTCGATGTGTGGTAATTTTTTAGTATTACTTCTGCTAAGTCAGATGTCGTTCTTTCTCTGACTAGCATATGTGTTCCTTTGATGGCCACTCCTCCCCTATCACTTCTTCTTGTCAAGTCAATAACACGGTTGCACGCTCTTCGAGCAGTAAGAACATGTTGAATAGTTGTCTATTATTATTGTTTATTGACCATTAATACATGGGAATTTTCTTTGCAACAAGAACATGTTAGCGGTTTTCTTCGATCTGGTCAAAGGGGTCCTTTGAGACTGAGTGTCTTCATACTAAGGTGTATACTGCCAAGAAGGTGCTAAGAGACCTGCAATCTAGATTCCATGCGACTAAGGATGGGGTAACCGAGCTGTGGGTGATCCATAAGGCTGCAAGCGTAAGTTTTGTGAGTTGTCTAATCTTCAGGCAAGGACTTTGATTGGTGCTTATAGGGCGATCATGTATTCAAAAGAACTACCCAAACAAGTAAGATCGTCGATAAAATTATCCGATTAGCGGGTCATTTCATCGATGGCCCTCCAGTGACGCGAGGGGTGGGGTGGTGGTGGGGGTCTTCCAGTCACGCGAGGGGTGGGGGGTCTTCCATGGTGAGGGTGGTGATGAAGGCTGAGGAGGGTGGTGTTCATGGAGATGGTGGTGGGGCTGATCAAGGTGGCGATGGTGAAGAAGGAGGTGGGGATGAAGGTTTGGGGGTCGGTGGCAGGTTGATGGTTGGGGGCGGTGGTTTGGGTAGTAATAGTATATAGAGAGGATAGAGAGAGAATTAAGGGAGGAGAGAGGAAGAGAAGAGTGAATAATGGGGTGGGGAATAATGGGATCCGCGTGCTATAGGGGGTGGGGGATTGTTTTTTTTGTTTTTTACTATATGAATAGAGTATAAGAATAGGGTTGGGGGCATTTGTGTATTTTTACTAGTTTCTAGTTAGATTTCAACTAGCTGGCTTTTCTTTATAAACTAGGTGTGGCTTTGAGCCGTAGGAAATAAATAGCCCTAATATACGCTATGTGTTTACTTTGACTTAATGCATGTTGCATGATCACAGCTAAGTTTTGATTCAGTATTCGCCACATGTGCGCATGACTTCATTTTCGAAGTTGGAAATTCATCAGCAGTTTACTTGTGTCTTGTTGTAATCATTTCTGTCTAGTTGAGCATCCTTAATGAACTGAAAGATTTAATTAGATATTAAAAGCAAGAGGATTAATAGAAATACCTCTTGAAGAGCAGCGGAATCCAAAGTGATTGAGAACTAGATAGTCTTGTGGTCGTGGATCTTCTTACTGGAAGAGAGACCTCTGTAATCACCACCTAAGAGCCTCCGATTAATTGATTTTTTTTTGTGTGAATATTGTTGCAGAGAAAAGAGAGAGAAGATAGATGCGTAGAATTATAGAATAGAAGTTGTCTTACTTTGAAACTCCTATATGAGGATATATATAACTTATTAAATGTATTTTGAATTTTAAATTCAAACAAATAATAGTAACTGAATTCTGGCGGACAAAGAAAATCAAATTAAATAAATATAATAAATATTTATTTTATTTATTTCTTTCATTCTCCCACTCGCCATAATGAAGTTATATCTTATCCATAGCATCCACATCTCATTACATCATATCTTCCCATATACACACCTGAATCAAAATATCATCATACTTGGCAAATAGGTCGTGCGACCGGCAAGCATACGAGCATACGTTACTAATAACCTGTTAGGGTACATAGTTGCTCAAAATAGTTTCATCTGTTACGTATCCTGCAATACCCCAGACTAACAATATGTTGTATCATATTACAGTAACTCTGACCCCTTTTATATCACAACTTCTATGTGAAAAAGAGCTCACTGTCCTTTCGTTTATGTGTCTCACTATCATGTTATAGTCCGTATTGACTTACATGATCGGTTAACCTGCAAGCACACATTTGATACACAATTCTAGTCTTCCCTTTACACTTATATCTTTTTATATTGATTAGGTTGCTTTCCCAAACATACCCCATTAGACCGAATCACTCATGATCATTGGTAATGTGTTCAAAGTAGCATACACCTAATCAAAATATCAAGATATAGTCAAAAGTAATAAGGGCACAAATTAAAGGTATCACACAGTGAAGAAACAGGGATCAATTCTTCACTTCCTTTTGGTCGAAAGCACATGTGGTATGATACACATGTTATGGTATTATTCATATAATTCAAATTGTATGTCACAATTTTACAAATACCATACAGATATATAATTAGACAAGCCTCGTTGCCTAAGATGAATTTCTTCGATCGATCAACCCTTCTATGAAATCAATCAAGCAATTCATATCTGGCTATTATAGACTAAGTAGATAGTGGGATTCTACTTCGATCATAATATAAGCTTAACATGGTTTATCCATGTTTATGATCTCATCTTAACATTCAGTTAAGGCGACTATCTTAACTCATTTTATCTTAAGGGTTCTTCACTGCCATGAGTTAGTCTCATCTTTGCGCACTTCTTATGCCAAAGGCGATTGCCCGTGTGACAGGGCCAATCTCAGTCTATAGGACATACATACTTACAAAATCACACTCAATATATATAATACATATCAAACATGATATTATTAAAATAAACAGTTAAATAAACATACTAATGGAAATATATACATGAATGCACATAAACTAGCAATAATTCATACATTATATCTTGCTTAATCCTATAGATCTAACATGATCCATGAATACATCCCTTGGGATAGCTTTTGTGAATGGATCGGCAAGCATATTGCGTGTGGGTATATATTGCAAAGTAACATCCTTTTGTGCAATTATATCTCTAACGAAGTTATACTTTATATCAATGTGTTTGGTCTTGCTGTGATATTTTGGATCTTTCACATAAGCCATTGCAGCTTGACTATCACAGTATATTGTTATTGGACTCCCACTATCACCAGAGAATCCTAAATGTTCAAAGAACCTTTTTAACCAAACAGCCTCTTGAACCGCAGCTGAGCATGCTACAAATTCAGCTTCCATCGTTGACAAAGCTACACAGGTTTGTTTCTTGCTACTCCACGAGATTGCGCAATTATTTAGCAAGAAAACATAACCTGAAGTGGATTTACGCCCATCTATGTCACCAGCCCAATCGGCATCTGTATATCCTTCTAGGCGTAATTTATCTCCTCGAAAGCATAAGGCATGATCTTTAGTGCCTTTTAGATATCTCAATATCCTTTTCACAGCTTTCCAATGCTCTTGTCCAGGGTTCGATTGAAAACGACTAACTAAACCTACTGCATAACATATATCTGGTCTCGTGCACATCATAACATACATAAGACTACCAATGGCACTAGAATATGGTACTGTTGACATTTTCTGTCTTTCTTCTGTAGTACTAGGACACATGTCGAGAGTTAAGTTTATTCCCTTTGCTACAGGAGTGTCAATGGCATTGCACGTAGTCATACCAAAGCGCTCAAGTACATTCATGATGTAAGGTTCTTGAGATAGAGATAATAGTCTTCTAGACCTATCTCTATGAATCTTAACACCAAGAATATAATTTGCTTCTCCCATATCTTTCATATCGAATTGTGAAGCTAGCCACTCCTTGTTAGCTTGAATAAACTCTTTATCATTCCCAGCTAATAGGATGTCATCCACATATAGAGATAAAATTACGAAATTTTTCTTGGAACGTTTAATATAAACACAATGGTCTTCACTTATCATCTCAAATCCATTTGACGAGATGACTTCATGAAATCTCAAATTCCACTGTCTCGAGGCTTGCTTAAGACCATAGATTGATTTCAACAATCTACATACTTTATTCTCTTGATCTTTTGCAACGAAACCCGAGGGTTGTTCCATGAAAATTACCTCTTCTAAATCACCATTTAGAAATGCAGTTTTAACATCCATTTGGTGCAACTCCAGATCGAGATGCGCCACAATAGCTAAAATAAGACGTATTGAGGTAAATCTAACAACAGGAGAGAAAGTTTCCTCAAAATCTATTCCTTCCCGTTGAGTATAGCCTTTCGCTACCAAGCGAGCTTTATACCTGTCAATGGAATTGTCAGGTTTCCTCTTTATTTTGAGAACCCATTTGTTCCCAATCGCTTTACGTCCTTTTGGAAGATCAACCAGTTCCCATACCTGGTTTTTCTTCATCGACTCCATTTCTTCTTCCATTGCTTTCCTCCATTCATTCTTAGCGGGACATGAGAGTGCTTCATTAACTGTTCGAGGTTCTTCTTCGTCTTGTGGAGTTATCATAAAGACTTCTCCTTCGATTTCAAATCGGCGACGAGGAATTAAACCTCTAGCACTTCTCTTAAGTTGAGAATCTTGAGAAATAGGATTACTAGATGATGCAATGGTTTCTTCCATCTCAAGATTTAGAGAAGTGTCAGTCTCTATTTCTTGAGTATGTGTTACCTCATCAGGTGTCACATTTGTTTGCATATCAACTTCCTGAATCTCATTTAATTCACATAAAATGGAATTTCTGTCAACCTCACCTCTGCTAGGAAAATCATTCTCTAAGAATGTGACATCTCGTGACTCAATTTCTGTAAGACCCCCATCATTATGTTCACCAATAAACACATATCCTTTAGAGTGATCTGGGTATCTAATGAAGATACACTTCTTACCTCTTGGACCTAACTTCCCATACTTATGAGATAGATCATGAACATAGCCTGCCGACCCCCAAGGTCGCAAGTATGACAGATTAGGTTTCCTACCTGTCCATAGTTCATAAGGAGTTGATGGAATAGTCTTTGTGGGTACTCGGTTAAGTATATAACAGGCGGTAAGCAAGGCGTCTCCCCAATAAGATATTGGAAGATTTGCTTGTGCCATCATAGACCTAACCATTTCTAGGAGTGTTCTATTCCTCCTTTCAGCCACACCATTTTGTTGTGGTGTTCTAGGAATTGTAAGTTGCCTTACTATCCCTTTTTCATCACATAGTTCTTTAAACTGATCAGATAGATATTCACGTCCTCGATCGGTTCTTAGGGTTTTCACCTTCCTCTCTAACTGATTTTCCACTTCATTGATAAATGTCATAAAACATTTCAATGCTTCAGATTTGTGAGAAATCAGGTAGACATAACCAAACCTAGTGAAATCATCTATAAAGGTGATGAAATAACGTTCCCCACGTCTAGTTTGAACACTCATTGGGCCACAGATGTCTGAATGAATTACTTGTAATGGGTACTCGACTCGTTTAGCCTTTCCAAATGGTTTTTCGTTTTGCTTTACCTGCTAGACAATTTTCACAAGTTGGCAAGTTGACTTTAGTCAACGAACCCAAAAGGTTCGCCTTAGCCAACAAATTCATACGGTCTTGACCAATATGACCTAATCTAGCATGCCATACATTTTCTTCTACATTTGAATTACTAGAAGAAGAAGTATTAGTAGAAAAGCAACTACTTACATAATAACTATTAAACGAGTTATCATCATCTAGTACAATTAAACCATGCGAAATAAAACCAGAACCATAATACTTAGCGTCATAATAGATATCTACTTGTTTGTTATGAAAATGCAAATTAAAACCTAATCCTAGAAGAACAGTGACCGAGACTAAGTTCCGTCGAATGTCAGGTGCGTAAAGTACATCATGCAGGTACAAGGTTTGACCACCTCGCAAGTTCAATTTGCAAGTGCCAACTCCTTTGACTTCAACCTTATTGTTGTCTCCTACATATATCCACCTTGATCCCTCTGGAATCCGACGGTACTCTACATATGCCTCTCGGTCTTTGGCTACATGGTCTGTCGCTCCTGAGTCCACAGTCCACAAAGGATTAGAATCAGCAAGCAATACAGTACTAGTAACATAAGTAAAATTACAAGAAGTAAATGACATTGCTACCTTTCTGGGCTCGCTACACTCGCGAGCGAAGTGACCCAGTTTGTCACAGTTAAAGCATTTCATCTTACTCTTGTCTTTCTTCTTACGGAAACGTTTTCCCTTATTGTTACCACCTTTCTTGTTCTTCTTGGAAACATGCTCATTTCCGTTCTTCTTCCCATTGTTCTTGCGCTTATTGCCAGAAACTTTGTGGGAACTTGACTCAGCAACATAAGCCTGACCCTGAGGCTTAATTGCATCTAGACGTTCATCTTCCAATGTCACATGACGAGCAGCATCATCAAAGGTTTTGATGTTGTCATTGTGAGTCAAGTTTATCTTCAAATGTTCCCAGTTATTTGGAAGAGATCGGATCACAGCTTGAACTTGTTGTTCATCAGTAAGGTTATGACCTGCATTCTTAAGTTCCCTAATCATGTTAGACATCTCTCGGAGATGTTGTTGCATGGTTTGATTAGGCTTCTTCTTGCAAGTGTCAAACTTAATGGTCAATTGACGCAACTTTGTCACAGTCGTACCCCCATACTTCTCATTAAGAGCATTCCACATCTCGTGAGCAGTGAGGTATCGTTGACATTCATAGACAAGATCGTCATTCATGGAGCCTATCAAGATGCCTCTTGCAGTGGAATCTTTCTTTTTCCACTTCTCATAAGCCTCCATGTCCCTTCTGTTTTGAGCTGTGTTGCCTTCCTCAGGCTGAGCCATGATGTTTTTAACAGCCTCAAGAACATCTTGCTCTTCTAGAACATAGTGTATCTTGAGCTTCCAAAGGTTATAGTTCTCACCATTCATCTTTTCTCCTTTGTTGAGATCAGCAATGATGGTTTTCGATGCCATTTTCTCTATAAAGTAAGAGATTTCCATTAATAACATACATTTATTTAACAACTTTAAGCTATTAATGCAAATGGAATGAATAACAAAGATAACAAAATAAGTGATAAAGAAAGTTCACTATGTTCCCAATCATGAATCACTATATTTTGTTTTGTCTTAATCATTCAATCAAAATCATTAACCGCAAAATAAGTTCTTCAAGAACTCCCACTTACTCTAACATAAATAGAGCGATATTGTATGAAAATTAAACAACTAAAGCATCAAGCAAAGAGAAATAGTTGAATTCATACATAACTAGAAAAAACATGTTCAATAAAGAAAATACTGAATCAAAGGGATAAAAGCAACTAATGTAATTTCTAACAAACATGGAATGAAAAAAAACATCGAAAAAGTCAACCTACATAAGCAAACTACCTACTACAAGTTCAACTAGCAAACACCTTTCATAACCAATATCTTAACTTAGGGATCGACTCCTCAAATCTCACTTCCTCATATTTTCCAATCGGAAAATATTTATCAAGATTAGTGGTTGGATAATGCATACCACAACCGCATTGTTCCGACCTTATGGAACTATTGAAGTGCTTCCATAAGTGAGATTCAGTCAAAGCATACACAAGCCACTTATATGTATCACCTCTTCCATGAACATGGTTAGCTGGAAAATTATCCTCCCATAGGATATCTAAATCCCTACGCAACTCTCTCGGCAATGTTTTACGAAAGACTACCACCATGCAATCATCACAACATAAGCCATCCTCACCCCAATCTATGACATTCTGAATCAACCTATTGACAATTGCCACGTGTTGAATTAGAGTGTGGTGAGGTTTCTTCCTATAATGGAGAGCTTGGATACTGTTCCTCAAAGTTTGTTTTTGTTCTGGTGTCCTTGCTCGACGTGGTGTATGAACCCTTAGTGGTCCATTTGGATTTCTTACGTTCCTATGAAGAATTCGGTAATCTCTTAATAGGCGGAGCCTTGATTCCCGTGATCCCCTGGATCGGGTTACCATCATTTTCTACATATAGAAAAATAAGAACGATAAAAATTACACCAAATTCGATTAGGAAACAAAAAAAAAAACAGAATACAACATGTTTACAGGAACTATGTTCATTAATAATAAGTTAAGGTAGTGAATCTGGTAAGGTCGTATGTCACTAGTTTGAATTGCCTGGGTTCGAATCACCCCAGGCCAAATCAGGTTCGAAATAAAACAAAAAAAGACACAGGTTCAAAAATAAGAATAGGTTACAAATACAAACCTATTACCCAATATATAAACGGATCTAATAAAATAACAAAATTGGGTTTTTTTTTTTTTTTTTTGCATAAACAGTAATTCAAAGCATAAACAGAAAAAAAATTCAGCGCATCACAGACTCGCACAACAGGAAAAAAAACGCATCACACTCATGTTAGATACATTGATTCATATTCATCCAATTTTAATTGATCTAATTTGTGTTACAATATCTACTAAATAAATCATTTTACATCTACTAATCTAATGATTTAGAAAATCAACAGTAGCACACAAAACAAAAAAAAAAAAAATAGCAATAGCCTGACTTTGAATTATTCAATACAGTAGCATGACTAGATTCACATACCATAACAAACTAATTCAAAAAAAATTGCCGTATAATGAAACATGACATACATATCACAAAAAATAACATAATACGTGTGATAAAAAAATGTGCAGCACTCCAAAAAAAATATTTCAAAAAAAAAAAAAAAACCTTCGACAAAATATTTTTTTTTCTTAAAAAAAATATAAATCTAATTAAAAAACTTTCATGCTCTGATACCAATTGAAAGATTTAATTAGATATTAAAAGCAAGAGGATTAATAGAAATACCTCTTGAAGAGCAGCGGAATCCAAAGTGATTGAGAACTAGATAGTCTTGTGGTCGTGGATCTTCTTACTGGAAGAGAGACCTCTGTAATCACCACCTAAGAGCCTCCGATTAATTGATTTTTTTTTGTGTGAATATTGTTGCAGAGAAAAGAGAGAGAAGATAGATGCGTAGAATTATAGAATAGAAGTTGTCTTACTTTGAAACTCCTATATGAGGATATATATAACTTATTAAATGTATTTTGAATTTTAAATTCAAACAAATAATAGTAACTGAATTCTGGCGGACAAAGAAAATCAAATTAAATAAATATAATAAATATTTATTTTATTTATTTCTTTCATGAACGGAACACTTTTACTCCCTCCGTCCATTATCTTATTAACTGGGGTTGGCTATAACCTACCCTAGCCCCCTTCATGTTATCTAATTATTGAAAGGTATGCGTTGTTCCTACTTGATTATTTCTTCATTTATATAGAGGTAAATTATTATAAACAAAGTCAATAAATTTATGAATTCTTGCTATATATACGTGAGCATTTGAGGAGCTTTACATAAACTAATTAAAGATACATACAGTAGAATGGGTTCCTCATATGAAAAACAATCATTCCAGGTTCAGCAAAACCCTGTTGGACAAGTAGGACAATGGTCCACTGGGTTGTGTGGCTGCTTTGAAGACACTTCCAACTGTAAAAACCTCTTTCGTTTATGTATTTCGTATTTTTTAAACAAAATTTTATTTGAATTCATCTGACTCTAATAAAAAATGTCCACAAATATATAGGTTGTATCACTTGTTGTTGCCCTTGCATAACTTTTGGTCGAACTGCTGAAATAATCGATCAAGGAACGTCAAGTAAGTAAAATCAACCTTTTGTTTTCATAATTTATTATAAATCATAATTATATAATATAATAGCAAGCTTATATCTAATTTTGCAGCTTGTTCTCAAGCTGCTATCATATACTATGCCCTTTCTATGATTGGTTGTGCATGTTTTTACTCATGCACCTACCGTACCAAACTTCGAGCTCTCTTCAACTTGCCGGAAAACCCTTGCGGAGATTGTTTAGTCCATTGTTGCTGTGTAGGTTGTGCTCTATGCCAAGAGTATCGAGAGTTGAAGAGTCGCGGTTTAGACCCTGACATAGGTATATCACCACCCCTTTTATGCTTTATAAAATATCTTCAAGAGTTAAATTCACTGGGTTACAAAACTTGTATATTGAATATGTAAAGTAAAATTAATTTCAAATATTATTGTTTTTAATATTAATCCGTGTATAAAAAAATTTGATTTATTGTTTGGGTTTTGTTGCTATTGTTGTGATATATAGGATGGGTAATGAATGCACAGAGATTGAACAAAGCTGGCCAAACGATTCCCCCAATTGCACCTAGCATGGCTCGTTGAAGTAATAATTGTTTATTGCGATGGTGTTAAGACTCAAACACCAACTACACGTTCAATATAATGTTTAAACTTTGCAATTGATGTTCAGTAATTTTTTATTTCTTTGGTAAAATGAGTTATTTGTGTGTTAATTTATTTATTTATTTGGTAAAATGAGTTATCTTTGTGAGTTATTTGTGTGTCAAGTGTACTTTCATAACCATATGTTTGTATCGGTTATGCCTTGTTATCATGTAATTTACTTTTTTTTTAAATTAATATTGTCTCCGATTGAACTAGAATATAAATGAACTCGTGTCTAATTCTCAGGGACCATTGACGAGAGTATTTTGTTCGAACTCCATTTCCGCCACTTTTGAAAGACATATTCCAAGGTGTTACAACAAACAATATATATACCTATCCTATTGATAGAATTGGTAATCAACTAATGGAAAAGATCTTTTGTTCTTGTTATTGAAATGAATACAAGCTAGACTATTTATAGATAATGTTCACACCTATTGTGTGTGATTACAATCATAACAAGATAGAATTTGTTTCTAACTAACTTTGTCTCTAGTGTGAGGTGTATTATTCCTTATACACCTCATCATCTCCCCTCAAGTTGAGCACGCGTAAGAGTGGAAGTTTGATTAGAAGAGAAGTGAATGTAGCTACAAAAAGGCCTTTAGTAAAAATGTTAGCAACTTGAAGCTGTGATGAAACATGTGAGATTTGAAGAAGCTTTGCCTTGACTTGTTGGTGGGGCCTAGGGTGTGATAAAATAAGATATAAATAAAATGCAAATAACACCCTAAAGCTACACGGTTCTGCAAGTATACAGATCGTATGCAAGTTTTAGTTAAATGATTAAGATTCGTTCCGCAGAGACTACGAAGGTTAAAGGAATCTTATGCAAATATCAAGTGTAAATAATTAAAGCTAGAACAACTAAACGCAAATAAAAGTAAAGACAAATAGAATTTTGTTGGATTTTCTAATTAACTAAATTAACACTAAGAAATTAAAGACATAAAATAAATACGAAAGAGAAGTAATATGAGAATATAGCTTGAGCTATTAGCATGTAATCCCCACTAGTTTTGCCGTTCTAAACATGTAAGGGTGAATTATGTAGTATTTCAATAATCGGTTCCAATTCGCTATCGGTAGTTTAAAATAGGATTTACCTGTGTCAACAAGGCTTCCTTAGCAAACTTTTCCTGTAATTGGTAAATAGTCACAAGAACTAAACCATAGTGATTATCTAGTTAGGTTAATTTGTCAGATCTAAACCGAATACTAGACGTTATGTGCTAAACATGCAATTAAACACCGTTGTCAATGGTGACCTAATTACTAGATGGTAATTCTATATGGGCGCGCATCCACAAGAACACAGAATATAAATCCAAACACATAAACAATGAATAAAAACTATAATTTAATTTAAAACATTAAGTTCCCAAATTAGATAGATGTCAATCAAAACTAGGGTTCATACATATATGCTAAAAACTCAAGCTAAAGAAATTTAGTACATGAAAGAAAAGAAAGAAATTACAAAATTAAAGGTAGAAGAAGACATTGTTGATGAACAGCTCCTTCCAGACTTCTCTCTTGTGTTGTATGCTTCCTCTTGGTTTAAGGTTTCACCAAGGATGATTTAAGAGTGTTAAGAGGCTGTATTTATAGTGTATAGGTTGACCTAATTCGTTTCTTGGAGATAAATCTAAGTAATGGACTCCTAGCCCACCTCAAATTCGTTTGGAAATAAAGATAAACACTGCTGGACCGTTTTGAGCATATCTTCTTCGTTATTGGTCGGTTTTTGCTCCATAATATACCAAAAGAATCGTAACAGAATTATCTATGTCCCTACGAAAGGAATCTTCCAAAATCGGCTTCCTTGTAGGAGTAATAATCACTTCTTTAGGCGTGTGCTGCAGAATCTCAGATTTAGGCAGCTTTTCCTTTTCCTAATTTTTAGCATTTGTTTCCTTATCTCCAATTTCCATCTAAATCTCTTTCCATAAGTTGTAGTCTTTGACTTGGACTCTAATTAATCTCCATAATTATCTTTAAAGCTTCACACTAAATAAACAATTAAACCCAATATGCTCTAAAAATATTATGTTACTAAATCAAGACTCAAAATAGGAAAGTGCACTAAACTCTTTCCTTGAACATAGGAACATCGAGAAGTCTATTTCTTTCACTTGAGTCAATGATATAATCATCAAGGTCAAGAAGATAAATATACTGACTGTCTCTATGACATTCACCCAATGTTTGGATAGTCTTGTTTATCAGGTTTTAAATGGGATTCTTAGTAGTCTATAATGTGCAGCTATGATAAAGCTTATACTTCTATCTTCTTCTTCTTCTTATTTTCTCAGACACTCAACTTTGTGCCTTTGCCTTGCAAATATGATAGTCCAGGCTGAGTTGCTTCATTGCGTGCAAGAGAATACAACGACAAAGAACATCTCATGCATTGATCCTACCAACAACTTTTGAACGGAGGCTCCTCGCTGGTTTACCATCCTTTTCTCAACAGACTCCATCCTCAAAGGCTAAGAAGTAAGGCTCAGAGGGCTTGGGCTTGAAAAGGAGGATGATTTCATAGGATTTCTCTCGATGTGTGGTAATTTTTTAGTATCTCTTCTGATAAGTCAGATGTCGTTCTTTCTCTGACTAGCATATATGTTTCTTTGACGGCCACTCCTCCCCTGACACTTCTTCCTAGCAAGTTAATGACACGGTTTCACGCTCTTTGAGAGGTAAGAACGTGTTGAATAGTTGTCTATTATTATTATTATTATTATTATTTATTGACCATTTATACATGGGAATTTTACTTGCAGCAAGAACATGTTAGCGGTTTTCTTCGATCTGGTCAAAGGGGTCCTTTGAGATTGAGTGTCTTCATAAGAAGGGGTATGCTGCCAAGAAGGTGCTAAGAGACCTCCAACTTAGATTCCATGCGGCTAAGGATGGGGTAACCGAGCTGTGGGTGATCCATAAGGCTGCGAGCGTAAGTTTTGTGAGATGTCTGATCTTCAGGCAAGGACTTTGGTTGATGCTTAAAGGGCGATCATGTATTCAAAAGACCTACCCAAACAACTAAGATCGTCGATATAATTATCTGATTAGCGGGTCATTTCATCGATGGCTAGTTACAAGTCCTCAAATCAATTTGTTGAGGATATTGAGGCCTTCTCTACCCCGATGTAAGAGAGCAGGAAAATGTGTGTGTTCTCTAACTACATGTAGGACGTGTTAGCACTATGACCGTCTTGGTACAATGTTGTGAATGAGCACATTCAGCCCGTTCCCTTTCCCGTTGAACAACATGTTCCTCCAAGTGTCGCGGTATCACCCATATTTCTCCCTTGGGTCGTACAGACCCTATAATATTGTTTTGTAACAGTGAGTAGGGGACACAACATTTGGAAATATATGATGATATTGATAGTCTTGTTGACGAGGCTCTTGCTACTCGATAGGCTTTTCCTAACCATGTTGTGCTAGCACCTTATTCTTAGTTTAATTTTTTATCGTTTTTATTGTATTAAGGCCTTTGGTGCTAGAAGACTCTTTTATTTTTTGTCAACTTTGGGCCCTAGTCCATTTGAATCCTATGGTGATGTCTCGCCTTTTTTTGATAGATTTGTGTACTCTTGAGACACTATTTGATAGGGTTTTAGTGGTTAAATGTGGGATTTATCCCTTCTATTTCACATGTTTTGATTTGGTGGATTATTCCTGGATTATTATCTAGTTTGGAGAATTATTGAGGTAATTTTGTATTAATTGTGAAGCTCCTACGTACAGATGATCTTAGATCCCAATATCAAGTTAGGAATTCAAAAAGTCACAAAGAAACTTAATACAAGTCGTAAAAGGTGCCAAGAAATCTGTCACCTCCAATAACCACCAACAACTAATTCCGTCACCACTAATCACCACCAACTAATACCATCACACGCGTGCGTACGTGAAATTTAAAAATAAAAACATAACTAATTCTAAAAAAATTGTAAAAAAAAAATTGCATCTTTAGACGAGACAAATTAATATTTACGTCTATGGGGGTTTTTTTTGGTCTTTTTTAATTTCAATAATCCGTTTTATGTGTTGTTATAACACACAAAAAGAGATTTTTCAAATTCGACAACATGCGCGTGTTCGTGAATTTTTTTTATAAAAAATTATAATTAAATCCAAAAGAATTAGAAAGATTAAAAAAATGTATTTTTTTACGGGTCAAATTCTTATCTTCATCAAAGTTTTTTTTTTGATTTTTTTATATTTAACTTTCGATGGTGGTGGTGGTGGGAATGGTGGTAGGGGTGTTAGGGGTGGTTGTGGTGGTGGGTGGTGGTTGGGTGGATGGTAGTAGGAATGGTGGGGGGTGGTGGTGAAGAAAATAAATAAATAAATATTATATAATAAATGGTGAAAATAATAAGAATCAAATGATATATATAATTAATAAGCTTATGAGTATTTTTGTAATTTTCCAATTTTTTTTTTATTTATTTGGAATTAACTTGAAGTTGTAGTTAATTAAGAATAATTTTACTTTCTGTATAATTAATTGGGCATTTCCAAGCAAGAGGTACAGGGTTCAAATCCCCTCGTTGAACATGAGTAAACCTAATTCTGATTAAGTGGGAATATGCATGAGGAGGTGTGTATCTTTCCTATGAGAATAGTCGTTGTGCACAAAAGTTGGCCCGGACATCCACATATTAAAAAAAAAATTGGGCGTTGCCCCATAATATTTTAGCTATCAATAAATATATATTATTAAACCTAATGTATTAAGTTGATTTTTTTAAATTTTTCGAGACTTTAATTTTTCATTAATATCAAACTTCATACTTCATATCACACTTTATCTAATAATCGTTAATGAAAGTTCCTTTTCAATTATGACAATTTGGAAAATTCTTCCATCCAATATCAGATGATCATACACCAATAATATTAATACACATTTGCCATGTTTTAAACTTACAAAATTAACATGTGTTCCGTTATAATTATCAATGACTATGATATAAATAATGGACCATCCAATATTGGATGAAAGTCTTACCTTAAAAATTATCCATTAATAATTCAAGTTGGGGTTGAAAAAAATTCATTGGGGGCAGACAGTGAGTGAAGAGAAATCACTTATCTATTTTTCAAGGAATGTAGAGATAGGCGTGGCTATAGAGCTTGCGGAAAGGAGTGGCTTTGTGATTAGCGATTCGTTGGGGGACTACCTTGGGACCCCTATTAGATCGCAACGGCTTCCACGGGGCTCTTTCCGAAGAGTCACGAATAATATGAAGAATAAGATTCCGAATTGGAAGGCCCAGGATCTCTCAATGGCGCAATCGGTGCTTTCGACAATTCCTGCGTATCTTATGCAAACAATGAAGTTCCCAGTTCATGTTTGTGAGGAGATTGATCGGATTGTTAGGAATTTCATTTGGGGTTCGTCGGAGGAGGAGAGGAAAATCCATTGGCTTTCTTGGGATAAGCTTTGTTGGCCTAAGAAACACGGTGGGTTGGGCCTTCGTAAGGCTAGCGATTATAATAAAGCGTTGTTGGAAAAGTTGGGGTGGAAGGTTCTGAAAGGGGATTCGGCGTTGTGGGTGAGTGCTTTGAATCAGAAATATTTCCGAGGTGGATTACTTGAGAAGGAAGTGAGACCTTCGGATTCTAGGATGTGCAAAAATATACTAGCGGGGTGTGAGGTGTTAAAGCGTGGTATTGTGGAGGTTGTGAATGGAGAGGAGAAGAGTTATAAATGGAGTTTGGAACCTTCGGGGATTTTCTCCGTTAAATCGGCTTATAATGACTTGAATCGGGTGGAGGGGAGCTCTTGGTTCAATTGGGACTTGGTGTGGAAACTTAAATGTCCGCAAAAGATCAAGGTGTTGTTGTGGAGATGTGTGTGGGATAGGCTCCCTACGCGAGGCAACCTTGTTAAGCGTGGGGTAACCGGGGATGCTAGTTGTCCGGGGTGTGGAGTAGGTGTTGAATCGGCAAGGCATTTGGTCCAAGAGTGTACCATGTACAGGGAAGTGCTCCATTCTAGCACAGGGGCTGTTTTGCAAATTTTGGAAAATAATGTTCCTCCTTTGTTTGCAGGTTCTGAGGCGCGTGAGGATTCCTTGGGAGCTGGACAGGAGACGGGAGCGGCAGCAGCTCAGCAGGCTGCCGAGGGGTCACAGCCCTTCACCGATTGGCGGCAGCGACAGGTACATTTTCCAACGAGGGAGCAGCTGCGGCAGGAGGTTTTGGCGGGTGAACAGCTGCAGCGGAATCGTGCGAGCGCAGGTCAGGAGCTGGAAGTGGACCCTGCAGTTCGATGGTGGACCAGGATGCTGTCCGGGACAGCAGTTTTTAATGGAATCGAGAGGCGAATTTGGCTAGCGGCTTTCATTTGGGTTATTTGGACAAACCGTAACGCTAAACTTTTCGATAACCAAGCGCGTGTCAAAACATCGGCCGAGCTAGTCGCGATTATTAAGAATGCGGCTAGAGATTATATCAAAGCATGGGGTGTGGAGAGAGATGGTGGACTCATCATGTCTTCGCGTAGTGTTCTTGTCAAGTGGTCCAAGCCGGTAATTGGGGTCAAGATTAATATTGATGGGGCGTTTGATCCGAGGAATAAAGCGGCAGGTATAGGGGGAATTTTTCGCAATAGCAAGGGAGATTATATCGTGTGATTTGCGGGTAGTTGTGTGGCAGGTACACCACTTGAGGCGGAGAGCTTAGCGCTTCACTTTGGACTACGTTTAGCACTTTCACGACGAGATAATAATGTAACCATTGAAACGGACTCGAGTGAGTTGCACGCGCTAGTAAAGGGCGGTGCGAACTCAAGGGGAAGTTTAAGTGGCATTTTTTCGTGAGTGCGAGGATATCTTGCGCAACAATGTGCAGTTCGAGCTTAGTTGGAACTTTCGAGAGGCTAATAATTGTGCGGATTGGTTAGCGAAGTTCGGGCTACGGACTAAGGATGGTCCGATGGTATATGCGGACCCACCTGATGGACTATGGAGACTCCTAGCGCGTGACCGTTGCGGTTGGGCGACACCTAGGATAGATTAGGCGTTTACGTTGTAATTTCTTTTTCGAAGATTAACTCTTCAGGGTCTTTGACCTCATATGTAGCAAAAAAAAAAAAAAAATCATTCGATAAATTATATAACAAACAAATTTAAATAAATTTATTTTGACTCGTTAAAATTTAAGATCAACTCGCCAGTCTTGAAAAATTTTAAAAACAAATTACACATTTAGTACTCGGCTTATAGTTGCCAACAATTGACGACTCCTTCCATGCATCTTGGTGAGATATTACGGTCAGGCCTCAAGAATGTGTCTTTGAAATTTGATATTCTATAATACTATCTAAGTTTATTTGATTTTATCGCTTTCTTACATTTTCAGATTCTTGAAATAATCAAAGAAAAAAGGATACTTGATCAATATCCGCTATGCGTTCACTTTGACTTAATGCATGTCTTTTTTTGATTCAGTATTCGCCATCCACACTTCATATTTCGAAGTTGGAAATTCATCAGCAGTTTACTTGTTGTAATCTTTTCTGGCTAGCTAGTTGAGCATCCTTAATGTACGGAACACTTTTACTCCTTCCGTCCATTATCTTTTAACTGGGATTGGCTATAACCTACCCCAGCCCTCCCCTCCATGTTATCTAATTATTGAAAGGTATGCGCCTACTTGATTATTTCTTTATTTATATAGAGGTAAATTATTATAAACAAAGTCAATAAATTTTTGAATTCTTGCTATATATATGTGAGCATTTGAGGAGCTTCACATAAACTAATTAAAGATACATACAGTAAAATGAGTTCCTCATATGAAAAACAATCGTTCCAGGTTCAGCAAAACCCTGTTGGACAAGTAGGACAATGGTCCACTGGGTTGTGTGGCTGCTTTGAAGACCCTTCCAACTGTAAAAACCTCCTTCATTTATCTATTTCGCATTTTTTTTAACAAAATTTATTTGAATTTATATATCTGACTAATGTCTACAAATATATATATAGGTTGTATCACTTGGTGTTGCCCGTGCATAACTTTTGGTAGAACTGCTGAAATAATCGATCAAGGAGCGTCAAGTAAGTAAAATCAACCTTTTGTTTTCATTTTCAAGCCTTGGATGATATATTTATTATAAATCATAATTATATATTATAAAAGCAAGCTTATATATTATTCTGCGTTGGCTAATTTTGCAGCTTGTTCTCAAGCTGCTATCATATACTATGCCCTTTCTATGGTTGGTTGTGCATGCTTTTACTCATGCACCTACCGTACCAAGCTTCGAGCTCTCTTCAACTTGCCAGAAAACCCTTGCGGAGATTGTTTAGTCCATTGTTGTTGTGTAGCTTGTGCTCTATGTCAAGAGTATCGAGAATTGAAGAATCGCGGTTTTGACCCTGACATAGGTATATCAGCACCCCTCTTATGCTTCATAAAATATTTTTAAGAGTTAAATACACTGGGTTACAAAACTTAAATATTGAAAATGTAAAGTAAAATTAATTTCAAATATTATTGTTTTTAATATTAATCCGTGTTTATTGTTTGGCTTTTGTTGCTATTGTTGTGATATGTAGGATGGGTAATGAATGCACAGAGATTGAACCAAGCTGGCCAAACGATTCCCCCAATTGCACCTAGCATGGCCCGTTGAAGTAATAATTGTTTATTGTGATGGTGTCAAGACTCAAACACCAACTACACGTTCAAAATAATGGTTAAACTTTGATTGATGTTTTATTTCTGTGATAAAATGACTTATTTGTGTGTCAAGTGTGCTTTTGTAAATGTTTGTATCAATTATGTCTTGTTATCATGTAATTTACTTCTATTTCTTTAATAATATTGCTCCAATTGAATTAGAATATAAATGAACTCGTGTCTAATTCATAGTAACTATTGACGAGAGTATTTTATTCGAACTCCATTTCCGCCCCTTTAGAAAGACATATTCCAAGGTGTTGCAACAAACAAGGGGTCTTTAGTTTATAAGGCCCAAGACTCCAACCCCTTTTTGTTTTAAATCCCAAACCAAATCACCTCCTAACTAGTCCAACTAGTAAAAGGATATGACCAATATACCCCCACCCTTTATCCCACTATAAAAAAGCTAAAACCTACGCCAAAACTCCATTAGTATAACCGAACCCCCCACCCCTCATTCACTCTGTGCTCTCTCTCTCTCTCTCTTTCTCTCTCGACCGTGCTTCACCACCACCTCGCGCCGCCTCTGCTCCACCACCACTGTAACCCCCTCACCGTATATCACCACTGTTAACACCACCCCCCTCTCCCGTCACAGCACCACAACCAACACCACCACTATCTTCATCACCACCAGCAACCACTGACCACCATAACCACCCTCCTCCTTCACCTCCCAACAGATCTGGAACCTCGCCCTTCTGCTGCAATGCTTTGACAGCCACCATCACCGGCGCTGGAAACCGCTGTAAGCCACCATCACCGGCAGGATCAACACCACCATCTTCTTCCCGAATTCAGATCTGCTCCAGCGCCCTAGCATCGCTGCTCTCCTGCACCCCACCACCATGGACGCTGCTCTCCTGCACCCCACCACCCTGCGCCGCCTTCCGAGATGCAGAGATCTATGCTGTAGATCTCGGTTCCGCGGCCTAGGCGGTCGACTGGGGCCTAGCGCCTAGGAGGGACTACGCGGGGCCTAGGCGGGATTACGCGGTTTTGAATCCTGCTATGTAATTTTATATATTTAGTAATACGCGTGGATAATTATGATAATTTTATCTATTTAAATCATAAAATTCATCTAACACCACTATATTGAATATGAAAAATACTAAAATTAGAGTTATAATATCAATTCAAGAATTTCCAAGAGTAAAATAAATTTAATGGAGGGCCTAGGCGGCAAGTTTTTACCATTAATCGGTGCCTAGGCGCCTCTTCCACGGCGACTAAGGCGTTGGGAAAAAATGCCTAGCATTTTTACTAGGCGTAAGCGGTTGAAGGGGGAGTTGACGCCTAGACGGCGCCTAGGCGCACCTAGGCGGCGATATCTACAGCATAGGCAGAGATCCGCCATCCACCCACCCATCGAGATCCGCCATCCACCCACCCATCGAGATCCGCCATCCACTTCAGCTACTCAGTGTTCCAGGCCACCACCGCCCTCGGATCTGCTCTTCGCCGCCATCAAGCAGGTTCCGGTCCATCAAGCTGGGTCCAGCCCCATTGGGCTCAGGGTTGTTACCGGGTCCAGCCCCTCTACCGTTGAAGACCAAGATCCAGCCCTATTTGGCTCGGTTTTTTTTTTTTGTGTATTGTTAGGCATAATGGGGCCAGCCCATGGTTTGATATGTTGCAGTTGGGCCAGCCCCATATAGGTGTAGGAATTTTTATACTGTAATGGGTACAGCTCTAGGCCCATATAGATGTATCATGGGCCAGCCCCATGTAGAGTATTTGTGTAACATGGGCTGGCCCCATATAGGGTATTTGTGCAGTATAAACGTAAATAAAAAATAATTCATTTCGTTAAAATTATTCTTAAATGGGTACGGCCCCAAAAACAATTTGAAGGGCATAGGTCTGGCCCCATATGACTTAGTAAAAAAAACGTAAAAAATCCATTGCAAAAAAATGTATTGGATCCGTACCCATTACGTGATAAATTAGATCACGATAGACTCAGGTGGGGTCCGTACCCAATAAGAACAAGGGTAAAAATGTAAAATATCCAACCAGGCAAATGAAATTGGGACTTAAAAAAAAGAATTTGCCAACTAGGATTTATATCACAGATATTTTACTGTTGAGGCCCTATATTATAATTTCCTCAACAAACAATATATACATATCCTATTACATACATTTATAACCACAACACTAAGTTAAAATTGTCTTAGAAATCAAACAATTGAAAATAGGACAGTTAAAACCCACAAACTTCTTAACCATACATTTCATAATTAGGACCTATTTTAAAAAGAAAAATGATTAGGACCTATCCAGCAATCAAGATTAACAAGAACAAATTGTAGTGGAGACTTCTTAGCAGTCTGATGACTCAATTTAATTTAAGTCTAACCAAAATTTATCCGGATAATTCTTAAAACCATTTACTTATAGTTGAAATGAAAAAAAAAATGTACTCAACTGGCAAGAGCTTTGCTATATTTTCAGCCCTTAAAGGAGTAAGCAAAAGGTATAAGGTTCGAATTTCCTCTCTAAACATGGGTAACCTAGTTCTGATTAACCTGGAAATATGCATGGAAAGATGTGTACATTTTCTATAGATTTAGTCGTGGTGCGCAAAAACGGGCCCTAACATCCATAATATCAAGAAAAAAAGGACAAAAAAAGGTACTCTACAAATAAATTTGAATCCATTGACTACTATGAAACTCGTAAATTAATTCTGAGCAATATATTCTGTAAGGGTAATATTAACTCGTTGATAAAGATAACACTTACCCATTTTGGGTAAAAAATATCACAAACCATTACTATTCTTTCTTACTTTTTCTTTTGGAGATCTATCCTTACCTTACTTATCCTATTGATTTGGATCAAAATAAATAAACATCTAGGTTAGATCAATGGATTTTATTAGTATACAGAAGATGATTAAAAAAATTTAATAAGACGATAGAATCCTGGAATTAATTAGCACAATTCTATGGCAAATTTGGAAAGGTAGAAATAACTTAATGTATAACAATAAAAAAATGTGATAATTAGATAACAATTGATAAAACAATCATAGTTTGGAAAGAAAATTATAAAATCTCAAACCCTAATAACGTCAATTTTATGAAAAAAATCTAGGGAATAATGAATTAAACCTACAAACAATTAATAATAATGCCGAAATCTTAAATATTAATAAAACCAACAATCCAAAATTTAAAGGAAAATAGAAAAAACCTCCCCCAAACAAATTTAAAATTAATTGCGATGCTGCCTTCTTGATAAAGGAGCGGCTATTGCATGTTTAGTAAAGAATTTTGACGGTGAATTTGTATCAGGAAAAAGTTGAAAAATCGAGGCAGATTCAGTGTTGGAAGCAGAAGCCACGGAGAATCTACGAGCTACTGAAATGGCTTCAGAGTTCCCTTTTGGAAGTGTAATCATCGAGAATGACGCGGAGAAGATAATGAAATCCCTTTCTACTAATCTTGTTTGCCCGAGTCATTAGATTAGAAATACTTTTTATAATATTTATCTTTTTGCTGAACGATCAAACCCTAGTTTTATCTTTTTTTGTAGAGGTAAAAACAGAGCAACTGACTGGGTTGGCAAACAGCAGCTCCCAAGCAATTATTTGGTAATTGGGATATTTGCATTCCTCCCCAGTTGGCTAACATCCTTAGTTGTGACAACAAGCCGATAGGGGTCGGCTTATTTCGTGTAATTTTGGATCTTATTATCTATCTATATATTATGCTTTAAACAAAAAAAAAGATAAAAAAAAAATTAACACAGTTTGAGCTTTGTATTCTTACCTAACGAATTGGACATGTCACTGTTCATAATATATATACCAAATATTAAGACTTTTGTCTAGTTAACACAGTTCATTTCTTTTACCATTCTTTGAAACTTATCTTGTACATTGTCTCCTATCGCCATAATCCTAACTTATCAAATCATGAACAGATTTAACATATGGCTATGAGAAGGAACACTACTTATATGATGCTTGATGGGGCTAAAAAATATGAGAAGGAGTTTACAAAAATGTTCAAAGAGGACAATAAGTTCACTGAGTATAAATCGAAATAGATTTGGGAATCTTGATTGCTTCAGATTAGGTTAACGCCCAGTACAATTACTTAAACTTCTCTATGAAGCTATGTTTCGCTTTTTGGATACACTATTTGTGACTTGAAACAACTACTTTAGTGAGATTTGGGTGTTGTATGAAGGCATTCATATTCTTGGCACAGGTGATGGTTCTGTTGTAAATGAGACGTCTAAAGTAATGAAATTGAAGTTTGAAGAATATTGGGGTTCGAACTCTAATATGAACATGTTGTTTTACATGGAGGTAGTCCTAGACCCAAGATGGAAGATGACTTGTCTTGAGTATTAGTTATCACATGTGTTTGGACTTCCCTTTGTTCATTAAATTGCCAAACTAAATTTTGCTTTGAAAGATGTGTTTGTGAGTTATGATAAAATAGGTCACCCAGATTTTGTTCGGTCATAATCCTCCTCTTCCTCAACCTATGAAGCTCTAACTACAAATTTGATCCTCGCAAATTCATGATTGTTTAGCTTAAGATTTTCCGTGATGTTACACAAAGAAATATGCGTAAAACTGGACTAAATAAGTGCATTTTAGAAGACATGTAGGGAGACTGTGAGAAATTTGATGTGCTGAGCTTGTAGAGAGGTAACTCCCAACGATTCAACATGTTATCTTTAATGGCCTGTGATATCTTGGCAATACTCGTTTCTAACATTGCCTCATAATCTACCTTCATCACTAGGGGAAAAGTTCTTGATATCTTTAGATGTTGTTTGAACCCTAATACAGTTGATGCACTTATTTGCACCCAAAACTAGTTATGGGATCACGTACGGAACTCCCTAGAAGCTTTTAAGGAAAACATCGAGAAACTTGAGGGCGAGTATGGTAAGCTTATTCATTTACAAATTCACTTGAGTCTCGTTTCTTATCTAAACTATATACTTAGTTAATAACCATTTTTTAATTACTTAATAACCATTTTGGGAAGTTGCTTGGTTAAATACTAATTTTGGAATTTTGTGATAGGTACTTTTGATATGAACTTAGGCCCGGGGACTAATTTGGAAACTACTGGGTTAACAATCCTTCATATTAGTGTACTTAAACATGGTGTTGGTGGAAAAATTTAGTTACCCACTTGAACTGAACACTAATGAGGCTGTGTTTCCTTCCTAGTGATACTGGGATGATATCCAATCGATTCTAGGGCCAATGAAAGTTATATAAATCTAAGTCCAGTGATGATAAACCAATTACACAAACATTCGAGACCTATGATGTTAATTTTTTCATTTATAAATCTCAGGCCTAAGGAACTAGTTGGTATTCATACAACTATTCTAAATTTGTACATCGTAATACGATTGTAGTGAATCACATATTAGGCGATCTTCTAAAATATCAATACAAGAATCTTAGGAAACCATCCCGATCAATCAATTAGTAAATAAATGCAATAATATTTTGTTTTGCGCAAATGTTCTCCTTTTGAAATTTGATTCAAGTTATAATTTTGTTTGATTCAAGTTGAGTTAGATTACTTTAGTTTGATTGATAATTTGTAATTTATAAGATGAACTTGTAATCTATTTTGGTTTTTGTACTTTACTTTGATAAACAAATTTAGATTAAGTTGCTGAAGTTTTTTTAACTTTCGTTTGATTCTGAATTTTGATATTTGAATGAATTTTAAGTGATGGATTTTAAGTTTTTTGAAAATAATGTAGGTTGTACCTAGGGTTATGTAGGGGTACCCGTTGTTTAACTTGAAATAAGCCATGGTAATATTTTTCTTACCCTAACTACGGTTTTACACTCCCCAAATATCATCCTAAGTTTATCCTATCCCCCAACTTAGGCTAAAATTGACATGTGCTCAACCCTATCATAAAGTGTAAACACTCGCAAGTGGTATCTTGTACCCCTTAGTTGAGCAGAAAAATCATTTGAAAACTCATTCTAAGTTGAAGGCTGTCCAACCATCTAACTTGCTCCTTGGAGCTATGCACATAAACATGGACCTCAAGAAAAGTAATATCCAACTCATGAGTAAATTATGTATTTAAGGTACCATATAATTTTGTGTCCCCTCACTATATATTCTTTTCCAATCCTTAATGAAATGCAAAAATCTATCAAGGATCTTAGTTTTTTTATTATTGACACTTTTTGATTAGATAATTGCCACAAAAGTAACCTATCGATTCAAGTTTTATCAGTTGGTAAGAGAGTTAGTAATGTACTGTATTAGTAGAGACTCATGTGTACCTTGAATTATATCTGTGGTTTATGCAATGCCAAAGGCGTGGATTGGAGAATATTTGTGGGATGTTTTGGAGTTAGCGGTGGGGTCAATCCAAGAACTGTGGATCGTAGTTGGGGATTTTAATCAAACTGGGTTCTCAGAAGATACATTACGTGGAGTTGAGGCTACAACGAGACTTAAGACGAACATCGAGAGATGGAAAAGAAACTACGACTTGGTTGACTTGGGATTGAGGGTCCTAGAGTTACATGGAGTGAATCCTGGAATTCGAAATTGATAATTATGAAGATATTGGACAGGGCCTATGGTAATGATGTTTGGCGAATTTTTTTTACTTTCACGAGATCAAGATGTCAACATCTTTCTCGTACGTAGTTGAACCATGCTTTGATTCTTATAAAGCTTGATCTGATGATCGTCTGCAATGTGAAACATATAGGGTTTATAATCGAGACAACATAGTTCTTCATGAAGTATTTCGGAGCTTTTCCGAAGGGAAGTTGGATAAGGAAGGATGGAGTCTTAATAAGAACTTGGAGAATATTCGACAGTTTCTTTTGGTTTGGAGGTTTGGGACTTTTGGAGATATTTTTTGTCTAGAGAAGGGGTTAATTTAAAGACTATATGGGAATCAAAAAGCGCTATAAGGTATCTATAATGCATCACTTGTCAAATTGGATATGGGACTTGGTAAGGAGTATGATAGAGTTATTGAACTAGAGGAGTTACACTAGTTTCACCAAGCTAGAACCGGCTGGGTACATTCTAGGAATAGTATCACTCAGTTCTATCACTAATCCAAGCTAGTGATAAACCGTAGAAAGAGATGTCCAAGTATAAAACAACAATAAGGAGTAGACAGATTACAAAAATGAGTAGAATATTTTTGTTTAGAGATTTTATCAAAAATGTATATTAATTTGAGAGCACTGCGACAAACTTGACCTCGTTATCGCACCTTTTGCCTCTTGATCCAAGTTTGGTAAAACTACGTAATGGATTTTATTAGATAGGAAAGTTTGTATCGTGATGTTTCAGATGAAAACTCTCAAACCTCACAAGGTACCCGAACAAGATGGTACTGTACTAGGTTTTTCCTAGAATTGTTGGGAGTTGGTTTGGCCTTCGGGTTGTTGCATGATTAGGAAGGCTCTCAAGATTGCTTACTTTCTCAAGTTCATCCTAGGCACACTCTGACACCTAATTTCTAAGGTGAAATTCCTGGATAGCAAATTGTAATATTGGCCAATAAGTATTAATAATGTGTGATTTAAGTTTTTCATGAAGGCGTTAGTCAATCCTCTTTGACCCATGCTAGTTAAGCTCATAGGTCTGCACCAGATGAATTTCCTTCCCTATCATTCTACCATTGACAATATTGTGTTAGTAGCGAGGCCAAATTTGCGCTACGACACTAGAAGAGGAAGAAAATGTACAACGATCAAGGAGGACCTGGTGAAAGCTTATGACGATATTCGTTGGGACTTTTTCCAAGAGTTGTTAATAGCATTGGTTGTTCCAATATCGTGGATATTGATCATATTGTCAATGATGGTAGATAATGAGTTGAGTATCCTATGGAATAGGGGAATCCCTCCCATCTTTCAAGGCGCAAAGGGGAATTGATGTCTCTATTTTGTGACAAATAAATCCACAACAGAGACATTGTTTTAGGAGTTTATTGGGCCTAAGCGAGGGATTTTTCTCTATATTCTTCTATATTGCACTTTTACTTCTCATTTTAGTCTATTTGCAATTCATAAAGATTTTTTTGATTTAATGGTGTGTTTAGTGTACATGCTTGATACAAGGGTCCAAATGAAGAGAAGAAGTCCAAATATGAAGAGAAACTCCAAGTCAAAGTGGAAATGAAGCTAGAAACCACTACAAGAAGTTCGAGCGGTTATAGGATGATTCTTACACTGTAATGATGAAGTCACTTCGATTTCTTGATGAAGACTTCTGGACCTAACTCCTAGTTGGTTAAAAATATCTTGAAGTCACGATCGCGTGGTATGTGACGGAAGTCAAGTCGGGGTTAAGACGAAGAAGTTATGCCAGAAACCGTTCATGTGGCTCGAACTTGAGACCTGCTACTCCCAAAAATGGGTTGGACATCACCTTAACCTAATTAGAAGGGCCCAAACGAATTTAGGAGCCATACAAGCCTCACTTTAGCATTTTAGAAAGGGACTTTATAGACTATCACATTTCATTTTTATCCATTAAGTCCAGCCACCAGAAGAAAAGAACGGGAGAAGACGGGAGAGGAACAACAAGGGGTTGTCCAAGAACCCTTCAATTCTACCTCAACAAAGCTTCTTTTCACTTCGATTCCAATAGTAACTCTATCTTATTTATTGTTTCAAGCATGATTCTTATATTAGTTTTAATTAGCTTTGTTTCTTTTTGTATTAATTCGATTATGAGATAAATACGATATTGCTTGAGGATGATATTGTAATGAATTATGTTTGATTATTTGATGATGTTATTTCATTTGGGACAAAAATATATGTTTAATTGAATTGGGTAATGAATAATTTCAATTCCATTGTTCTTATACTTGCTTTAAATACTTATGTGCTTTGGCCAAGTAGCAGGAGTTATAGTAACTTAGTTAACACCTATTCGGGTGAGAGGTTACAGACTTAGTATTTGAACGCCTAGTGCCTTGGATGATTGGGTTCCTTGCACGCTAGGTAGTCTTTGGGTAGTGGACTTTGATACATCGGATGACCGGCGGGTGTGTAAGGTAGATGCTCTAGGTGCTCGAATAGGGGATAGAGTGGCTTAGATTCCCGAATAATGTGAATATTAAAACCAATTCACCCTTATAGAATAACAAAATCATTTAACAACACATGACATTACTTAGAAATATCCTCAAACAACCTTCTCAATCGAATTAAACTTCTATTATACTTCTTGTTTATTTCTAGTATGATCATATCTTGTTTAATTTGTCTTCCATTTTCATATTGTCTTTAGTTGTTAATTACAAAAACCAAACAAACATCCATTTACTTTTGTTTATTGCTCTTGTAGATTATAAACTTTACATTATCTCTAGAATAAAATACAATTATTGCACTGATTTTTGTGGATACGATACTCTACTTACTATACTCTTGCTACCTACGATCCATTCTCTCTAGAGGTATATTTTCCGTTAATCGTTGACATTCTATTTTATAGACAGAAACACCAAAGGTCAGGAGTACGCAGTGCGATCCTGTTACATTGTACCTTGTTTTCATCTGTATGGAGAGACTGTCTCTTTGCATCCAACATCTTGTTGCTTTCGGGTCTTGCAACGACTACAAAATTTGCTCACGGGGTTACCTACTTCTTGTGTCTTTTTAGTTGATGATTTAATTTTGTTTGTCTGAACTTCACCTAGGAAATTTGATTTTTTTTTAGGAAACACTGAATGATTTCTTCTTGGGAGCAAAACAATCGATCAGTAAGGACAAGTCATTTATCTACTCTTCATGGAATTTGTATGAAGACTTAGCAGATGGCATCACCATTCAAAGTGTCTTCTACTTTAATGAAGGGCTTGGAAAGTATCTCAGATTTCCTATCCTTTATAGTCGAAGGCCTTGTGGGTTTCACGGAGAAATTCTTAATGGCTTGAGACCCAAACTAGCAGGTTGGAAGGGTAAGACTATATCTATATCCACGCATAAAACCCTAACACAGTAAGTTTTTATCACAATGTCCATGTACATCATGTAAATATAGAAATTACCAGATTACGATTGTCAAGAGATAGACCAGATTCAACTAGACTTTATATGGGGCTCATCTGACAAACAAAGGAGAATTCACTAGATCAAGTGATCAGAACCGTGTAAAGCTAAGTGTGTGGGGGATTGGGTTTGAGGAAAGTGAAGGACATGAATAAAGCCCTCCATGGAAAACTAGGATGGAAATTGATACATGTTGAGGCAGCCAAAGGATTGTGTCAAATATATTTTAAGACAAAAGATATTGCAATTTGTACCGAGGAAAACTGACTCCCAAATGTATATAGTCATCGTGGAAGGAATTGTTGTAGTGAGACGGAGATCCCAATGGGTATTACAAAATAGGAGAAACGTGACATTTTAGCTGGACATTTGGTTAGTAAAGACACCTTTGATCAACTTTACTCTTCAACCATTAGGATATGAGGTAAGTTGAAGATGGTTAGTGATTATGTTATAGTGGACAAGTTTTGAAATTGGAGTCTATTTCAACTTATGTCCTCGGTTTCCAAGCTTCTCAAAATGGCAGGGGTGGCTTTGTCTAGTGTTACTGAATCTAAGGATTACCTATCTTGGAAGAATGAAATGAATGGGTTTTATTTGGTCAAATTGGTGTGGGATATAAAATGTGTGCAAAAGTTAAAACTCTTGATCTGGTAGGCCATTCACGAGAGGTTGGAAACTCGTGATAGTCTATTCAAGCATGGTTTAAAGGTTCTATTAACATGTTCGTGTTGTGGAGGTAGTGATAAGAGTGTTCTTCATTTATTTAGAGCATTTCCTAAGATTCTAGAGATCTGGGGCCTTCTTGATAAATAAATCGTGAGGGGTCGCTAAATTATTGGTGGGACCATTGGCCTTCAGGATGCAAGAGTAACATTAAGGTCACATTCACCCAACCATTGGGACTGGAGCTTTTGGTGATTGATGGGTGAGTACAGGGCCATGTATTGACCAGGACGGGTTAATAAATGATACATCTTATTTTGGTCAACATGAATAAACCAATTTATTAATGGGGAGGTAAAAAACGTTGTCACCAGTTGTACAAGAAACTTTTTTTCAAGGATATCACAAACTTTACTAATTGTTCTAACTTTTAGCCCCCAATATCCATCCCGTCGTCTTGTCCAAGCCATGAACTTAGTTCCTCTCCTATAATGAAAGGAAAAATGTTATCTCCTTCCTAGTTATTATTAGTTTTTACTTAATTTGTTTATCTGGTAATAGGAGACGAATTTATCTGTATCCTATATTTGTTTCACTATAGATAATAAGTCAAATGGAATTAAGTACCTCTATATTACAAGATACCAAGACACAAGAAATAATTAACATGCCACAAGTTAAGTTACAAAGGCACACTTGACATACAAAGTACTAGCTTTAGTTATTAAAGAAATGAAATGAACAAATAATTTCTTATCATTCATGAAAGATACAGTACTATAAAACATGATAGCAAGCACTTCTAGACTTCTATTATGACATATATATCAAGAAAAACTAACGAGCCATGTTAGGTGCAACAGTTGGAGGCACAGTTTGGCCAGCTTGGTTCTGTTTTTGTGCGTTCATTAGCCATCCTTCACGACAGCAATCACAACAAAAAGAAAACAAAGAAAAGCCACATTATTATAAGAATTTAGTATGATAAACAATAACATAATTTATATTTTAACTTTAAACATCGGTGATAGAATAGGTGAACGACCTTGTGTTATTCAAAATGTGTTATTCAAAACAAGCCAATGTTCGAGTGTTTAGCAAAATGAGTCATATTCATTTGTGTCTGACAAAATGTTATACATATTCAGATCAAAATGTCTTTTAATATTTTTTTTATTAATAACCTAAATTTATTTTGATTTGGTTTGATTTGGTTTGATTTGATCACATAGTTTCTTGGTTGTTATAAAATAAATGAACCACGATAAAAAGTTTTTTTTTTTTTAATATAAAGGCGGTGTTGGAGTTTCTGGCGAGGTGGATAAAAATTTTAAAAAAAATGATTCAAAATTATGTTAAAAATTTGTTTTGAAAAAGAAACTACAATTCTAATCTAATTGATAAGGCATTTTGGTATAAAGGGATAATTTACAATATCCAACATTGAAAAACAAAATGTAAAATATGAAGTAATATTTCAGTATACGAAATAAAATGTAAAAGTATCACCAATGTCAAGAATTAGGGATAATAAAGTGTAATTAACCCTAAAATATTCTAGGACACTTACCTATATCCGGGTCCAAGCCACGATACTTCAACTCTCTATACTCTTGACAAAGAGCACAGCCAATACAACAACAATGGACTAAACAGTCTCCACAAGGATTTTCCGGCAAATTGAAGAGCGCTCTAAGTTTAGTACGATACGTGCATGTGTAGAAACATGCACAACCAACACTACCAAGGAGGTAGTATATGGCTCCAGCTTGAGCACAAGCTGCAAAAACATAGCCCACGTGCATAATTTTATGATCATTAGATTATATTTTCAAATACTGAAGCAGCTCCAAATAATTGTTTTCTGTCAATCAATAAAGTTATTTATATCATCTAAGACTAAAAATTAAATAACAATAAAATTAAAGTTTACTTACATGTCGTTCCTTGATCGATTATTTCAGCATTTCGACCAAAAGTGATGCAAGGGCAGCAACAAGTGATACAGCCTATATATACAAAAACCAGGATTAATTTATATAAATTAGCTACGGAATTAAATATTTAAGTTCTTACATATGTACGAAATGACCAAAATTTGCATGATTAAGTAGAAAAAATAAAACTACATAACAAAATACATATGAATTAAGGAGGTTTTACAATTGGAAGGGTTGTCAAAGCAGTTAAACAACCCACTCGACCACTGCCCTCCTGCTCCAAGTACTGCACCAGGGTTTTGCTGTACCTGAAGAGATGGTTTCCCATACTCACTCATTTTACTACTCCTTCGAATATTAAAAAAAAATTAAAATATCTTTTCAATGGTGTATTAAGAAGGTGAAATGCTAACATATATATAGCAAGATTACAATAATTATTTGACTTAATTTAATGTAATTCAAACCTGTCCAGTTAGTTTTCTCTCTATATAATTAAGATTAAAGAAATAGGTAAAGACAACGCATATTGTCCAATTATTCATGTAATTGCTTGCACGAAGTGTAGGCTGAAAAAATTAAAATTACTATATTTCATTGGTTCAAAACAGACTGTAAATAAGTCACCAATATATATAAATTAAATGGATAATATATACGTACGTCGTATTATTTCCTTGATTCTAGGCACTTTAAATGAAATATTGAAGCCATACGTGCTACATATTCTAAATGGTAGTCCTTCATGCTGAAAAGCTAGAAACTAAAAATCATAAGAAAACGTTTCTAATTGAACTATATATTTGTTCAAATAATAAATTTGATACTTTTCAGGATCTTATACCAGAAGAAAGAATAAAAACAACAGCAATGTTTGACATGACCCAGATAAAAATAAATACAAAATAAATTATGATACACTCTTTAAAGATAAAAGAGCTGTTTCAATTATAGTTAGAGATAATAATAGAAATCTTATGAATAGTAGAATTAGTTAAGGAATTAGAAGCAATTGATGTCCTCAAAATCTTGTGCTGCAGCTTAGGACTATCCAATTGGAAGTGTTTACGTGGAGAATGATTGCTCCAACATTACTACTCTAGCTAATGTTCTCCTATTTTGGATAAAATTATTTGTAATATTATAAATTTCTATTTATGGCTTTGCTGAACTATGTAACATCTCTTTCTCCATCATTTTGAGAAAAGACAACTGCACACTAAGTTATAAAACAGATACTTAATCGCACAATGTTTGACAATTGGGACATTTGATGTTTAATTTACTCAATTATGAGCTTGATCAGTGTTTAATTTACTAACTTGATGTTTAAGGTTATAATTAGTAATCATTTTACTCGACTATGATCTTGAAGTTGGAGGAAAAATCATGAAATTATTTTCAAATTTTCAATTTCCTTGAATTGGAGAGTACTTTAAAACCTCTGTGTATTTTTCAATTATGAGCTCGAGATCAGTGCTTAATATACCAACTTGATGTTTTTTTTTTTTTTTTTTGTCGGGTAAACGGTTGTATTAAAATATCAAAACTGTACACTATACAAGGGTGTTAACTACCTAGGCTCGAAAGCTTAAGGTAGCAACAAGGAATATAAAAAAACAACTATCTCATACTATACTAATACAAGCTAGCCTTCCACTCACATCCAAAAAAGAATGCCGAGGGAACAAGGAAAATAAGATTGAATAAACACACCATTTAATTTCCTTGGTTACTATTTCTCTAGTCTTGGAAGCACCTCTCATGGCTAGGTGATTTCTCGCCGTCCAAATACAATACACGGTAGCTCCAAAACCCACTTTCCAAGTCTTTCTTCTCCAATTCTCTCTAGCTTTTAATTTTTTAAGCCATTTCAAAGCGCTTAGCATAGTGTTCATTTCCTTGTCTAGTCCAAGCCACATTTTTATATCATCCCATATAGCCTTAGCAAAAGAGCATTCAAAAAATAAATGCCTATTCGATTCAAAATCTTCCTTACACAAATCACAAAGTGGATCAAGTTCCATGTAAGTAATCCTATTCTTAGTTTTAAGTCTTTCTTTTAATGCCATCCATACTATGATTGCATGTTTCGGAAATACACTCGTATCCCACACAATATTTGCCCAAGGTTTAATAAAAGCTTTACGACGAAATAAATCATAAGGGAATTTATATGCATCATAAAACTCTATTGTATTTACCTCATATGTTGATCGGGGCGCTTAACGGAAGCAAACCATAAAGCTAATATTTCTTTTCTTCCTTCTTCTCCTAGGGACCCACGTATAATTTCTTTTAACTCCCAAATATTTTTCAAAAGTGGGAAATTATTTGTTTTAGGAATCCATTCCCAAAAACCACTACTATTAAAATACTCACCATGAATCCACCTAATCCAAAGTGATTCTTTATTTTCCAATATTTTCCAAATCATCTTTAGAAGTAAAGCTTTATTCCATGCTTCAAAATCTTTTAATCCAAGTCCCCCTTCATTTTTAGGCATACAAATATTTTTCCAACTAACTTGGGGTGGCTTATTATCCCAATAAAAATTACGGCATATACTAATAATTCTCTCTTTAACACCAACCGGAACCGGGAAGATCGTAAACCAAAAACATATCACCCCTTGAAGAACCGATCTAATCAATTCCAATCTACCCGCAAATGAGAGTGAAGAGGCTCTCCAACTCCTAACATAACCTTCCAATTTATCAAAAAGAGATTTATAGTCTCTCGATAATAATACGGAAGATCCTAGCGGGACCCCTAAATAACGAAAAGGCATAATCCCTTCCTCAAAATTCATAGGTATAATCCCATTAATCAAATCATCATTTGAGATACCTATGTAATAAATATTAGATTTTTCAACATTTAAACGAAGCCCCGAAACATCTCCAAACTCATTTAAACTATCCATAAGTATCTTAATCGAACCTTTATCACCTTTAGAAAGTAACATTAAATCGTCCGCAAAAGCTAAATGTGTTATTTTTTTCTTCTCACATTTGGGATGATAATTAAATCCAACACAAGTATTTTTTTTTAAAAGCCTAGAGAAATATTCAAGACAAAGAATAAATAGATAAGGAGACATAGGATCACCTTGTCTTAACCCTTTTTCGCCTTTAAAAAACCCATGCACTTCTCCATTTATAGCCAAAGAGTAAAACGGAGATGAAACACACACCATAATCCAATTTACTATTTTTTTCCGGAAACTTTAATCCCTTTAAAACTTCATAAATAAAGTCCCATGATATAGAGTCATACGCCTTTCTAAAATCAATTTTAATAGTACATCTTGACGAGCTACTTTGATTATTATAACCTCGAAATAATTCTTGCATAAGGTGAATATTTTCTATCATAGATCTACCCTCAACAAACGCATTTTGGGCTTTATCCACTATATTATTTAAACAAGGTTTCAATCTATCCGCTAATATCATAGTAATCGCTTTATAAACCACGTTACAACACGAAATAGGCCGAAAATTATCAACACTTTTAGGATCATCTATTTTCGGAATTAAAGCAATAAGAGTAGTATTTAATTGCTTAAGTAAAAAACCGGAGGTAAAGAATTCATGTACCGCTAATATAACATCTTCCCCAATAATATTCCACGAACTCTTAAAAAATAATGAAGAATAACCATCGGGTCCGGGCGCTTTATCGTTCGCTATTTTAAAAATAGCTTCTTTAATCTCCAAATCGGTTATGTCACGGCACATGTCTTCTCCTTGCTCTAAAGTAATTTTACTTCCATAATCAAATACTTCGGAATTAATATGTGTCGTATTATCTTTAACACCAAATAAACCTTTGAAATAATTTAGGAACGTTTCATTGACTTGATCTTTAGAAGTAGTTAAATCACCACTTTCCTTTAAAATATTCGGAATAAATCTTCTTCTATTTTTACTTTTAAGGAGCCCATGGAACAATTTAGTACACCTATCACTCTTAAGGGAATAACCGAGCTTAGCCTTTTGTTTAAGAAAACTAATCTCGGCCATTTCAAGAGTTTTAGATCTCTTCCGAATCTCAACCAAGTTATCAAAAGAAGAAGTAGGTAAATTTTGTTGGAAATGTACCTCGGCTATTTCAAGATCCTCCTTAGCTTTCTTTGCCCTTGCGGAAATATGAGAAAAGTGGATCTTATTTAATTTCCTCAAGTCGAACTTCAAAGCTTTCATTTTATTACATAGGATATATTGTTTTGTACCCACGACCATGGTCTTGTTCCATCCATCTTCAACCGTTACATAACAATCTTCATGTTGCACCCACATATCAAAGAAACGGAAAGGAACAATCCTAGTAACATTTTGTAAAAAAATATTAACTATACAAGGTGAATGGTCGGATACACTAGATTTCGGTAAAAATTCGGCTTGAATATAATGATTCGATTCATCTAGCTTACGATTACCCAATGCTCTATCAATCTTACTAAGAACATGGTTATTATCCCATGTAAAGAATTGACCGGTATATTGTATATTCTCAAGGCCTAAGTGATTACAACAATCCGCAAATTCTTTAAAATCACCCACCGTAACATTTTGTCCTCTAATCCTTTCATTAAAAGCTAAGATATTGTTGAAATCACCCAAAAGAAGCCACGGATCATCGAAAGTAGCGGAAAAATCAATTAGATTTTTCCACAAGTTTCTTCTCAATCTTATATCATTTAGTCCGTAAATAAATGAAGTATATAAACTAAGAGATGTTACCTTACACACAATCTTGCAATGTATAGCTTGAGATGTTCTCTCGATAATCTCAACTTGTACTTTATCTGGATCCCAAACTAAAAGGATTCTCCCATGCTCTATTAAGTCGAAGTTATTTACACTCTTCCACCCTTTAAGCATGTTATTCATAAATAAATCCACTTTATTAGTATTACTCTTTGTTTCCAATATTCCCATCACATCTATATCTTTCTTTTTAATTAAATCTTTTACCCCTAGCTTTTTATGGGTTGAGCCGAAACCCCTTAAATTCCAAGTCGTAATAATCATTTACAACTTTCGGTGGGTTTCCCCATATTTGAGCGTTTAATATTGGCTTTACGTGCCTTCCAAAATTGCTTCTTTTGCCACATATATTCATTTTTAGCTAACGTAAGTTTTTTGTAACTCGCTTCTCTTTTTTTAGTTTTCTTACTCACTACCATCTCGAAGGAATCTTCAATTAAATCTTTCGATTTTTCTTTCCCGTCATTTCCTACGTTATTCCCTTCTAAATCCGAGAAAATTACCATAGCGGCGGAGCGTGAGTTAGACCCTACTCGGATAGCCCGAATCTCGCAACTACTATCACTTTCCGAATTAAATTTAAATCAAGCGATTTCGCTCTTTTAATCTTTGTTGGAGTAGAAAAATTATTATTTAACCATCTCTGCTCAATATTTGGTAACTCAACAGTGGAACTATTAATAATATTAGTACCTTCAATAAGTGTTGATCCATTTGTACCATTAATATTAGTCCTTACATGCCCCACCTTTGCTAAAACTTTGTCATGTGGCTTCATAGGAAAAAGAGCTGCTGCGTGGACTTGTTGATCAGCAACAATTGCTTTTTCGGCAATTAGATGTTGTGCTCCATTTACTCTTGGCCGAAAAGTAGCTCCCTTATACATCCTAGAGGGACCCGCCACTAAGGCAGTATGGTGTGATTTTGCAACAATCTGTTGCGCCAATAAAGAGGGAGCTGCTGTTATTTTTTCTCCCCTAGATTTTGGTATTAATTCATGTCCTCTACTTCCTTTATTGCTTCTAAACCCCTCTACTTTATTTTCTATTATAGTAGCATAAAAGCATCTATTTCCTTCGTGTCCAAAAGCTTGACACTTTACACAACACGGAGGTAAGTTTTCATATTCCACTTCTACACTATGTTTTTTCCCTTTATGAGAACCAAATTCAATACTTTTCTTTTTCTCCTTACTTAAATCTAATTCGATTAGTACCCTAGCATAACTAATGTCCTCACTAATTACCGTGAACCCATCCGTTCGGATAGGTTTACCAACTTGAGAAGCAATTTTCGCTAATCCCTCATCCGTACGTGCTTGTACCGGAAGTTTTCTCAAGATAATCCAGGTAGGGATCTTCTTAATCTCTAGATTCCCAAAATCAAAAAAATCCGGAATTTCCGCAAGTAATAAGAGTTTTCCATACGATAGATAGGGCCCTTTAGATATAACGTTCTTCTTGTCCATTTCATTCTCGAATTTAAAAATTAACCAACCGGAGGGGTGCTTTCTAACCTTGCATTCCACTTTCCATGCCTTCGCTATTCTCCTTATATCTTCCATATCCGGCGATTTCTTACCGGCTACATATCCAATTAATGAGAAGCCGAAAGCTTGCTCTATCGTTAACACATCGGTTTCTAGAAGTTGAAGCATCTCCCCTTCCACGGGGTCATAATACGCCAATTCTTTCCCAACCGAAGCTTTCCTATTATTCAATAGTATGTCCTTATAACCCATCTTCTTCTCCTTTAACTCCGGGTACTTTGCATTGGCGTCAAGCTTCCCGGTCGTAACGGGTTTCTTGGTAGTTGTTTCACGCCCAAAATTAACTACTTTCTTTAATGCTAAAGTACCTTCAACATCAACTTCAAAAGGCTCTTCATTTTCTCTTTCATGTGACTTAGCCAATTTCTCAAACACATGGTGTGCCACTAATTCTTCCCATACTTTCTCTACTATTTGTGTGTCCAAATGCCCACACACTTTCAAGAATTTAACTTTAGCCTCTAGAGATGTATCCAAGAGTAGTGGAAGGTCACCAACACTTCGTGAATCGCCGGCAAAATTCGTCGGAGCACCACCCTCTTCTAATGAAACCTCATCGAGACCAATTTCCGGTGGGTTATGACCTAACGTGAGGTTAGACATTTCCGAGGGGGACCGGAACTCCGGGTTTGCCAACGGCGTGAGGTCCGTTGGGTCCGGTGGGTCTTTGGCGGAAAAGGCATGGTGAAACGTACTACTCTCTCCCGGGTCAAAATCGGACGGGAGGGTTCTTCGATCTTGTGACTTATGAGTTGGGTCCGTCATGTTGGTGAAGATCCGAAGAGAAACCGAGGATTAGGCGCTAGATCAAGTAGATCTAGGAGAGGAGCTCTCTTACCTAACCCTAAGTTTTATTCTCTTTAATTTGTTTAAGCGATAATAATTTACAGCAATGAACTTACTTGATGCTTTTTTTTGAATGTGTATCATGTAGTTTAATATTGAGCTTGAGCTAGGAGAATTTTTAACTCTTTGACCTTGTACACGGTTGAAAGACTGACATAATTAAAGTGGGTTAATCCTTAATTTGTGACACTTTTATGATAGGTTGTTCAAGCTTAAAAACTTTGTGGATATCAAATATTTGGTCAGAATGATAAATTTATGAGTATATTGGTTAATAAATTTGATAAAGGACTGTATTTATTTTCTTTCGTTTCTACTTTGAATTGTAAATATCATTACTCGATTCACGCATTATTATTGATCACTAATACCTGTGACTAATTCCTTAATATTATACAAGTAATCTCCAACTATTCTTTGAATTTGTCTGTGTTTGTGTATTGGTTTTCCTTAACCCTGACCAGTCTTGTTTATGATTTTTTTTTTCTCAGTCAAGACAAGCTATTGTAAGTGTAGATGTGGTGCTGGAGACCCTTCAAAAGATAAGTGAGGCTAAGGTAAGATGCTAATAATACATTATGTAACAGTAATATTTCTTCCTTTTAACTGTTACTATGATTGCAATTAAAATAGAGGTCTCCAAAGGAAACGCTATTTTATTCTTATAGAAAAGATGGTTTTATTCAACACAAGAAACATTACAAAGTACATAAAACAAACAATCTTTTAATAGGAAACGTGCCAAAGGAGCACCCACAGCCTCAAGACACAATTTACAAGACAGGAGTTAATAGTGGTTTGTTCAAAAAGTGAGCTTCTAAATTAGCAATAACAAGGTCAGCCATACCCTGACGTGTTTCAACAGTGGCACTTCCAACATGAGGTAATAAAACAACATTGTCAAGACCAATGAGTTGTTCAGGAACATTAGGTTCATTTTCAAATACATCAAGACCAGCTCCTCCTAATCGACCTTCTATAAGAGCAGATATTAACTCAACTTCATCAACATGTGGACCTCTTCCAATGTTTATTAAATACCCTTTTGGTCCCAATGCATTAATCACTTCCTTGTTTATTATATGACGTGTTTCTTTATTCAACTCACATGCAACTACTAGTATTTCACAGTTTGATGCTAACTCAACTACACTTGGGTGGTATTTGTAATTTATATCTCGTTTTTCTGATCTTGAGTTGTAACTTATAGCGCACCCAAATGCCTCCGCTCTCTTAGCTATTGCTAACCCTATCCTGCCCAATCCTATAATTCCCACTCTTTTCCCACCCAACTGCAGTAAAAACAAAGGATTATATTAATTTAAATTATAATAAAAATGCTATTACTAATTCGTATGCTATTCTATTAAGCTTATTCACAAATAAATCAATAAATAACAAGAATACTCTCAAACAGCATATATTTGATACATTTGAGTTATTTTGATTCGGATCGGATAAGGTTCTTTTGGGGTTTTCCACAATCTACAGCCCAGATTGCTCACCTTATTTAAACTTCAAATTTTGTTTTAACAGTAATAAACAACAAAATTTTAAAGAATAGTAGTAGTAATTAAATATTAAACTAAAAGAAATAAATCAAACCTTTGTGGTCAACTTAAAATCACCACCTCTCCACAACCCTTGTCTAACATAGCGATCACACTGAGGTATCCTCCTTAAGACAGCTAAAATCAACCCCAAAGCCAAATCCGCCACCTCATCGGTCAAGACATCAGGTGTGTTAGTTACCCGAATACCCTTTTCTTTACATTTACCCAAATCAATCTTATCCAAGCCTACGCTGAAGCTTGATACGATCTCTAGCTTAGGTAAAGACTCAATCAGCTCAGCGTTGGCTCCAGCCTTGGAGCTTCCAACCACGGCTCGAATTGACTCCGCATTGTCTTTGAGAAATTGGATTTTTTCTGGAAAGTTCCAAAACCGGAACAACTTGAAACGATTGTCGAGTTTTTCTTCTAAATAGGGTAACACTGGACACGCCAGCAATACTCCAATGGCTTCCATCGCTAAATTTTGATTTGAAGATTCGTGATTTCTGATGCGCAATATATTTGGAGTGTTCAAGTTTGGCCACTATTTTTTGTTCAAGTTTGGCCAGTTTGGCCACTACCGTCGGTGAAATGTGGGACATTTTGCACAGTATTATCTCAATAAAATAAATTAATTTTGGATTTTTTTTTATTCAACCAATTAATTTTGGATTAAAAAAAAATTATTTTAATATTTTTATCCTAAAATCATGGAACAATTATTTTAAAGGTGAATGTCCAATAAGCACCTGCCACCTTAGCCACTTGCCCATAAAAGGCACTTAAGGTAAATATACATTAATGCCCTTACTGCTGTCTACTGCCGTCTGCAGCTGCTGCCAAGGGCGAGGAATGGGAATGTTTCCCAACACTCGTGCAAGTACACTTTTGTAAAGGTTGAGTAATGGGAATGTTTCCCAGCACTCGTGCAAGTACACTTTTATACTTGTGGGCTAATGTTGAGTAATGAGAATGTTTCCCAGCACTCGTGCAAGTACATTTTTGTACTTGTGGGCTAATGTTAAGTAATGGGAATGTTTCCCAGCACTCGTGCAAGTACACTTTTGTATTTGTGGGCTAATGTTGAGTAGTGGGAATGTTTCCCAACACTCGTGCACGTACACTTTTATACTGTCTGCTGCTGCCAAGGGTGAGAGAGATAGAGAGAGAGAGACAGACAGAGGAGATATATAACTAACTCAATGTATACGAACTAACAACTAATAAACGGACGACGGCTGGGGTGAGGGGGTAAAATAGGAAAGAAAAAAAAAGGAGTGCCTTTTATGGGCAAGAAGAAAGCGGCGGGGGTGAGAGGACATTAATTCTAATTTGAGCTGTTTCTTGGGCAATAATCCTTATTTTAAAAAGAGGAAAATACTTTTTGAGGCCTACTATTTGGCCACTTTATAAATTAAAGCCAAACTAGAAAAACATTCATTTTAAGGCCTAGTTTGGTTTGTTTAGTTGGGATTTTGGACTTTTATACCCTTGGGTAGAAAGTAATTTTTTTGTATTCGGAGGGTACAGACCCACGAATATGTGTTTTACAGTTTTGTTAAATAACCGATGGGCTGTAGGGCTATACCCATGACCTTTTAACAGTTTGTTTTTTAGTAAATTTTTTTGTTAAGTACAAATACAAAGAGGTTAGCCTCACAATGAACAAAAACAGAGGGAGGGTCGTACCAATAATGAAGAAAGACAATAGAGGGCCATACCCTTAACGAACAAAAACAAAAAATGAAATAAACAATATACAGAATGTATTCTAATGAACAAATACTTTATAAACAACTAAATGGTGCTGGACCCAATACAAATTAAATAAAATACTAACACAACTCTTTACACCATAACGGGCCAGCCCCATTACCTACAAAAACTATATGGGGCTGGACCCAATACCACAAAGCTACACAACTACTCTATATGGGGCTGGCCCCTGATACACAAAAACACCAATGGGCTGGCCCCATCAGCGACTTTCACCCCTTAATGGGCTGGACCCATTTTACGCAGTTCATTAAAAAAAAACCAGATCCAGATGGCCCCTTCGTCTTCTTGGTGCTGAACGGCGCTGATATGAACACATCAGTTGGTGGCCCCTTTGTCTTCATCGTCAGTTGGTGGTTGATGAACGGCGCTGATATGAACGGCGCTGGATTGCGGTGCAGATGGACTCCGGTCTTGAACGTCAGAGGCGGCAGAGGTGGAGGAGCGTGGCGCTGTGCAGCAGAGGTGGAGGCAGTGCAGTAGGTTTCGTTGGTGGCGATGGTGTGCAGCAGCGGTGAAGCAGTGGTGGTGGTGGAGGGTTTACTGGTGGTGGTGTTTCTGTGTCAAGAGGGGTGGCGAGGGTTTGCAGCTTTCTTCCTCCCAGGGGCGGTGGTACACGTGGTGGCGACAGATCTGACGAAGCAAGGTGACAATGGTGGTGGGACTGTCGCGCTGGGGTGAGGTGAGAAGATCGAGCGTTGTTGGGCTTCGATCTGGTTCTGCTTCTTTTGGTCCTGTGGTGAGCACGGTGCTGGTGGAGTTGTGCAGCGGTGGCGTGGTCAGTGTTGCAGAGCGGTGGGGGTCAGTGTTGCAGAGCGGTGGGGATGGTGATGGATGGTAATGGAGGTCAGTGGATGGTGATGGTTGGGGGAGGGGGTCTTATATGGTGAGAGGGGTGATGAAGGTGGAGGGGGTGGTGCTGGGGGCGATGTTAATGGTGTTGATGGAGGGGCGCAGGTAGGGTTGGGGATGAGAGAGAGAGAGAGAGAGAGAGAGAGAGAGAGAGAGAGAGAGAGAGAGAGAGAGAGAGAGAGAAGCTGATAATGGGGTGGTGGTGGGTTTGCTGCTGGAGAGAGAGGGATGGTTCTCGATGCTTAATAGGAAAGAGTTTTGGGATTTCAGCTTTTCTATGTTGGGTAATGGGTGGGAGGGTAGTTTAGGTAGGTTTGGGCTATTAGTTAGTTTGTAATGGGTCTAGTTATAGAAGGCTTTATTTTATAAAGTAGATATGGCCTTAGGCCTCTGAATATAAATAGCCCTTTTAAAAAGCCCCAAAGACATTGGACTTCTATTTAAAATCCCTTAGTTATAATAAGGGAGTTAGCAACCAACTAGGACATGCAATAATACCATAACCCCTTACTTTATCTGAACATTTGATTCAATGTGATGCTTCGTTGACTCTCTCTCTTACTATACAGACTATTATATTAAAAAAACCTATAGGTGAATTTTTTCTGGCCTTTTACTCTTCTTCATCATTCTCTTTCTTCATCTTCTGCAATAATATGTACCGTTACTCTCTTCTATCTCCTTTTCTTCTGCTAATTTTCGCTCTCGTATTTTGCCGCTGATCTTGTCTATCCTACACCATTGGTTACATCTCACTAAAAGTTTCAACATTGTTGGGTTTAAGGTAAGTTATTTTTTCTGCTTTGTGTAGAACGTGTATTATGTAGATTATAATATGTATTAGGAGCATCATTTTTTTGTATTTCGCAACCCATTACATTTCTGCATTTTTTATTTATTTTTGTTTAACTTTTAGTCTAGGAAATCATCCGTAACTGATTTACCATGTCCATTAATGTATGATGGGTAAAGTTTAAGTTAGTATAGTGGTTGATTTTTCTGAAAGCAAAAATAGTAGAGTAAATATTTTGTTGATTTGAATAGTGTTGTTTAATTAAAGATTAATTTAAGTTGGAAGCTGGTACCGACTAATTTTGATTTTTACTGTAAAATCAGTGTTGTTTTAGGATTAATAAACTCGTTGTTGATTTAAATTTGTAGGTATATTTGAAAAATTAGTGTGGTTTGGTATATGTATTATCAGATGAACATGGTTGTATTGGTATGATTACTGATGTGCATTAAATATTTCAATTTGTGTGTAATGAATTTTAGTTGTTGGTATGTCCCAATATCTTGTCAGTTTGGTATGTCCCAATGACCATGGAATTGGTATGTTCCAATGTATGGTTTAGTAACGCGAATATTAATGTTTTGCGGGATGATGACAGAAATTCGTTGCACATTACATACCTTGTGCAAAGTGTTCGAAGATAATGAAATTGACCAGGACTACTTGGACGCGTTGTGTAGGACACCCTTTTATAGGCTATTCGTAGGTTTCTACAATGTCGGGTTTAAGGTAACATCTAAACCACCTTAATTAATTTTTGTTTTGCTTTGTGTATTACGTAGATAATGTAGTACTGTATAAGGTATTAGGATCCGCATGTTAGGTCCCTGTGATGTTCCTTAAGTTACATAATGTCCCTTTGATGCTTACAAATTATTTTTACACTCTCACACTTTTGATAATTTTAAGTAAATTTACCTTTTGATAATTTTAAGTAAATTTACTTATTCACTCGTGTGTAACAATTTTTACATATCATTACTTACAGAAAAATGGTTGAATTTGGCAAATAAACAGTTGGTACAGACATTGGTATGTACCAACATCTGATTAACGTTTGTTACAGACCTATATGTTAAGTGGTTCAATAACATTGGTACAGACCCATGTTTAATTTCAATGATTAAATTGTTATGTTCATACTCCATATTAATCCTTTATGATTTTCTTCATTATTTTGTAAACATTGGTATGTACCAATTTTTGCACAACAGTTGCTACACAACCATATGTGATGTATCACATCGCTGCTTCTAATGATTTTCACCCCGAGTATCACATTCGCTTCTCCCATGTCTTTCATATCAAACCTAGAAGACAAGAAGTGTTTAGTCTCATTTATGATATGAATAAAAGTATCAAAGATGAGTATGTTACTTCTTGTCATATGATGAATGAGACTAAACACTTCTATAACACACTCTAAGCCTGTTACTTTGGAGTAAACACATGAATCAGAAGTGTTAGCCACAAAGTCATATGTAATGAGAGTAATGTATAGTTTTTCATACCATTTTTAGGTGCCTGTTTCAAACCATACAAAGTCTTTTTAGCTTACAAACTTTGTCCCCTTGACAGGAACCACACACCCTTCAGGTTGCGCCATGTAGATCTCTGCATCCAGATCTCCGTTCAAATATGCGGTTTTAACATCCATTTAACTAGTTTGTGAATGACGGCTAAAGCAACAAGGGTTCTTATAGTGGCGATCAGGTCACGATTTTTTCTTAAAAATCCATTTGCTACTAATAGGTTTGCTACCCTAGGTAAGTCGGTTAATTCCCATGCATGGTTGATTTTAATAGACTCAAGTTACTATTAATGGCCTCTTTCCAAAAACTAGCATCTGTATATTTTAAAGCATCGTCATAAGTTTTTTGGTCTTCCTTCAAGGTGACTACATGCTCACTTATAAGGTCAATGTGAAAGCCTTCAGTCATGAAGGCTGTAATAAAGTCGGGTCCAAAGCTAGACTCGGTCCTACGCCTCTTACTTCTCCTAGGTTCTTCCTCGGGAATACTACTAGGCTCCATAGAAGTAGAGAGGCCAGGGTAAACATCACAAAGAGGTAAATCAACATTACTAGATAAGCTATCAACATGTAAAGAAGCATTAACAGAATTCATAGTTTTCAAAGGGAAAATGTGTTCAAAGAACTCAGCATCTCTAGATTCACAAATCGAGTTATCATCTAAAGACAATAATCTATATGCCGCACTATTCTGAGCGGACCCTATGAATATTGATTCTATGGTTTTGGTTCCAACGGTGACAATTTTAAAATCGGGTAGTTTGACTTTGGCAAGACAGCCCCATACTTTTAAAAATTTCAGGTTTGGTGGAAAGCCTTTCCACATCTCATATGGGGTCTTATCTAGGGATTTATGGGGTACCTTATTCAGTACATAAAAGGCTGACAAAATATCTTCCCCCCACATATTAGTTGGTAAACCTGAACCTATTAACATGACATTCATATTCTCTTTAAGGGACCTATTCTTTCTTTCAGTTATGCCATTTTGTTGGGGCGTATATGGGGCACTAAGTTCATATAATTCCATTAGTTTCACAAAACTCTTTAAGGGGATTAGAACTATACTAGGCTCCTCTATCGGACCTAAGTCGTTTGATTTTACAGTCTGATTGGTTTTCAACCTCGGCTTTATATTTTAAAAATATATTTTCCGCCTCATCTTTAGTTTTAAGAAGGTATACTTTAGTGAACCTATATTAGTCATCTACAAACTTATATAGTAAAGTTTTCCTCCTCTACTAGCGGAGGTTTTAAAATCAGCTAAATCTGAAAGTACTAGTTCTAGCAGTTTAGTTTTTCTCGTGGTTATGATTTTAAAATGTTTTTTCACAAGTTTGGACTCTACACATATTTGACATTTTAAAAAGTCATCCACATTGTGAAGGGGTATAGTCCAAGATTTTTAAGCCTTTGATAGAAGCGACATTTAAATGAGCTAATCTGCCATGCCACGTATCAATAGACGATATAAGCAGAATTAGAAACATTCTCATTGAGGGTTACAGTGTTTAAAACAAACAAACCATAATTTAAATACCCTTTCCCCACAAACTCATCATTTTTGGTAATGAGGATTTTCCCCCCTCGAAAACAAGTTTGAGTCCCACTTTATTAAGAAGAGCTTTGGAAACTAAGTTCCTACAGAGAGAGGGGACGAAGAGAATATCATTTAACTCTGAAATCTTACCATACATGAATTTGTGGGGAACCTGTCCTTTTCCGAGAACCGTAGCGGTAGAAGAGTTGCCCAAATACACGCATTCACCATCAGTTGCTTTCTCTAATTTTTGAACAGGACTTTGTTTGCGCAGAAATGTCGGGTAGCTCCGGTGTCAAGGATCCACTCGGTTTTGTTCTCAACTAAATTTACCTCAACCATTACCGCAACGATTATTTCTTCGGTCTCGGTCAGATTTACGGCAGTTTTGGGACCCTGGACGGATCTAAGAGTACATTTGAAAGCTCTATGTCCTTTTCCCATAACAATAACAAGCGCCCTTAGGTTTCTGAATCCTACCGAAAGTTTTGAACCCTCCGCCTTGTTTGTTGGAGTTGTCGCGGTTCTCGTTTCCCCCAGATTTGGATTTGTTTGAGCCTTGCTATTTTACCTTACCTTTGGACATGTCTCTGTTACCTTGACCAGAACTTTCGACAAGGTTAGCTTTCGAGGAATGATGAGGGAAAGAGAGAGACTTTTCCTTGAGTCGGTTGGCTTCTTCGACTTGCATATGGCTGATGAGTTCTTGGAGTATCATTTCTTTCTTTTTGTGTTTGAGATGGTTACGATATTCACTCCAAGATGGGGGAAATTTCTCAAGCAAGATGTTGTATTGGAAAACTTCGCACATCTTCATGCCTTCAGCGATTACCTCCGTGCATAGGTTTTCGTACACATGAAGTTGTTCAGTCATAGGCTTCTGGCTGGTAAGTTTGAAGTTATACCAGTTTCCAATGACATATTATTTCTTACCCAAATCATCAGCCACGTATTTCTTCTCGAGAGTCTCCCATATGACCTTTTCCGATTTCTCTTTGGCAAGGAGATAAAAAATGAGATTCGAGACGTTGTTCAACATCCAGCCCGAGCCATCGTATTTGCTCTTTTAAACTTGGCTTCTAGGGCAAGATGTCTAGCATGTTCTTGTTCAGTAGGAACTTCATTATCCACCATAAGTGTAGGATCTTCAAATATATCGAAATCGAGTTCATATTGTTCGAGACAGATTAAAATCCTTTGTGCCGAACGCTTGTAATTGGATTGGAACCATTAAGGGGATCCAACTTATTCACGTCGGGAAAGGCCTTTGCGTTCAATGATGAAGCAACAGCCGAGATTGGAAAATCAATTTCTTAATAAACAAACGGTGATATAAATTAATATCTTTTGAAATTGTTGGGAAAAAAATAAAATCACCGGTTACTTTAAACAAGAGAAATGAAAATCCAGATAATTAATCTCGGTTAATGTAAACTAACTATTACAGAATTGGAAATACAATCGAAATACTTTCATGAAAATCGGAAAAGAAAAAACAGTTACACGGAAATATAATGGCGTTAAAAAGATATTACGGCGTACCATTTATCTCTAACAGGGATTCTACAACTAATTTTCAGAGAGAAGAGAAATAGAGTGTTTGTTCTTTTCGGATGTGTTTCGTAGTTAAGACAAATGAGGAGTTGTTGTATTTATAGGGGAGTAGGCGTGGAGAAAGCCTTGTCAGAAACGTCCCAATCAATGCCCTTGATTGTCTCCATAATTGGCCCTTGATTGACACATAAGTTACACGTTTTCAATTCCAGCAATGAACCTAAACACTATGTTGACTTGATTCATTCCCGTGTTAACCAAGTCCTGTAACAGTTGACTGGAGCGTAATTGGTGGACGCTTATCTTATGGTTGAAAGAATTTGACTTGCCACCATACTATAAGAACTAGTTCGCGCGTGTGGGGATTTGCCATGTCTTTTTTGGCTTTCATAGCCTTTTAGTTCTTTTGGGTAAAATATTATAAGTAATAATTTTTTCCATCTCTCCTCCTATATGTGACTTTTTATTCATAAAAAAGTGACTTTCCCACTTTTTCAAAAAATAGGAATGGATTGATACTTTATATTAAATTGAATAATTTTCACTTTTTCAAAATAACATGATGGATATATATGTTAATCAATAATATAAATTCAAACCACCAGCGTTCCTGAATTTTTTTCTCCTAATGTTGTTGTATATTAACATTTTGACATAATAAAGTAAATTAAATTTATTTCTTTGATTTTGAAACTTGATTGTTGATAAGTGGATATATGAGATCATGGAGATTCGTATCCTTAGGTATAATAAACTTAGAGAATGCTCAGTGAACACTAAATCTTGCTTGTTATATTTGAGTATGTTATTATGGATGGTCATTGAACACTATTTGATATGATATCAAATAGAATGGTTAGCTAATATATTTGAGTATGTTATTATGGATGATTAACTCTTTTCATCTATTTGATAATGTAGAGTATTGCTAAAACTTGCTCTGCCGCATTACCTTAGTCCTTAAATACTATTTGTTTTGCAGGATCGAGGAGTTAACTTTTGCTTGAGTATATTCTTATGGCTCCTTAGTAATAAGAGGATTTTTGTGTTTGTGATTTTCAGGGTAAATCGTGAGAAATTTGTGTTCATCGATCCTCTAATAACTTCGGGAGTATGGGACCCATACCGTCTAATTCAGTTGTGCATTTACCGTCATTTTTGTTGAATAATGTTGTGACATACAAGTTTCTTCTGCTTAGGGATTGCAGAAGAGACAGTGCTTGAGTTTTTACACTCTACAGATTTGTTAGCTGAATAGAATTTTTGAGTTGTGTATTATGTTTTTATATAAATATATTTTAAGTTTGTTATAGTAATAATGTTATAGGTTTGGTCGTGTTATTTTGATGTTATGAATATATTCAATTGCCACCGGAAAAATTTCATACATTTTTAAGTGAAGAAGAAGATATAACTAAATGTTGATTTTATTCAACAACTTTCTTCTTCGAATCTATATAGAACAATGGATAGGATTTAAAATCTGGAATATTTAATCCTTAATATAAAACTTGTGATATTTACAATGCTATGCCAACTCAAGGCATTATATATAGTGTATAGATTGGAAAACTATATGATGTTTGGGTAATATGAAATGCTATATAAGTTGTTCATTCCTCCATTGATCGACTGCACAGATCTTCTTGAGTTGAATTGACCAAACTACTCATAGAAAATGAGGATTCGACTCCATTTCTATACAAAAATGATGCTAGTTTACTAGAGATAATGTTATTTTTAATCAAAGCAGAGGCGTGCAGTGCATAATGCATCACTGAGGTGCATAAATGGGAGTTTCATGCATTTTCTTTAGGCCCTTCAGGACTAAAAAAATTATATCCGAAAAATCCGGCTATTAAATGAATAATTCCGTCTAATCGGAAGATCAAATCAAGCTTCAGCTAATATGACCGAGATGCCCTCATTTACATTTTGTAATGAATTACATGATTAGGAGGTGTAAATATGGTGTGTGGATTAAATTTTACTCTCGAACAAGCAGAAATTTTTATGCAGATAATTTTGTGTAATCGACAGCTTAATATCGTGGTGGAAATTGGACGTAGTTTGGGATGTCTCGGGTTAATAAATAACTGTTGGTTTGGGTTAATCACAGGGACCTCACATGCAATTTTTAGTTATAAATTCTGTAGGAAATTATGTGTCGGAAAGGTACGATAGGCATGTTACGTTTGGGTGATCAAATGGGGGACGAAAGGATGACATTTTTGGCCAAAGTTTTTTGTGACAGTAGATCATATATTTGAGTTACCATATATGGTTTCAGAACAGGGAATATAGCTCATCAGATGCCACAAAAATGTCTCGAAAAACACTATAAAGTTAAAAAAGACTGCTATAGTTCAAACTCTTGAAAATTTGCAAGGATTGGATGACTAGAATTAAAACTCTAGAAAAACACTAGAATTATGTATTTAAGTTGCGCAAGATTAGAAGTATATAAATCTGATTATTTCAATTGGTTTGTTTAAGTTGTGATTCAGATATGTGAGAGGTACAAACAAAGAAGAAGAGGAAGGATGAAGAACACAGCTAGCTGAAGAATTATAATGTATGCAATAAGAGAGAATAAAAGAAACGATTCAATTCTCAAAACCAAACTTTATGATGCATTACCAATGAATTAAAGAGTTTATGCATTACAAATAAAAAAGGTTTCTAATAAATATAATCAACGGCATAAATTAAAATTTTCATGCTTCATTCCATTTAAGGATAATAGACTAGGACGCAGGGAGTACAATATCTCTTGGCCCAGAGGTGCTTCAGCTAAACATGTATATATTTTGGATTCAATATCATATTCTAGAAAATGATTAGCGATTTTAACGAGCATCTTTTTAGTCTTTGATTGACAATCAGTTATATCAATGATACCCGTATAATTTGGATAATCTTTGATAAAATCCAGAGGAATTATCTTTTTCTCAGACCATATGTGTTTATTGTAATTCTCCAATACCCACACATGAAGATCCTGATTGATTATGTATCCAAGTGCCAGCTTGTCACCGTCCATAATAAACACCTGGACCTTCATCTCTGCAGCTATTTGAGAAACGTCATCATCAGCATCATCATCGTCATCAATCATATTCATAGTAAACAACGGGAGCATGTCAAAATCTGCCTCTTTTTGAAAATCCTGCGGTGGTTTGATGTGCATGGAGCATTTCCCGTCCAAAGTAAATCGAACTATATCTGGTTTCCTACTTTTAGAATAAGAAACAGTTACATAGTAAAAGATAGACTCGTGGGATGCAGAGAAGACACTTCTGACCCCAGTGGTCCCACTCAAGAGAGTAATAGGAAGGGTTCTCGAACAAGTAACATAACCATCATCTTTTCCAATAGTAAACAAAATAATAGTTATATCTTCATTCCAGTCTTCACGTAAACATATCAAAGTATACTCGCTAGTTGATTTATCGAAACCAATGAGAGGAATATATTCCCCTCTCAATAGTCTGCTTCTGTCATACCCTACTTGAAGCACCTGTTTGGTTGCTGGATTTCTTATGCGATACTCATGATTATAAGAAGCATGCTTGCGTTCAAGCACTAAGCCATTGATGCAAGAATGGAACACATATTGTTCACCATTTGAATTATAGATTGTGTCATGATAATATTGATATTTACTCCTGCTCGTATGTTTCTCAATAAAATAACTTTGGTGAGTAATGATTTGCCATGACTTGCACACACTTTTGCATATTAGTACACTTTTTACTGACACTCGGCTCAATATATCAACAATTATTTCATAAGGCAACACCGTTCCAGTTCCAACACTTTTCATATTTGAAACCTGTTAAACAGTTTAAATTATAGAAATATACATTGATAAATAAAAGCAAGTTAGGAAGATCATATAATTACCGGAATCGATTGGCAAAATTTTTTTCGAGCTTCCATTCGTTTGGATGGGCGAGTCCTCTTTGGAGCTTCTATTCCTCTGTTCATCGATTGACAAGCTTTTATAATTCTGGATTGGCGAGTACTTCCTTGGGCTTCTATTCTTCTATTCATCGATTGGCAAGCTTCTATACTTTTGTCCATCGATTGCATCAATTGCCTAGCTGCTCCCATCCTTATGGAACGGCGAGTCCTTTTTTTGAGCTTCCATTCTTCTGTTCAGTATTGACCAAAAATAAAATAAAATTTAAAAATCGAGCGGAGTTCATATAGCAGAACATATTGGAACAAAAAATAAATAAATATAGCAGAACATAAATCGACTAGGGTCTATCAGTTGGGTCAGGTAGGTTTTTAGGCCCATCAGCTAGGGGTTAGTGTGGCTAATGGTCCGGTCCGGTCCGGCTTACCGGCTCCATCCTTACCGGACCGGTCCAGTTCTCGAGTAAGAAAGTGTAAGGGACAAACCGTTCAAAGGAATCGGTTCAACCATTCCAGGTCCGGTCCGGTTTTGGATCTAACGCTATTTATTTCACAAAACATGGCCAAAAAAGTATCAATTTTGCATAAACTGTGCCAACAAAGTATCAATTTCGCATAAATAGGGTCAACTAAGTATCAATTTAACAAAACATGGCTAACAAAGTATCAATTTTGTATAAACATGACCAACAAAGTATCAATTTCGCATAAATATGGTCATCTAAGCATCAATTTCGCATAAACAGGAACAACTACTGATCATTTTTCCATAATCAATCACTGACTCACACCCTAAATACATAACCATACCCAACATCACAATAAATTCAGAAAAGTTGTACTAATTTCGCATTTATCAGTCAACCCCATCCACTTTTCATCATTGCTTTTAAAAATTTGTGAAGAAAGCCATGAAAATCATCCATGCCAAACAAAAATTAAACAAATATTTATTCTCTTGCATATATATTAGTGTAATAAATAATTAAAACATATAATAATTATACTTACAAGCTATGTTGTAGATATCGGTTTTGGGCGCTAGGCGGTCTACCGGGGCCTAGCGCCTAGGCGGGATTACACGGAGCCTAGGCGAAATTATACGGTTTTGAATCTCGATGTGTAATTCTGTATATTTAGTAATACATATGCAGTAATTATAGCAATTTTAACTATTTAAGTCATAAAATTAATCTAACAACACTATAGTAAATATAAAATTACTAAAAATTGAGTTATAATATTAACTAAAGAATTCTCGAGAATAAGAAAAATAACAAAAAGATCTATGCGGGCATGTTTATCCATTAATCGGCGCCTAGGCGGCCATTTTTTGTCATTAATCGGTGCCTAGACGGGTTAGGCGCCTATTCCTCGGCGACTAAGGCGCTAGGCAAAAACGCCTAGAATTTTAACTAGGCGTAAGCGGCTGAGGGGGGAGTTGACGCCTACGCGGCGCCTAGGAAGGGAAATCTATAGCATAGCTTACAAGCAAGAACACCCCTCTTTCTTGATGAATTAGCGTAAGAAAACCCCTCTTTCTTTTGAAAAAATGCAAGAACACCAAAAGAAATCAGAGAATATAGACTCCTACATTGAAGCGAAGAATAGAGAGAGATTGAAGCGGTGATAATGGATGGGTTTGGTAGATATTGACGAAGTGAATGTGGGCGGTGAAGTTGGAGATTAATATAATGGGTTGGGTTTAGACTAAAAACCGTTTAGTAATATAAGAAAAAAAATTAAGTACTTATCGGTCCGGTCCGGACCGGTCCAAACACATGGGTTTTTTTCAACGAGAACCGAACCGATAAGACCTGGACCGGTCCGGTTCGGTTATCCATTATAGCATCGGCCCCGGTTCAGTCCTGGAAACGACCGGTCCGGTAGCCAGGTTGAGCTAGGGGATGTTATAACTTATTTAACATTGGTAGATATTCAAACAAAAAAGAACTTATAGCGGTAGAAATAATTTGTAGTAACTTATGATGAAAATAAAAATTATGATAAAAGCCGGGAAAAAAAACAAATTGAAAAATACTCTCAAATGAAAAGAAGAAACTAACCGTTACATGTCAAAACTGTTTCTCCCATCAGTCCATTGCCTGAAGCTCCACCATATAAGGTGGATATGAACATGTCATTGTCGTAGGAGAAAGGAGGTTCTTTCTCATGGTGGTGGATGCCGTCGTGGGTGATGGCTGCACAAAGGAGTTTCCGCCGCTTGATCACGAGACAGCCCAAAAGAAAGAGCTCCACTTCAGAGTTGGTGGAAACAAGCAAGCAGCCTCCGCTAGTGGCTAACCGTTCCGGTGGTGGGGCATTGAACATCCACCAAAGAAAAATTTCAGCTGGAATAGTGCTCGCGTTAGTGAGAATCTGATTATTCCTGTTATTATATATAATTGGGAAATCAAAACGATTATGGTTAATGGTTATGCTAGTGATTTTCTTGTTTAAATAATAGACGATGTGCTATTAGACAATTGTGAATACTGCCAAGTTTTAAGATTTAGAGATGAAATTATATAGGCAATACAATTGTGGAGTAACACAACTATGGTTAGATTATTGGGTTCTAAGGTAGGTTTCGGTTATCTGGCGTCACATTGCAACAAACTTGGAATCTGAAAGGGATGATTGAATTAGTGGACGTTGATTATGGTTATTTCATGGTTAAGTTTGCGATAAAAGAGGATTGTGATTTTGCGTTAGCTGGTGGGTCGTGGATGATTTATGATGACTACCTAGTGGTGAGGGAATGGACACCTAATTTTAAACCACATATGGACTCGATTACGACTACCACGGCATGGGTTTCGAACGTGGGAACGCAAAATTATATGGCCTGTATACATAGGAAAATGGGTATTTAATTGAAAGAACGGTTCAGATCGATCCCCTTCCTAAGGCCCGGAAGAAAGGTAATTATGCGAGACTTGCGGTAGAATTGGATTAAAGTAAGGTGCTCACACCCAAAATTCAAATCGGGGATGAGGTATGTTTGGTTGAGTATGAGGGTATTCATTTAGTTTGTTTTGAATGTGTAAAATCTGGGCATCAAAAAGATAATGTGGAAAGAGTACACCACAACAAGCTTCACAAAATTCAATAACAAATGTAGACACTGGTGGTGCGGAACAGCCGCGAGGTCAGTGACACAGGTCGTGCGAACAACATGGATGGAAATGATTATCATTTGAATGAATATCGCTAACCCTTTAATGATTATATAAGTTTTCTGTGTTATATATATACTAGAAAATGCCCCGTACTTGAAGGTACTTACGCTAAAATGAATTTAAAAAATCATAATAAATTGTGTAGAATTCATAATTGAATTATTCAAACTTTGCACATGTAACTATGTAGTTATGAATTAATTATTCGAAAAAAATTAATACTTACATATGTGGCCATGAATATTACCAAGTTCTATTACTAAATTTAGGTAAATGCATTATGACGGATGACAATTTCTTTGTGGTAACTAATTAATTTTTCGGATAAATTACTACTTACATGTGTAACTATGAATATTACCAAGTTGAATTATTAAAGTAGGTGAATAAATTTATATAGGCAAGTAGTGAAACAGATTTCCGCATTATATACTATAGTTGAAATTCAAGTAAATGCTTATCAGCTCCGTAATTATTTTTTCTATTAAAAGCAGATAAAGTACTAATTCAGGAAATGCAATTACAAATTATCATCTAAATGCAATTTTGATTATTGTTTCCCCATTCTGGCTAATTACTAAAAAGAAGACAAACATATACATATAGTTGTTTGCCAAAATTAGTATTTAAGTGGCTAGCTAGTTGTAACACTTGAAACGAAAGTTATGATAAAAAACATGTGACCTAGTAAATTAGTTTGGTAAAATAGCAAGCAAGAAAGAGAAACATGAAGTACTATGATAATGGTTTGACTAAAGCACTTATTTTCTTATAAATCCCATTTTACAAATAGCTAAGGATGAATAATATACTTGCAATAGGCAAAAATGCAAGTCTTTATGCTATTGTAAATTGTCGTTCAATTACCGTGCTTGATTTTTTTTTTAGAAGAACCAGAGGTGTCGGGGAAGAAGAAGAAGAACGGGGAAGAAAAAGAATGGGAAGAGAGGGGGGAGGGGTAAGGGTGGGTGGGGTGGGGGGGGGGGGGTTTATTTTATTATCTATATTTAATAGTATAAAAACTGTTAATGAAAAACCTATTTTACCCTTGGTTTAATTTAATTAATTGATTAATTAGGATTAGAATTTTTAATAAAAACTGACATGGAAAAGCCACGTCAGACTAAACGGCAAAAATGGACGGAAAACGTGAGTAGGGGGCAACGTGTCACGAGAGCACAAATTAGGGGGTAAGCAGTCAAATTTTAAAGATTAGGCGGCAACCTGTCAATCGGGTCAAAACTCAGGGGGCAAAAATGCTATTTACTCTTTATTATAAAACCACAACCCTACTTGAAGTATTAGTTCACCCATTGGGATTCAAACGAGAAGAAAAATATTTATTGGCTAGCGTGGAATAAAATGACTAAATCAACAAAAAAAATAGGAGGTGTCGGCTTCAGGGATTTCCAAAAAATGAATCTGGAAATGTTGGTGAAACAAGCGTGGAGAATTATAAATAATAAAGATTCACTGGTGCACAAAGTTTTGAAAGGTATATATTCTCCAAAAGATAGTTTATGGGATACTAAACTGGCTAAAAGGAGGTCATGGAGTTGGGAGAGTATATTTAAAGGAATACAAATGCATAAAAAATATGCGATCTGGCAAATTGGTAAATAGGGAAAATGTTGATATTTGGTACCATAAATGGCTATAGAGTAACTACAGCTTAGATAGTGCTAAGACCTCTAATTTGAAATGGGTTAGCAAATTGATGGACATTGATACAGTTGGGCGGAATGTTAATCTTATTAGATCCGTCTTTGACCCATTCGTGGCAAATGATATTTTGGAAATCTCCATTGCAAATGCACTTAAGGAAGTCAGGCTTATTTGGCCATTTAATAAAGATGGGAGCTAGTCAACCAAGTCAGTGTACCACACGTTAGTCAGAGCTGAAACTAAAGATACACCACAATCTTCATCTGCTGGAGAAATGGAAAATAACTCAACATTGTGGAACTTAATATGGCATACGAACGTTCCATCAAAGATTAGAAATTTTTGTTGGAGAATTTGCAACGATATTTTACCATCTAAGCAAAACCTCAAAAAGGAAAGGTGTAAGGATGAAAGTACTTGTGAATGGTGTGAGACAGACTTAGAGCGTACGGACCATATTATCCTTAATTGTCTGTTTAGCATGCAGGCATGGGAAAAATCTACTCTACAGTCAAAATAAACAAATAAATGGATCGTTTGTTGAATGGTTAATGAATACTGTGACGAGCTACTCAAATAATGGATGTGACAAAAGAAAGGTAACATCCATATTCCTAGTCACGACTTGGAATATATTGAAGGAAAGGATGAAAGGATTCTTCGATAAGAAAAAATGGTCGGTGGAAAGAATTACACAAAATACAAGAGATATGATTTCACGATTATTTGATGAAACAAGAAAAATCAATTAAGTGAAGCGGTCAAACGATAAGAAAACAACGGTGACAACAGTAGTAATCCGGTAATTAACGATGTCGTTGATATGGTCTGGTTCAGTGATGCATCTTTTACAAGCGAATGGGAACCAGCTGCTATTTTGGCTATTGGGGTCAATCGTTAAGGTACAATCTGTCAAAGGAAAGCTAAATGTTGTAAATTTAAAAACATTTTGGAAGGAGAAGCATGGGCCCTTCTTTTGGCTCTTAGATCAGCTGGATCGAAGAGCTTACAGAGAAGCTCTTTCTACTCTAATAACCTTGAGCTTGTTCAAGGTATTCACAATCAGGTTAGAATCCATTGGAGTTTCAATCCAATCGTCGAAGAAATTAAGGGATAGATAGACATTTTCTCGCTTTGAAAATTACATACATTAGGAGCGAACATAATAGGTTGCAGATGCTTTAGCTAAATGCACAAGAAGAAATGTGGACTTGTCTGGATAGAAAGATTTCTCTGTTATTAGCTCGTTTAATTTTCTGTTACAACGTTGTAACTCTAAATTGATGTAATCTTCCTTTTCATTGTCAAAAAAAAAAAAAAATTCACCCACAAATTTATGATAAAAGAAGGATTACTACAGTTGGTAATGGTACTACCGTCCTTTTATTTTTTGTTTACTAATGTATGTACAAGATAATACAGATAATAATTGGGGGCGTTCAACGCAACCATTAAATATCCTTGTTTGGAATTGTCATGGCGCAGCAAGTGATAGATTTCGTCGGGTCATTAGAGATATGATGACAACGAATAAAGTATGGCTTACTGTGGTAGTGGAACCAATAATAAGTGGGGTCAATACCGAGAGTTATTAATTCTCTACAAAAAGATAACTCTATCCGTGTTGATTCTGAATGCTATAAAGGCGGTATTTGGCTTATTTGGAACAATTCGGACATTTCGATTCGTGTTTTGTCAGCTGGCAGACAAGTCATTAATGTGGAAGTGAGTCAGAAAGGGTGTGAATCGTGGATCTTCTCAGCAATTTACGCGCGTACTCATCATAAGGAAAGGTTGGAATTATGGAATGCATTACACCAAGCTTTTCATAATTCAACCATTCTGTGGTTAATTGTTGGAGATTTTAATCAAGTCAGAAAAGAAGAGGATAAAAAAGGAGGGGTGGAAGGAGTTTCGAGAAGAATGGAATTATTTGAAGAATGGCGAGAAAGTGGTGGGTTAGTTGACTTAGGGTTTGAAGGGTCGCGTTTTACATGGTGTGACTCTTGGAACACTGGACAGAGAATTATGGAAAGATTAGACAGAGCATATGGTAATTCGGAGTGGATAAATTTATTTCCGAGGGCGCGTGTACTCCACTTGGCTAGGGTGCATTCAGACCATGTGCCGATTTTAATACAGATTTGTCCGATACAAAGTCATAGAACTCATCCCAGAAAATTTCGCTTTGAAACAACTTGGTGCCTTGACAAAGAGTTTCAGGACTTCATTCGCGAAAAATGGATAGGTAGTGAAGTTGGGATTGGTACAGGGGTAGAAGGGATTCAGTCTCATATACAGAAATGGAAGTTCGAATGTTTTGGTAATATTCACAAAAGAAAACGGCTACTAGCTGCTAGACTTAGAGGAATTCAGAAACCTATCCAAATATCATATAATTCCTCTCTTAAACAAATGGGAGATAGATTGATGAGTGAATATGAAAGTGTATTGAAGCAAGAGGAACTCATGTGTTACCAGAAATCAAGGGATACTTGGGTTAAAGATGGTGAACGGAATACGAAATATTATCACCTTTCACAGATTATAAGGAAAAAGAAATCAAAATGTGTTAGGCTATTAAATGAGAATAATGAATAGGTAGAAGATGAAGACGGGTTAAAAATTCTGGTGAGGGAGTATTTTGAGTTGCTATATAAAGGACCTGAAGATACAATCGGGATTTTTGCTCTCCCCAAAGTTGAATCAATTGGTGAGGATACTTCGCGAGAACTAAACACTCCTTTCTCCAAGGAGGAAATCCGAGAAGCTGTTTTTCAATCGAATCTGATGAAGGCCCCATGACCTGATGGAATGTCTGCTGCTTTCTATCAAAAGTGTTGGGAAACAGTTGCACCTTAAGTGGAAGACATGTTTCAAATAGCGCTTGAGAATGGTCGCCTTCCTTCAAATCTGAATGGTACGCTAATCCATCTTATTCTGAAAGTCATAGACCCTTATCGAGTAAGTCTCTTACGCCCTATTAGCCTCATTAATTGCCCTTGTAAATTCTTTATGAAGGCTATGGTCAATAGGCTTCGTCCTTTCCTTGCTGATAAGATTGGTCCTTGTCAAAGTAGTTTTTTGCCAGGAAGGTCCACTACAGATAACATTGTCCTTGTACAAGAAGTGGATCATAGAATGCGTCATCTCAAAGGTAAATAAATATATCATGTCGGTGAAGATAGAACTTGTAAAGGCTTATGATAAAATCTGGTGGGAGTTCATAGAAGATACTATAGTGAGCTTTGGTTTTCCGGCTAGTTGGGTTTCGATCATAATGACAAGTATGGCTGAAAATGAGATGAAAATTTTGTGGAACAGAGAACCCCTACCACCCTTCAAGCTTCATCGGGGTATAAGACAGGGGGACCCATATTCTATGTATGGAACGACTATCTATTTTGATACAAGAACTATGTGATAATGGTAGTTGGAAACCGACTAATATGGGGCGAGGTGGTCTGAATTTATCTCACATCTTTTTTGCTGACGACCTTATATTGTTTTGTGAGGCTTCTGTATCGCTGGTCTATTTAGTACAGGAGAATTTAAATCTTTTCTGTAAGGAGGCTGGACAGACCATAAGCGCAGAAAAGTCCCTTATTTACTTCTCCAGAAACACACTTATGGAGTTGCAAGAAGAATTAGCTAGAATAAGTGGTTTCTGTCTCAGTGATTCGTTCGGGAAATACTTGGGTACACCTATACATTCGGGGCGTTTACCAAAAGGTTTCTACAAACGAATCATGGAGAAAATGAGGGGTAAGCTATTAGTATGGAAGGTGAAGAGTTTATCACTTGCTGGAAGAATCACAGTAGCCCAATTTGTTTTATGCGCAATACCGACTTATCAAATGCAAGTTATGAAGCTGCAGATATATGTATGTGATGAAATTGATCGTATAGTACGTAATTTATATGGGGGTCATCTGAGGAGAAGAGGAGAATACACTGGGTTGCGTGGGACCAGGTATGAAAATCAAATCAAATGGAGGCTTAGGTATTCGTGGGGCAAAGCATTTTAACTTAGCCTTATTAGCGAAACTTGGGTGGAAACTGATCCAGAACCAAAAGGTGGCATGGTTAGATGTTATTAAAAGCAAATATTTTAAGAATGGGTTAATTCAGAAGGAATGTAAAACGGGTGATTCAAGTGTCTGTAAAGCTATAATGGCAGGTGTTCCTGTCCTTCGAAATGGAGTAGTTGAAGAAGATATAATGGGCGAACTAAATTACAGATGGGTTCACGAGGCTTCGGGGAATTTCACTGTCAAATCAACCTTCATTAATATAGTAGATGAAGCCCCTGATTTATCGTTTAAATGGGATAAAATTTGGAAAGCCAAACGTTCACAGAAAATGCGTATGATGCTATGGAGATTAATTCGTAATCGCTTACCGTTTGCAGCTAATTTATATCGCAGATAAATTATTGATGACCAGGGCTGTATGATTTGTGGTGCGCATGTAGAAGACTTGCCGCATATATTTATTCAATGTAAGGTGGCGATGAAGCTTTGGTCTGAGATGGGCCTAGCATTTCTGAGCTAAAGTAACTACACAACAGTTGTTTCGAGAAGGTCTGTTGCTGCAGAATCTCCTACTACAGCCTTCACCGAGACAGAATATAATACACAGTCTGTGATCAGTTCGTTAGCCACTGAGACGAGGTTGTCCAGGAACTTGGTTAGTTTACATCACATCGCGATGACCACGGACATGGTGCACCAACGAATTTGCAGCAAAATATCCAAGCTGCTGCACCAACGAACCTGCAGCAAAATATCCAAGCTGCTGCACCAACGAACCTGTAGCAAAATATCCAAGCTGTTGCCGTGAATATGAGTCAGTGGGTTGAGGCAAACCTTGACTCGAATAACATGTATGGGGGGCTAGGATGGAAGCTTGTGTTTATTGCGGCTTTTAGCGTTATTTGGACTAGACGAAATGAAGCGATTTTCGAGAGATCAAATACTAATCCAAGATTGGGCGGGTTAAAACAAGACACAATAAGACTGGCTTGTGATTTCCTATCCGCGTGGGCTAAAGAAGGTGATGGGGGAATTATTAAAGCAGCGAGGAGTGAGTTGATCAAATGGGTCAAACCCAAGAATAAGCTAAAACTGAATATTGATGGATGTTATAACTTAGCTATGGGAAGAGCAGGGATAGGGGGTCTCCTAAGAGATAAGGAAGGTACTTTTGTTGCTGGTTTTTTGGGCCCGTGTGTAATGAACCCCCCAGGTTATTCGGAAGTGTTAGCCTTGCATTATGGCTTAAGATGGGTACTAAACAAAGGCATTACAAAATTATGTGTCGAACCTGACTCTAGAGAACTTCACGCGCTAGTGAAGGGCGGTGGTAGTTCTACGAGTGTGAATTGTCACATTGGGCGCGATTGTAGAGCTATATTGAATAGTCACCCGGGTTTTGAGATGAAATGCATTTATCGTGAAGCAAATATGTGTGCGAACCTTTTGGCTAAAAGAGGCGCGATGCTGAATGGAGAACCGCAGGTATTAGTGGATCCTCCTGATTATCTTTGGCAAAATATTACTAGTGATAGGAGTGGGTGTATGTTTCCCAGACTAGTTTTAGACCCTCGATGAGGGATTAGTTGATTTGTAATAGTCAACTTTCGGCTTTAAAGTCTCATATATATGGGGAAAAAAAAATTACCCTTTGTCTAGTCTAAGAATTTTTGGCCCCTGAAAAATTTACACATTTTGTGTCAAAAATATTTTCGAGAATATTTATAGAATTAAATATACATAAAATGTCGAGATCTATTTTTTCATTTTTTTACAATGACTATTAAACTAAACTCTACTTCTAAACGAAGCATTTGCACTCCACTCCCCCAATATTTCAATTAGTTCTTCATATACACACAAAAACATATATAACACATGAATTGATCGATCATAGCATTTCAAATCGAATTGAATTGAATTGAAGAAGATCAGTAATGGAGGCCTCTCAAGGAGGATCAGAGCGAGACAAATCGAACTCTTCATCTTCTTCTGCTCCCATCCCCGCCGTTTCTAGCTTCTGGAAAGGTATATATATTTATATATTTCCTTTAGTTATCAGCTTAATGTCTCACTGATACATATACATATATTCAGTGTATTATATAGCCTATATGTTATGTTGTTTAAATTGATTAAGATCTATATTAGTTATAATATATTTTTGCTGGAGATATGTAATCGATTCAGAACAAAACTCGTTTAAATGTGTGTATGAATTATACGAACTAGGTTTTAGTGTTGAATTCAAAGCTCAGCTCAGACTTTAATCTAGATAAACAAGAATGTACATCTAACTCTATTTACAGCCCTAGCTTTATCGCAACAAATAGATTGCTAAAATTTGGACCTGATTACACAAATTTAGGATATTATTTGCAGTTTATCAGTTAAATTTGATCAAAATTTGTATCTGTCTTCTATATATATATGTGGAGAATCGTTTACTTATTATCACCCAGGACTATTTTTCTAAATATTGGAAATGTTAGTTAAATTTGGAGGAAGCTGATAAGTTTATTTTATATTGATCGTTTACATAAATTATGCTCGTAATTGTGAATTAGTAGTTTGATTCCATTGCATTGAAACTTTGGGTTCATTGACACTTATAAGGAAATTAAAAGAGAAATTTGCACCATTGGTACATCTGTTATGGGAAATAGTTAAATTTATCAGTGTGTTTCAAAAGATTGCAAATATACTCTTGTGTTATTCCAAAAAAAAAAACACTAATCAAATCATGGAAATGGTAGAAAAAGCGAGTAGATATAAATTGTTCTTGTGTTACTATTTTTTTTTTTTCGCATGTGATATATAACTGTATAGATCTAAATGAACTAATCTCTATGTCCGTGTAATAAAAATTGTTGGTCAAATAGTTTACAAAGTTTCTTTATGTATTAGACTTTGATTTGGAGAAAGAAAGGACCATTTTGGATGAACAAGGTTTAAGAATTGCTGAAAATCAAGAAAACAGTCAAAAGAATCGAAGAAAACTTGCTGAGAGTACACGAGGTATTGCGTTTTCTTTGTTTTATGTTGACTTTTGCATAAAATATTAAAAGGTTGACTTAAAATTTGATCTGTTTATAACTTGATAGGTTTCAAGAAAGCTCAAGCTGATGAAAAATTGAGCTTATTTAATTCCTTACTAAAGGGATATCAAGAAGAAGTTGATAATCTTACCAAAAGAGCAAAATATGGTGAAAATGCTTTTCTCAACATTTACCAGAAACTATACGAAGCACCTGATCCTTATCCTGTTCTAGCTTCAATTGCTGTAAGTATAATTTCACACTTAAATGCATATTTAAAGAATATATTAACATTATTTAATCGAAAACTTGTGTTTATACAGGAAAAAGATGCTAAATTATCTGAAATGGAATCTGAGAATCGAAAAATGAGGGTTGAACTTGAAGAGTTTCGTACAGAAGCAACTCATTTGAAAAATCAACAAGCAACTATAAGAAGACTTGAAGATCGAAACCGCCAACTTGAACAACAGGTCTATAAATAGTAATAAATACTATTTAAATTTTTATTTATTAAATATTAATTTTTAATATATGATATTAGATGGAGGAGAAAGTTAAGGAAATTGTGGAAATAAAACAACGTAGTTTAGCTGAAGAGAATCAGAAAACATTGGAAGTACTTAAAGAAAGGTAATATAATTTTTACGAAAATTCATGGATTAATTCTCGTTTTTAGTGGTGATATATTAATATATGTGGTCTTTTTTTATTGTTTTAGGGAGAGAATGTTACAAGATCAGTTAAGACAAGCTCAAGAAAGTGTTTCGACTATGCAAAAGTTTCATGAACTTGCACAGAGTCAGTTATTTGAGCTTCGAGCACAATCAGGTACTATTTTACGCACCTTTTTTGAGATGTATTTAGATTTTAGACTAATTTTTTTTTTTTTACTTTATGAATTTCAGATGAAGATACAGCTTCGAAACAATCTGAGTTTAATTTATTAATGGATGAAGTTGAAAGAGCTCAATCTCGTCTTTATAGTCTCGAGAGAGAGAAGGTTTGTTGAGGATTTTCTATAAAAAAAAATAAAAAATTATTTGTCGAAAGTCGAAATTTTTCGGTTGATTATTTGTTTTGTTATTATTCGTAGGGGCTTTTGCAATCGCAATTAGAAACAGCTAATGAAGATAGTGAGCATAAAGAGAGGTGAAATTTTAACGGTTTAGACATTTTAAGTTCATGAAATTTATAATTCTCGGGTTTCTTGTTTTATTAGTGGTAATTCGGATACAAGTACAAGTCTTGAAAATACTTTGAGTGCAAAGGAGAAAATAATCTCGGAACTAAACATGGAGCTTCATAAAGTCGAAACTACCCTTTCGGATGAGCGTGAACAGTATGTTATCGAGATAAAGAAGTTAAATGCTATGCTTAACGAAAAGGTACTTTTTAATGAATATTGATTAAAAAAATTAAGAGCTTAGTCATATTCTATTCTATACACTCTGATTTGTTTTTTATTTTCATGAATTTATAGGAAGCTGCACTTGAAGAAATGAAGAAAGGGTTACAAGCTAGACCAACAACTAAATTAGTCGATGATTTGCGTAAAAAAATTAAAATCTTACAGGTGCTTCATTTTTTCTCTAGTAAATTAGATTTTTATTGGTTCCAATTATAAATTGACCGTGAAATAGTGAAAATATTATGTAAACTCAAGGTTAAAATTGACCTTTTGTTTGTATAGGCAGTGGGTTATAATTCAATTGAAGCTGAAGATTGGGAAGTAGCAACTACTGGTGAAGAAATGAGTAAACTTGAATCATTACTACTTGATAAGAATCGAAAAATGGAACATGAAGTTACACAACTCAAGGTTAATTTATTATATTTATTATGTAATAACATATATATATATATATATATATATATATATGATTGTGGAGTTAATTTAGCCGTATTTTGTACAGGTTAAACTATCTGAAAAAACATCCTTACTTGAATCAGCTGAAGGTAAAATAGAAGAATTTACTGCAAAGATTAATGAACAACAAAAATTGATACAGAAGCTAGAGGATGATATACTCAAGGTAAAATTTTCATCTATTTATAATTCTGACTTTTTTATTTATCTGTGTTTTAACTTTCTTTATTTCTAATGCAGGGTTATAGTTCAAAGGATAAAAAGGGAACTGGATTTGAAGATTGGGATTTATCAGAATCTGGAGGGGTAGATGCTTCAGGGGTAAGTTTGTCCTTTTTTTTTTCCTTCACTAAAAAAAAAAAAAAAAAAAAATTAACAACTTATTTATGAAACAGAATACAGAACGTAAACAAGTTTTAGCAGATCAAGATCAAAACTCAATGCTAAAAGTGATATGTAATCAAAGAGACCGTTTTAGGACACGTTTACGTGAAACTGAGGAGGTTTGTTAATTATTTATTTTATCAAATTATAAAATTTACGTGTATTTTGTAAAAAAAAATGTTGTACCATTTTTTACTGTGCTAGGAAATAAGACACTTAAAGGAGAAGATAGGTATGTTAACTACTGAATTGGAGAAAACAAAAGCTGATAATGTAAAACTTTATGGGAAGATTCGTTATGTTCAAGATTATAACTCTGAGAAAGTAATTTCTAGGGGTTCAAAGAAGGTAAAATTACTTATGAAACTAATTTTATTATCTTTTTCCTTTTTATTTTTGGTTAAAATATTTTGAATTTTCAGTATTCGGAAGATTTAGAAAGTGGATTCAGCTCGGATGTGGAATCGAAGTATAAGAAGATGTATGAAGAAGATATCAATCCTTTTGCAGCTTTCTCAAAGAAGGTAATAAATAGTTATTTTATTTGTGTAGTTATTTTTATCTTATTTAAACTTTGTTTTTACAGGAAAAAGATCAGAGGTACAAAGAGTTGGGTTTAAGGGATAAAATTACTCTTAGTAGTGGACGTTTTCTTCTAAGTAACAAGTAAGCTTTTTTTTTATTTATTATTATTATTATTATTAGATATTACTATCAGGAGACTTGTATTTAATGAATAAATTAATTTGTATAGATATGCTCGAACATTTGCGTTCTTTTACACTATTGGATTGCATATATTGGTTTTCACTTGCTTGTATCGAATGTCTGCTCTGAGCCATCTCAGGTGAGATTTTAATCTCAAACTTTGTTAATTTATTTACTTTTGTTGGGTTATATGTGAAACGATTTTTTCTGAATATAATTGATTTTTTTTTTTTTTTTTTTTTTTTTTTGCAGTAATGGACCTGATGAAGTTGTTACAGAGAAAATCATTAATCTTCCGCATGCTCTTTAATTATTATTTTCTAGACACGTCTCGAAGTTCATGAGATATAATAGGGCTAATTGACTGGCCAAAATTGATCAAAAAAGAAAACACCGCAGTTATATGATCTATTTATCTATCTATGAATGTAAATAGGGATTTTTATCTTTGTTCTTTTGACTTTTGGTAGTGCAAAGATAATAATTTTTGTTTGATTGTGATGGTGGAATGTGTATTGTTTTTGTGCATTAATTTACCTGAACAAACAAGGGATTGATTATGTTCATTCTTGAATATTGAGAAGAGTAATTCGACGAAAATAGTCTTGAATGTGTTAATGACATGCAAGTTTGACTAATATGTCTACACTTTGGTTCGTTGCACTGAACAAGAAGCGTGTGAATTTTTTAATTATTGTAACTTTTGCTCAAAAATTGCAACCCAAATATGCAAGGTAACACGATGTTATGTTGGATGGAAAAGTGAACAAAAACACTTTTACAGTAAGATCATATATAATATCCAATTTTAAATCAACGGGATATTAACTAAACCTATTTGAAACCAAAACCACCCCCTAGAAAACTCATGGAAGGGGTTCTTTCACTCACTCCAGAAAAACACTCTTATCATTACTACTCCCACCATTCCATAGTATTTGATACTTTAGAGTTTTTCACATATATAAAAGAATCTAAAATTTAAAAAATACGAAAATATTAAATTAAAAATAACCAACATAACTTTATTTGTAAGAGAGGAAAAATTAAATAATTAGGTGCCGAAGGATTTTAAAAAGAAGGTAAAATAGAAAATAAAGTATTTATTTTGCATTGGAACTTCAAATGTAACATATATATTATGAAATATATTTTTTTGGCTAAAGTATCAAATATTAAGAAATTGAGACAGTATATAGTTTAACGTTAAATAATTGAGGGAGTATATAGTTTAACTACCTCAAACGTTTTTTGGTATGTATGGTCCAGATTTTAATTAAAAATCCTTATAGAGGTGTAATCTTTTCCAAGTTGATTATCTTGCCTCTTAGGAGTCTCTAATAAGATGTGCTTATGATTGGTGTGATTTGGAATGTGTTTTTAATTATGTGTTGGTGGTCTCTAGTTGTTATGGTGGTAATGTTATTAATACGGTTGGGTAGTTATGGATATTGGTATCTTTGCCTCACCATAACGAGTGGTTTTTTTGTCCTAACATAACCGTGCTTATTGGCCCCCAAAAAAAAAAAAAAATTATTATGGGCATCTTGTTTTCTGACATTGATCATTTAATACCAAATCTATAACTTGGATAATATACCTCAGCTTTATTTTCGCAACCATTCAAAAAAATAGTTTCGAAGAACATTGATCATACAAAAGAAAAAATAGCAAGCATGGAAGTATTATCATACCAAAGCAGTAAATAAGATATTCCCAAAATTAAATAAATCATCCTACAAACTGAAATCTGATAAAACAATCACAGGCTGTTACAAGACATTTTTGCACAGATTTCCTTTCTTAGAACAAAAGTTAGAATGTCAAAAGAGGTTAGAGAGGGGTTTAACTATGCAGGATATGGAACTTCTAAGGAGCCATAATAAAATTATACTGATACACAGAAATGAAGGATCACAAGTTAAAGACAAATGCAGATGATTTCTTCATTATAATGGTAAAACCATCTAAGTTTAAGGACATTTCCTTTGGATATAAGAGGCTCCATTCTCTTCATACCTGCCAAATCACATAAAAAGAAATTAAATATAAACAGTATAAAAGGGCAGAGCATAAGTTCAAAGTGAATAAGAAGTTGAACTTACTCAGACTTTGAAAACCACATTTGCTGGAAAGAACCAAGTGATGCCAAAATACTTCCACCTATCCAAACACTGCACAACAAATTATTAGTCATTGAGAATGAAAATTCAACATTGCTCTATAGGTCCCTATATTATGCACTAAAGTCCCTATATAGTGAGCAAATATTCCAGTATAAGTACCTATATTATGCAAAATTCCACTCTAGGCCCCTATACATATACTTTATATTAATTGCACTATTAAGTCTCTTTATTAATTTTGTTTAGTTAATTGTACTATAGGTCTTTATGTCATGAAAAAATTGCACTACAAGTCCCCTATAATCCTAGACTTGATTGCATGCGAATCACACACCCTAAGGAAAAATGCATTATTAAATTTTAAACGTAAGCATGGAAATTTGCATCATAAAGTTACATCTTGTGGAAAACTTGGGAAAAATCACAATCCTTCCAAATGCTTTTTGAGTTGAGACTTGATAATAAGAAAATTTTGCAGGGTCATTTTTGCAAATGTAAAGGAAAACAGGGGCATCTTTCTTTTCTTTTCAATTATTTTTGGAGAAGAAAAACAAAATTACCTGAATCTCCTCTCAGTTGCATTCCCACTAGCTAGCACTTTAACTCTCGAAGCTTGAGGAGACTCCTAAAACGAGACATTAAGAATAACTATAAGCCCTTAACTTGCAAAAACAAGAATTAAATATTCTATATTATATATTATACCTCTAACAAATCTTTCTCAAGACGTTCTTTCAATTGTTGCATTGAAGCGGTCCCACCAGCAAGCTACATAAACAAAACACTCTTATAATTTACAATCCACACATCACATTTAACTTTACAAGCCTATAATATAGAACTTGAATAATTACCAATATACTGCTATATAATTCTCTTTTAATATCCGCATCACACTTGTTTATGCTATCAATAACCTGAAATTTTTTAACATTTTAAGATGAGACATTATACATAAAAGTCTAGGAAAAAAAAAGAAAGAAAACTCACCAATTGTGTTAAGCCACGAGCATTTGAATTAGTTTCTCCAAAACTTTCCATCCCAGGTATAGTCTACACAAAATTTTAAAGAGAAAACATATTAAATCTAAATAAATCCAAATATTCCTCAATAACACATTACAATGATGTTATTTAACCCTACCTGAACCAATGATGGATTAAATAAAATATCGGGAATCTTAAATTTGTCAGCTCCAATTTCAATTGTCCTGAAAAATCACAATTATTCACAAGCCAAGGATTTTAAACTAACACACACACTTAAAATGAAATGAAATAAAATAAAATAAAAGTCTGCAATTATACTTACTGTCCATCAGGAAGCTCATAAGGTGTAGTAGGAATGTTGGAATATGAAGCCTCTGTTAAAAAAATTCAAAATAAAGCACAAAAAAAAAAGTCAAAAGAACATTAAAAAAAAAAGTAAAAATTTCTGCATTAAAAAGAGAACAAACCATCATAAGGAGTATCAGGTGCTCGACACACACATTCTTTAATGTCACTAGCAATTACACGCTGTAAAAAAAAATACATTTATTCACAGAGAGAAATAAAACATCTTAGTAAATATAAGAAAAATTATTCACCTGAGAATAAAGTTTAAAACTTTCCGTTGTATTTGGAAAATCAAGATCAACGGTCTGTATTATTTCAGTAAATCATGATCAGTTAAAAAAATACAGAAATAAGTTGAAAGGGTAAAAAGTAACAAATAATAACCTGAAATTCTCCTGGGCGTACTTCCTTACGTTTAAATGAATATCGAGGTTTTATCTGCAAAAATGATTGTGTTAAAGAATAAGTAAAATCGGTATATCTTGTCACATAATAAAAAAATAAATATAAAACTTACAGTTATGCCTTTCTGTTCCAAGCTTTTCATCAAACAATCGGTTAAAAATTCTCCTCCAATAGGAGATGTTGTCACAGCCTATTTTCAAAGTATAGAAGGGTAAATTAGTAATTGAGAATGTAAAGGTATGAATTATACAAAGAGTACCTTTTGAAGAACATAACCATCGTGTACTGGAGCTATAGTAGTTGATCCTCCTCCACTATAACAAAGTTTATAGTCAGTTATACTTACATATTATGTATTATATTCATACGCTAAATAATAAACTAAAGTTTAAATTTAATTAAAAAGTTTATGAGAAGATCGAGTTTTTTTATACCTATCAACAACTAAAGAAGTGGCTCGTCCAGATGCAAAAGAAGTGAGAACCTGTAATTAGGAAAATAAATTAAATAAATATTCAATTTAAATCCAAAGTGACTTTTACTAATAGTTGTAACAGATCTTACAGCATTTTTAGCCAAGAATAATGCAGGTACTTGATACTTTTCAAACATAAGCTCAGCTGCTCTGTTAGATTAGGATAAAAGTAGTTAATATTCACCTCTCATTATACTTTAATTACATAATACCCCTCAGGACAGTTAAAAAAAAAAAAAAACTTACTTTTCACGCTGTTGTTGAGTATTTAAACATGGTTCAGCAAGTAGCATTGGATGCTCTTTAGGATCAATTAGTAAGCATTCCCTGTAATTGTCAAGAAAAAGAAATATTGTGCTTTTTTTTAAATAAAAATTAACTTAGAAACTGAAATAAACAATAAATAAGATGAATTACTTGAATGCGTGATCCCATATGTGTTCAGCAATATCCCATTCAGCAACAATTCCATCTTTTAACGGTGAAAGGACCTATATAGTAGCATATATCATGGGTAAAATAGTAAAAAGTAAAAAGTAAAAAGAGGAAAAGAGAAAAAGTTGGATATATTTACCTCCATGTGGTCCCTACGAAACCCCATGGCTTGATTTCCAACATAAAGCTTTCGTGTACTCTTGGAAATGGGGTCTGGAGCAGATCCAGAGTTCTTATCTGAACCATCTGGATCTTCAATTTCCATTTGATCAATTGATCCAACGACCTAGATTAAGTCATAAGTATCAAACCAATGATAACAATTCATCTCTAACAATGCTTCAAGTAAGCGAAATTTTTACTAATTTTTGCTAGTTTTTGGGTATATTTGCTAATTTTTTGTATAACACTGCATAACACAGGGACGAATTATGCAATTTCTGTTAAGAAATGGTAGAGAACACTAAACTAGAGCTTGTAATTAAACATATACACAGATTTTAATGAAAACTTCGCAAAAGTTCTAAGCTTTGTGCATTTACCCAGCTACAGAGCATTAATAAATTAAGCTACATTACGGTATACGATAATTTGAAGCTTAACGAAAGGTCAAAAGTAAGAGAAAGAGAAGAACTTACTGAGGGAAAAACAGCTTTAGGAGCATCTTCACCAGCATAACCGGCTTTGCAGGTGTGCGAACCTAAGTCTACTACTATCGCAGATACTTCGTCTATACATTAAAATTGTGTATTAGAGTAATGAACAAGTATAATTAGTGTGAAATATACGTATAAACACATGTATTATACGGGTAAAGATACGTACCACCTCCGTACATGGTGGTAGGGTTTGATTTGCTCGGAGTTCTTTCTTTTTCTTCTTTCTATTTTGATGTTATGCTGTGAAAGAAAGTGGGGGACGAGGGGTTTAGATGGGTTTTCTGAAACTAAGTGGGCCTATTGAATTTTATTTAAAAATAACGTTTTTTAGAAAGAGAAAAAACAACTACCATGCTATTTTTTAATACAAATGAGGTAAAGAACGGTAAAAAAGAAAATTATGTATTCCTTATTAGTAATTACCATGGTTATTAATCTATCCGCTATGTTAACTTTTCGAGTAAAGATATATATCACTCTTTATTATTTGAGTAATGATATATATATACCACTCAAACACCACCTAATGACGTGTCGTGAATTGGTTGGTTACAAATCTTTAATTTAAAAATTTGTAACCAACCAATTCTCACCACGTCATTGGATAGTATTTGGATGGTATGATTTTTGATGATATATATAATTACTTTTTTTGTTTTACCCATAAAAATGCCACATTAGAGACACATAGAAGGTAATAAATACCAATAAAAATGTTTCTCTCTCTTAAATGTTATTTTCTCTTTCTTTTATTTAATGTCACATTAGAGACACATAGAAGGTGATAAATGAGTGAAGCAAAAAAGGATGATATATAGCAATGCTCTAACTTTTTATTTCAATTTAAAGTAATGATATTTATTTCGTTCACCCTTGTATAACCTTTTATGTAACTTTGGCATTAAATTTAAAAAAGAAAAAAAAAGTAGTTAGAAAAAAAACATTTTTATTGATGTCGGATAAGAGTTAATATAAAGGTGAACCAAGAAAATGATAAATATCATTTTTCGTTAGTAATATACACGCCTTAATATATAACTTTCATTGTGCGCATTATGATATATGTGTACTCATGAATAAAAAACAACCATGTTATCAAAAGATTTTTATTATTGAATTCCAAATAGTAGATCAATATTATCACATGATAACGTAGTCCCTTTTTAACAGATCCTTTGAATATGGGTAATCTAGTTCTGGTTTACCTGAGAATATACATAAAGAGGCGTGTATATCTTCGTGGGATTAGTCGTGGTGCATGCAAGCTGGCCGGATCACCTACTTACCCAAAAAATGAAATAATAATAATTTTTTTCCTATTAAAATACAAAATATAAATTTAATAGTTTAATAATTATGTCAACTTACTAAGTTATTAATTTATTCAACTATATTTTTGTTTTAGTTTTGTATTAATGTCACTGACCAAAGAGTCCACGCAATAAATAATTTATCCCAAAAAGTTTACAACAGTATCAATGAGATTTTCGATGAATTTTCTTATGCTTAGCATCCCACGCATGATAGCCTATGCGTGAAACAAACACAAGTAAACAACGTTATTGTGAACAACACGCGTCACATTAGTAAAACATACACAACTCATTTGTAAATAGCGCAACCTATTCAAAGACAACTTACAACCCTTTCGCATATAACCTTTCCCTCTTCAACTACAATTGGAGTTCGAAGAATTTTAGACAGAATTACCACCACTTCCATTAACACCACAAATCTGACATGGAGGCTCAACGTATTTCAGACTTATGTGCCACAATCACATATAAGAAATTTTTGTTACCTGAGAACCACCATTTCCATTAACGACACATATCCACCATAAAAGCTAAAAGGATTTTAGATCTCTATAGCTATCACCAACAACGAGCTCATCCACTACTTTCTTTTTTAATTCATCACCTCCGTGGAAAAACTTGCAACTTTCAAACCATCATTACTATTAACAATTGTGGAGGAAGCTTCGTTCATATCCACGCTCTTCATTCTTGCTTTACCACCATTTACCCTGTTTTGTTCAAAAGGTTTGATTATTTTTTATAAAATTTATCAAATCAATTAGTACGGGTAAAACGGGAAGGTTATGTCGTAAATAATATTCAGTACCTTTTGGGGAAGAAAAGATAGTTCGACTTTAAAGATAAACTATTTTGTATTGTAGACATTTTGGGTTTATAACCTTTTTTAATATTCTTAAATCATTTAATAAGTTGATCATCTCAACCATTAATCTCATTCACTCAACTCCACCACTATCGTCATCAAGATCTATATCCTATACTAAATAATTATGAAAAGATAACGGATCAAACACATAACATGCAAGAAAATAGAAAAGTAAGGTTAGAGAAACGATACACACGTGGTTCGGTTCACAAAGACTTAGTCCACTTCCGAAGTTCTGTTTGACCCTTAAGATTTTGCAAGACCCTCCACTAAATCTCAAGTTTCTCATAAAAAAGGTAAGAACATAAAACTTTTCAAACCATTTCATAATCCGATGAAAGCCTTTGCATGTGTAATCACAACACAAGGATCCGAATATTCACACAATACTTAATAATCACTTCACAATTCCATGAAAACTTCTCTTGTATAGTTGCAACAGAAGGACCAGGTATAACCCCGACACACAGATACCCACTTTGTTAATTACAAAGCATGATGTCGTGTTTATCTAGTACAAAAACTGGACACTCTTTCGTTTCTAGTCTATGAAGATACCATTTATATTATACATTAATAAGAAACACCCAGTGTTGAATGTTTGAATGTATTTTACCATATTTTTAAAGTCCTTGATGAGTAGATACAAACGATATAAATTCAGGAAGTAATACAAGATTATAACAATGTAAGTTAGATTTTCCTTTAATCTATCCTCGAAGATGGGAATTTGATAACTTAATTCGAAGGGTTGGGGAGAGCCAATTTCTCCAAAAAATAACCTTGTATTTATTATACAATACAATGGTCCAACTGTCATTTCCAACATGACATCTTTTGGGTAAAATCATATATGAAACTTAGAGGTCTTCTCTTTTTACTTGGGGTATGATGCTTAGATATCGTATCTCTAATTGTTGACTTTGAGGTTCAGATTTCTTGCATGTTAATTTCTTTAGAATTTTCTTCCTTGGATGACCGGTTTTCTAAATTTCATAGGTCTACCCTTAAAATGAATAATTATCATTTGCACTTTTCATGCTCAGAGATACGTTCTTCATGGTCGGAGGTCTGCTTCTTCATTTCTCGGATCTCTAGACTTGTGATGTTCATACTGGACAAACCAAAGTTGTTGTTAGTCAATGGACAAATCAATGCTTTCAAATGAGCTTTGCTGGCCCGATCTCTTCGCTTCCCAGAGGTCCATACTTGTGTTGTTCATCAACGAACAACCCAAAGTTGTTGTCCATCAATAGACAAACTAGATCTTGTTGTTCACCAATGAATAAACCAAATCTTTTAGACAAGGTTCGGTAGTCCGATCTGATTTCGCAGAGGTCCGGTGTCTTATGTTCGTCAATGGACAAACCAACTCTCGTGCTTGATTTTTTTCGAGGCTCTGTTAGCTAACAATCTTCTTTGATTTAGAGATTCTTGTTTTACACCGCTATTGTCTTCCATCATGATTTCAGAACTTGTTCGAGTCTTGATTCTCAATATCTTCAAGATTGTTTTTTTACATGGGTGATTCGGGATTGCTTGCGCGCACCACGACTAATTCCACAGGGGTATACATGTCTCCCCATGTATATTCCCATGGTAAATCAGAACTAGGTTACCCATGTTCAGGGAGGGGTTCGAGCCTTGTACCTCTTACTTTTTACACTTGTTAGGGAGGGGATTCGAACTCAAGACCTCCCCTTTAAATGCTGAAGAAATAGCAAGGCTCTGGCCAGTTGAGCTAACCCAACTCGTTTTCAAGATTGTTTATGCTACTTGATCTTCTCTATTAAGCCAAGCATGCTGTTGTGTCTTTCAACTTCATATTCAACGAATTGCCTTAACTAAGTCTTGATCATATTTAACTTGTTTCTTTATCTCTCTTGAGTCTTAATCTTCAATATTTCTAAACTTTTTCTCCTAACTCCATGGAATTTTGATCTTGACAACTTAAAACTCAATGGCTCTAAGTAGACTCTATTTATCATGCTAATTCATACAAATAGATAAATAATTATAAAATAAAACTAAGCGCAATCATCATTTTAACATAATCACAAACACTCAAACAAAGTGAGGTACTTTACTATTTTGAATAACTCGTACACTTGCAAATTATAACACATTCGAGTGCGTACCTTATAACCGGAGCCTACATAAATGGAGAGTATTTGATAGAATTGGATTAAGGGAAAACTTAATCCAACAAGCAAGCAAATGATTGACTCAATTGTACGCTTGTGTAACTGTATGATGACTTATAAAAAAATTCTTCACGTTGTGACGAGTCATGAACATAATTCTAATGATAATAAAATTTTTATTTAAATGAAAAAATTTTACATATTGGAATGGAAGACTACAAACTGGTTATATCAGCGAGGGAAGACTACAAACTGGTTATATCAGCGAGTAAATCGTTAGCTCGGTTGCTTAACATATCTTGTTTTATCTCAAGTAAATTGGTATGACCCATCTATTATAACGATTTCGTTCCATACCAAATTATTTTGAATGGACCAATTCATATTCAAGTTTTACGATAACATATCCATTAGGCAAGACAAAGGCATTATGTATACAAACCTCCCAAAAATGAGGATTAGTTTGCTAATTAAAAACAATGACATACTCGTTAACGAAATGTATACATTATTCGCAAACTCAAAGTCAAATGGGGATGTAGCTCATATGGTAGAGCGCTCGCTTCGCATGCGAGAGGCACGGGGTTCGATTCCCCGCATCTCCATTGTATTTTTTGCCATTTTCCATGGTACTAAAAAATTGCACAATTGTTCAATTTACTGTACTTGGAATCCATCACTAAATTATCTTATACTGGATTTCTATTATCTTGATCCAGATTATATTGATCATTGAATGCAAATTATATCAAAATTAAAGCATAAACAAGTTAATAGGTAAACAATAAACATACATATAGATGAAAAACTAATTTTTGGGAGTAAATTCCATTGGGTTTTTGGCTTAAACTGCTGGATATCCAATACAACAATTGGGTACTACTATTATGGTTTCAACCCATATTACACACCCGAATCTAGTACCATGAGGACTGAAAACGCACATATAATATAACCCAAGATCAATAACTAAACCAAATGTCTTAACAACAAAGTGTGAAATATACAACTAATCATCCGAAACATAAGAATATCATTAATTATAGTCTGAGTATATATTCTGAACTTTACTTCAATAGCATGGTAACCAAGACCAAAACCATCATAATTCTATGTACAAATATGTAAACACAGACACCTATACTTAAAAACATAATACTCAATCATTTCAACAGCCTCCATTATCAGGCTCAATCGAGCTTAAAAGCCCATTGTTTCGTAACTGTGTACAATGTTCTTCAGCATCAACTTGAGCACAAATTATCACCACAGCCATTCCATTTATATGAGCTTCTTGCATTACATTAACTGCTATATCAACTGTCATTCCTGGTATAACCTTCATTAAAACTTGAACCACGTATTCTCGCTTATTAAAATTATCATTGTGTAAAAGGACACGATATGGTGGTGATGTTTTCTTTGATTTCCTGAAAAGTAAACAAAAATGAGGGACCTATAGTGAAATTAAATTAAAGGAAATTAAGTCATACTTTAGGTCAAACTCAGATTCACGACCAGGAGTTGTTTTTTCAATTACAGGCTTGTCTAATATACCAGCTCCTTTACCTAAACCAGTGAGTGGCATTCTCATGAAAGTGCTTCTGTTTACACATTGTTTCTTAAGCAAGTACTTATCTCCTGCATATACAATTAATAAAACATAATCAAACTCACTTAAGCGTCTTATTACAATAAATTTTTTGTCTTATCACAATACAGCCGTGTTACAAAAAATTAGACATGAGAATACAGTAAATTATCTACTTTCTTTTAGGGTATATGCAACTATTTTGCGTAATACAAAGGACCGATGGTTCAATTACTCTAAATATATAGGTATAAAACAATAACCCTTGCATAGTTTAGCATATTGATTAATTATTTTAAAATGGATTTTACAAAAATTAGCTCATCGCACATCAAATTCAATTAGTACTCTTTGAAAAAAAACAAATTAAAATTAGTACTTAAAAATCAAAGAAAGTATGAGGTGCAAATGTAAGGATTTCACAAGAAATTAGCTCATACCACAGCAATTTCAGTACAGACCCAGAAATTCATATATGCGCAGGACTACATATATACATAAATGTGTGTGAACATATGTGATATAATATATATTCATAGATACACACATATAGATATATAAAGAGAGGGTGAAAAGAGAGAGAAAAAATTACGAGTGTTTGGGTGGAAGATATGCTTAGGAGAAAGAGGGACTCGACCATAGATGGCAGTCTCCATTAGCCACACACGCAGACACACTGAAGAAGTTAAGTCTTCTCAACTAATTCTAGTATGTGAGTAAAAGTGTGTCACAAAATATGTTTTGCTTTTGAGGTTGAGACCAATTTGTTTTTTTCTTTTCATTTTAGCCCATTTAGTTTTTTTTTTTAGCGAAAACTCGTTTGGTAGAAAGTTTGAACTTGAAAATTGGTGAAATTAAGAAATATTTACAACTAGTCTCCTCAAAACCCAAATTTCCACTTAATTTTTCTTTTCTACAAAATATGACTAATATATTTTATACTATAAACTTTTTTTTCATTCTTTATTATCAAGGACGGAACCAGTATTTTAGATTTGGAGGGCCGAAGTAAATAGTTCAAAAAATTTGAGGGGGCCGAACCTTATTACTTTTAAATATTTGTATCTTTATATATAAAAACCCTAGTTTCTTTTTCAATATTATCCCTTCAAACACAAAAAGAGTTCTCTCTCCTGGAGAAGAAGCTTTCCGACGATGTATAAGCACTGATTGGTGAAGAAGTTTCGAGCTCCAACAGGTTCTCCGACAACAATTTCATTGTGTGAAATTCGTGAGCAGTAGGCTTTCCACAACAGTAGCAGCCATGGAAGAAGAACATTAGTGATGCAAAGCCTCATCGTTGGTGTTACGAAGGCTGAGAACTCGCAAAAAGAAGGCTAACGGAAGATCTGGGCAGCTCTGTCGGTAGTAGGTGTGAAAATCTGGCTAGCTGCAGCAATTTCGTGCTCGCTCTCCGGCGTGAAAATCTTGACCTTCTCCGGCAAGGTCGTGCTCCTTCTCTTGCGTAAAGATCTTTCCAACTCTGCCGATTTCGTTTCTTCATTCAAGGCCAACTGTATCTTTTAAGGGTTATTTTAGTAATGTATTTTTTCTATTTTAAGTAAAGTAGTTTTTTTTTTTTACTTTTTATTATCAGTTTTAATTTTATCCTATCCTCGAAATGATATTTTTGTATATTTTCCTTTTACTCAATTTTTTATCGAGTACTCATGATTTTGTGTAAATACTCAATGATTTTTGTGCCAATACTCAATGCTTTTGTGTAAATACTTAGTAATTTTGTATTAATAAACAGTGAATATTAAATAATACTCAGTAATTTTTAATAACACTCAGAGATTATGTTGAGTATACTTATAGATTTTTACCAGTCTTCAAAAGAATTTTTTGAGTACTCAAAAAAATCTCAGTGGCAACGTCGGGGGTGGTCAGTGATGGTGGCCGGAGATGACTCAGTGACTTGGCGGTCTACGTATTTTTTGTCTTTTTATATAATATTGTTGTCACTTGTCTTTTATCTTTTTGCTATTATTGTTTTGTAAGAGTATTATAGTATATATCTTTTTTGTGGCCTCTTTGAAGAATAAATCTATTAACAAGTTTAATATGTGGCGTGAAAATTATTTTTAAGACACATAGATCAGTCACCCATTAAGATAACAACAGTTCGTTTAATCATGGACACATTAAAAATTATTATTTTATTTTGTTATAAATTACAATCTAAGGATTTTAACTATTGATTACAGTTTTCAAAACCATAATCGAATAATTAAGTACCGCTTTTAAACATTATCACGGGTTTTAACCATAATCAAATGATAACATTTAAATACTTTACAAAATTCCTAAAATCAAACTACACAAAAGTATAAGAAAAATTCTCAAAACATATACAAATCTGTCTTGGTCGTTGGTTAAATTGAATATTTGTTATTTCGTTGGTTAAAATATATAATTTTGGTTTTAGAATTTGAATGTACTTTTTGCCTATATACTATATAAAATATGAAAATATATGATAATAAACAATTTTTGGTTTATTTTGTAATCGATAATTTAACGGTCTTTAACCATATGTTATATTTTTTTTTCAAAAAGTATAGCCTAATGGTTTTAATTATAATTATGTAACTGAATTTTAATCAATTCGGTTACTACCGGTTTCGATCTTTAACCGTAACTCTAAGTGGAACTCAACCAACTATATATCAACATAAGTAAACAAAATCCTTTATATGACTAGTTCTATCAGAATTATATTTGACAATTTGAATGAATGTAAATCAAGAATATATCATATTCAAACTCATTCTATCCCTAAGATGTTTTTAAGGATCCAATTGATGATAGAGTGTCTTGACCGTCGTGGATTGATGGAACCTACTATTCCCTTAGGCTAAGTCCAACAGCTTCCCAATTTATTTGCCAGAATTGGGAGTCACACACATGTTCTCTATCAAATATTAACCTCGTAAAACAACTCTACTCCAACAGCTTCCCAATTATAACCTCCCAATTTCAAAAAAAAAAACTATATTTTAATTTTATTCTAACAATTTATTTTAATTAATTAATTTTTTTAAATCCTCACATAATTATTTATTTATTATTTTAATTTCAAATTTATTACTAAAAATATATAATGTTGATATATTTTAAAATATTTAAATCATAATTTTAAAATAATAAAAAATACAAAATTAAGAATATATTTAAAATCAAGAAAAAACAAAATATATTTAGGTTTATACAAAATAAATATTAATTTTGTATAAAAAAATAAAAAAATCATATAATCATACAAAAATAATTATTTAAAAAAATAAACATAGATTAAAAAAACAAAAACAAAGTTTATATAAAGAATAAAAGAAATTAAAAAAAGACAATAGGGAGTAACTCAAGTTAGCTACATGTGTTGATAAATTCTCTTGAATTGGGATCCCTACAATTAAGAAGCTATTGGAGATAGAAAAGAAGGTAGTCAACCCCCCATTGTAGCAAAAAGCTACAATAGGGAGCCTATTGGAGTTAGCCTTAGTAAACGTCCTGATTACAATAATTTATCTCTTTATATATCAATTTAGTTAACAATATATATTATATAATGAATAAATTAATCAATAACATATTTATGTTCCAAACAGTTTTTTTTTATTATTAGACTATATCTTTTGAAATATTATTAAAAACTAGTGAATTATTATTTATTATAATGGTATAAATTAGGAGCGGATGCAAAAATTTCTTTAGAGAAATATAAATATAAAACCTAAATATTAATTAGGGAATTATTGATATTTAACCTTTTTTTTTGTCAAAGGAAAATACAAATTATGAAAAAGAAAACTTATCCATCCAACTAAAGAAGTCAAGCATATTCATGGGTTGACAAGATGAGATGTCAATCCTTCTCCTTGCGAGTTTAGCTGCTTTGTCGGCGAGATAAATGAAATCCCTTTTACAATGTGTGACCTTCCATGACGGAAAACGCTTAAGCCAGCTGAGGGATTCGCTAACCATTGGCCTAATTTTCCAATTGGAAACCCCTTCTTTATAAATGCCTTGAACAACTTCTAGGTTGTCGGAGTAGAATGAGAAACTCCGGTAATTGAGATCTGCGGCAGATCTCATGGCCTGAAGAATGGCCCATGCTTCTCCCTATGTGCTTGAATTGACCAGCGCTCTTTTAATCACTTTATGTTTAATGATGCCTTCTTTGGTGATTCCAATCGATGCAATGCCAGACGGTTCCCACTTATTGTCAAATGATGCATCATATATCCAGATGTATTCAGCGTTATCATCGAGTAAAGGATTTGTGACATCTTCCTCCTGGTTTTTCTTTTCCATCTCATGACTCCTGTCCGTTCCATTTTTACTGCTAAATAAATGTTTCAGGAACACCTTTGTGTTACAATTAATTTCATATATGTTCCAAAGCTTTTTTTCGTGCCATCCCTTCATTCTAGCTTTCCAGATGTTCCATATAGTAATGAGCACAGTAGCCGTTACTACCTTCCTATCCCACCCATTTTCAGAATAATTCTCTATTATGTCTTTTATCCAATCGCTCACCGATCCATCCCAATTTTTATCAATTTTTATCTGAAGTTGTGAGTTAGCCCAGACGCCCAGACTAAAAGGACATTTAATAAACATATGCGAGCTTGACTCCTTATCTTCCTCACACCATTCGCATACATCGTTATCGCTGCACTTTCTTTTCATCAGATTACATTTGGACAGAATAGCGTTATTATGGATCTTCCATATAAAATTCCTAATTTTGAGAGGCAAGTTATTATCCCAAATGATCTTCCACAATTTACTATCGTTGTTCTCTTCAATTGATGAAGATTCGCCTTCTTTATCCAAATCTTTTTGTACTAATCTATGATAACCTGATTTAGTCTAATATTCTCCACACTTTGTTTCCGGCCATATTAATTTATCCTCTTTATTAAGCTGTAGGATCGGAATTTTCCTTATGTCCATTATATCCCTTGGTGTGCAAAAATCTTTAAGGATATCGTAGTTCCAATTTGTGAGGTTATCATTAAAGCATTCCGCCAGCTTCTCTATTTTGCACTCCCTTGGGTTTTCCAGTTTAAATCCTCTTGTAATCCACGAATCGTTTTAGATGTTGATTGTGAGTCCATTCCCGACCTGCCAAATACACTCGTCTCTGAGGAAACATAAACCTTTATATATACTCCCCCAGCTCCACGATCTTCTTTCTTTAATTTTGTGTCCCACATATTGCAACTAGGGTAGTAAATCCCTTTTAGGACTTTTGCCACAAGGGAATCCGAATTATGTAAAATTCTCCACGCTTGTTTCCAGAGAAGGGCTAAGTTCATTTTTCGAAAATCACGAAAACCAATTACCCCCATTTTTTCGCTCTCGCTATTTTCCCCATTTAACCCGGTGGATTCTTTTTTTATCACCCGAGTTCCACCAAAAATTCGCAACCACGGCACTCAATTTTTTGCATAATGAGATAGGAAATTCGAAAATGGACATGGTATAATTTGGAATTGATTGTAACACTGCTTTGATTAAAACCTTTTTTCCGCCGTCCGACAAGAGTTTCGCTGTCCAGCTTTCCACTTTCCCCAAGAGTCTATCAATTATATAGTTAAGATTTTCCACTTTTGATCTTTTTAATTACATCGGAATACCTAAATACTTACCCATAGAGTTGGTAAGCTCTAGGTTCAAACTGCTTGCAATATTCTGAGCTTTATTCTCGGCCATACCTTTACTAAACATGATTGTCGATTTATTGAAATTCATTTTCTTGTTCTGAGGCCCCACCATATTTATTTATGACCTCCTTAAAATATTGATATTTAACCAAACTTATATTTTATTATTATTATATTTGCCTAACAATGTTTTAACAAATTTGTATTGCATAGGTGTACGGCAGCACCCATCCGTCCCTAATAACATATATTTGTCTGTAGGAGCATATAAAATAATGTATTGAGAAATTTTCATTTGAACATTATAATATTATATATAGATTAGATTAAAATAAATTCATAAGTTTAAATACCGATATAATACATGTTGATCGACAAATAATTTGATAGTAATATTCTTTAGTTTTGGTTAAGTGGTTTTAGTCTTTAGACAAAAGAGGAAGAAAGTGGTTGTGGTCTTGATATTCTTTATTTTGTTGTCCACCTGTTCAAGGAAAAGTTGAAATGTATCATTATCATGAAGAAGAATGGTTTTGGGTTATGGTTTTGTGGAGGAGGTTGGCAAATGTGGATTAAATTAGGCCTTTATTTTCGTTTTTGATTTTTTCACTTCAAGAAGACCACTTATTTTGAAATAGGTTTAATATCTGATAATTAATGTAAGTGGCTAGCTGAGATTTCTACACCCATTTTTTTTACTTATTTGTAGAAGGAAGAATATAGTGACGAACTATGTTGCTAAACAAGATATTTTCGACACTATGTTTGGTAATTAGATTATTCATAAACCGATTCAGTTAGATTATTTATTTTTGATTGACCGTTCTCCTTATGATTTTGATTGATGAATCCGTTGTAACTGTTTTTTATCTATATATTTGTCGAGTTGACAAAACAAAATCGTTAACTGAAATACTTTAACAATTCGATTAAATATCGATCATAAAAGGTATCTTTGGTTATCAAAATCGTGTGTAAATTTATTTATTCATTTCTAATTGGATGGTGAATCGGATTAGAAAACTTATCCAACCCATTCAACTAGTTACGGTAACCCAAAACTAGACAAGTTGATATTTATCGGATGAGCTGCGGTTTAAATTTTTATAAAATAATTTTTTTTTTAATAGTAAATGAGAAAGCCACTTTGGATTCAGAGTCATTTGGACTCCAATGAGATTCGATCCCAATACCTCTTGGTCTCTGTGAAGTAGCCTAACCACTAGGCCAACTATAAAATAATTATTTTGTAAGTAATAGTTCTAAAGTCAAAACACATAGACTCGTGTATACAATCATCTTTTAAATAAAAGACTAAAAGAAAATCATTCCCTCATTTTACTAGGAAAAAGAATTTTAGCTATTTACATGCAATTAATATGTAAACATAAATAATATAATAAATTTTAATTTAATCTTGAACCCTTTTGAGTGATGATTTATAACTTATAATTTTTTTTACATACATATTACAATGAAGATAATTAAAACCATAAAAATAATTTATTTTTTTATATTTGTATATAAAAAAAAAGTTAAATATAATACAGTAAGTTAAGGTTTTTTATATGGTGTTGCAATTAATACATGAAAAAAATAAACCTTGATATTAAAAACTTAGATTAATATAATATACAAAAACAATCGTTAAATATTTATCGTTTTAAAACTTTTAAACAAATAGAATTTTAAGTAGTAATTATATTGGATAATGTGATTTTGTTTTTTATATAATATAATTCAACTTAACCAAAATAAAAAGAAAACTAAAAATAGAATCTAAAAAATGAAAATAAAAAATAAAACTCAAAAAAATAATCCAAACTCAAATAAAAAAAATAATGAGAATAAAGAACAAGAAAAGAAAAAGTGAATAAATAAAATCAAGAAAAAAAATCCTCCATAACTAAATTAACCTATTTATACTAAACCAAAACTATATGAATTAGTTTTTTCTTGGATGGGCTGCGATTTACATATTAAAATAATATAGATCTTTTTGAGAGTTGCAGATTTTAATCTTGAAACCCACAAACTCGCATTACTCGAATACCCTATAATATACAAAATTAGATATATTACTCATTTTATTCAAATAAAAGTACCAGAGATTATGTGTTTCTCACTCTACATTGTTTTTATTCCTCTGAAAAATTAAAATCCCTCAATATTTCAATATTATTTTATCTTATAAATCTATTTTTTAATTCTAGTTATTATATTATCTCTGTTTTTTATTTAATTCATAAAATTTATTTTTCTAAAATCTTAGTTATATTTTCTAAAATAGGATATTATATGAAATGTATATGTATTCTAAACTATATTTTTTGTTACAAGTTTCATTTGGAATATAAATTTGACCTACCCCATGAAAATGGATACAAATTTGACTCATTAATCGAAGCAAGTTGCCCGTACCCTCCGTACTCGAAACTCAATGTTTATATAATATATTTGGCGGATGTGAGTCTACTTTTTCGAGAATTGCACAAGAATAAACGGTTTTCGGGTTAAGAATATTTTACCTAAAACCAACCCATGCACACCCTTACTACTTTGTATAGATTATTCAATATTAAGTTATTATAGAAAATCAATGTAACCCTAAATTTTTGAGCCTCTGCATAGTTCAGGGTTCTAGGCAGTCGCCTTGGTTGCCCCTGCGCAGGGGCCCACCCTGTTTCTACTATATATTTTTCAATACTTAGAGCCATTTTCTAAAAGCGTAATGCCACATACCATATTTTATATTTTTTTTGGTCAACCGGACTTACAAAACAGAGTATATACAAATCATCCAATACCCAATCGTCCAAAAGAGAGTGTCAGCTGATCCGCGCTTCCTCGAAGTATCTTCCGCTGGCTAGCCAATCGTTCTGCTCAATTAGCCCATCCATTACGCCTTCGTGGTATATGTGCGAAAGACAGTTGACCGTGTCTATCCGCTTCCTTCTGGATCTGCGTAATGAAAGGTTTGATTTTCCACCACGGTGTTGACAGCTCTTTAATACCTTGAATGACTTCAAGGTTATCGGAATAGATAACTGTTTTCCTCCCCAAGTCTTGTGTGGCCATTTTCGTCGCTTCATGTACCGCTATTACTTTTGCTTCTATTACCGAATCCGTCCAAATCGGTTTTGAGTAAACTTGACGAAAACCAGATGTAACTTCTCTCCTAACAATTCCAATTCCACTTTGCTCAGTTTTCGAGAGAAAAGATGCATCACAAGTATAAAGTATTTGTGTGTCCTCTGGTATGTGCTGGTTCATTGTGTTTACCGGGAGTTGACCACTCCTATCATCCGATGGTACTCCCATAACACTCCAATCCTGTCCAAAAAGATCTGTCATAGTTGTATTGGCTAAATGTAAGACTGATGTAACCTGCAGTGAACCATTCTCATGTATAACTTTCATTTTTTGTTTCCATATATTCCACATTATAAGCATAATATAGGCCGTAAGTATACGTTTTTCCCATATTTTTGGGTCAATGCTATCAGTCAGTTTCAGTATCCAATCCCCAATGCTGGATGGTTCATCTTCTAGAATCCGTATTTGTATTGCTGAAGCTGCCCAAATATGTCTACAAAAATTACACGTAAGCAGGAGATGTAAGCATGATTCAGTAAGGTCCGTACACCAATGACAAGTATCCGTGTCGCTACATTTCCGATTTTTCAAATTTCGTTTCGTTGGTAAGATATCCCAACAAGCCTTCCACACAAAGTTACGGACTTTAGATGGAACATTAGACTTCCACACTATTGTCCACAGCTTTGAGTTACACATTTCAGCCTATTGTACTGATTGTAGCCTGTTATCCAAAAGTGTGTTGGTAAGTAATTTGTACCCTGATTTTGTTGTATAGTTTCCAGTTTTTGTAAATGGCCATGTAAACGTATCCTTTGCTTGTCTATTAATTAACGATGTTCTATAAATTTCCTCTTTATCCGGATCTGGTATGTTTGCATCAATGACTTCCCAGTTCCACACGTTATCTCTAGTTTTCATTAACTGATTTACTGTTGTAAGTTCCGTGCTTATCAGTTTGTCTTTTATTCTTCCCGATAGTAGCCATTTATCATCCCAGATTCGAGTTGTCTCTCCGCTCCCGAGTTGTATGAGGCCGTGTTCAATTAAGAAATCCCGTCTTTCTATTAAACTAGCACATGACCACGATCGACTCTGTCTTAACTTAACCTGCAGAAAATCCGTGTTAGGAAAATAAATGCCCTTTAGTACCCTTGTTGCCAGTGAGTGAGGTTCGTGATATAGTCGCCAGGCCTGTTTGGACAATAATGCCGTATTATGCCGCTTAAGGTCCTGGAATCCCAAAACCCCAATAGTCTTTGCCCCTGTCATCTTTTCCCATTCCATCCAGTGAATTTTATGTTTCTCTAAAGAGTTCCACCAAAACCATATTTTATATTACACATGTAACATTATTTGATTACAAATAAATTATTATTTTTTATTATTTTTTAATGTAACTTTATCACATTTCTATTCAATTCATGCGTCATGATAGTGATACGTAAAGTGGTGATACATTACATTATTTTTTTAATATATTATACCACTAATATTCATATTATCCTTAGTTTTGTTATTTCTTGAACCTTTAAATGAGTAAAGCAAAGAGGTGCAAGGTTTGAATCCCCTCTCTAAACATGGGTAACCTAGTTCTGATTAACTTAGGAATGTACATGGGGAGGCGTGTATATTTTCCATAGGATTAATCGTGGTACGTGAAAGTTAGCCCGGACACCCATGATATAAAAAAAATATACTATCAATGACATTACGTAATTTAATTAAATAAATTTTCTCAATTATTAATTCTATGCTAGCGATATATATATATATATATTCCACTACTTTACAATAAGGGTAAGACTTCTATCATATATAGGATGGTCCAATATTAATATTGGAGATATTAGTTTAAAAGGTCCACAAACCCAATAACCCACCCCCATCACGTCCAACGTGATATTTTTCTTTCATAAGGTCCAACATTATAAAATGTATACCAGCCATACCCATGCGTTTAAAAGTATCATATGATCTTTACCATATATATCGCCATGTAACGAATCTCCTATTTCTAGTGTATCTAATAAATCTATTAATCATAGATGATATTATTAAAACTTTGTTATACTCATACACGCGCAAAGATATTCACACCAGTTGAGACACCACCATTTTGCAGTAGACATTACAACACAATTCGATTAGAAGGTATGTTTCCAATCTATTTTTTTTAGGTTAACAAAGTGATAAATCATCATTTGATACACATTTACGAGCTTTTACAAGTTTGGGTTTAAAGGAAGCTAAAAATCTGGTTGAGAAGGTACCTGTTTTAGTCAAGCAAGGAACGACTAAAGAAGAGGCAAATGAGATTATAGAAAAGATTAAAGATGCTAGAGGAGTTTCAGTAATGGAGTAGTTTTCCGTGTTTTAGAATCTCTTTTTTTCAATGCTTATGTGTTGTTACAATGAGCCAGAGTTAATTTTTTGGATTAAGGTTTAGTAATATGTTTCAGTTTTGACGTCGAATGAGCGACCAATCAGATGATTCTTGTTACAAGATACAATTTGATATGGTTTTGTATTTCTCAATAACAACGTGTTTTTTATCTATCCTTAGTTTTTACATTTTTTATTACACAAACAAACATTTTAAACTGTCACACCATCAGAAGAACACATATAACCCAACTACTTGTTTTATGCTATTTCAGGTTGACATACAACTCATTGTTTTTATTATTTACACCACCGAAATTGCAAACATTACCCGCCACTATTTATTACTAAACGAACAACAGTCTACACCATTGATTTTAACTAACACACCACCAAAATTACACTAACACACCGACTATCATGTTTCTCACACAACATAACAAAAATCGCAACTCACCATTTAACACACTTAACCCGACATTTTTACACGTATCCACCACCACTCATATCACAGATAAAAATATATTCCGACACTTCAGTTTTATACAGATACGATTTCAAGGAACAACATGATATGACAACTAATGGAAGATAAGTTAAAATAACCAAAAATCAATCATGATCTGACAACTAATAGAAGATAAGTTAAAATAACCAAAAATCAATCATTTGATTCTTTGGATGGAATCAGAGAATTTCATTTTGGTAATTCAATAGCTATTAATTGGCATAAAAGATAAGATAAAATAACCAAACATCAATCATTTGATTTTTTGCATGGAATCAGGGAATTTTATTTTGGTAAGTTAAAAGCTATTAATTGGTATAAAAGGGTAATTCAGACTTTTTGGGTGGGTTGGACCTGATGGGAAACTGACAATAGTCTGTGGACTCTGTCAGTCAATCACTGATGTCTCCTCATTTGTGATAGATTTATATTAGGATGAGACATCATTTTTAGTAATTTAGGAAGTCTTTGAGTCGATTTTCTTGAGAAATGCTACACTTTCCTATTTTGAGTCTTGATTTAGTAAAATAATATTTTTAGAGCATATTGGGTTTAATTATTTATTTAGTGTGAAGCTTTAAAGATAATTATGGAGCTTAATTAGAGTCCAAGTCAAAGACAACAACTTATGGAAAGAGATTAGCATGGTAATTGGAGATAAGGAAATAAAAGCTAAAAAGATGGAAAAGGAAAAGTTGCCTTAATCTGGGATTCTGCAGTACACGTCTAAAGATATGCGTTTTTACCTAAGAAATAGGCCGATTTTGGTAATTTCCTTCTTAGGGGCAAGATAATTCTGTTGCGATTCTTTTGGTATCTTATGGAGCTCAAACCGACCAATAACGAAGAAGATATGCTCAAAACTGTTCAGCAGTGTTTATCTTTATTTCCATACGAATTAGAGTTGGGCTTGGAGTCCACCACTTACTTCTCCTTCAAGAAAATGAATTAGGTCTTCCTAAACACCTATAAATACACCCTCATACCATTGTAAACATGTCCTTGCTCAGTTTCAAGCTTAGGCTTAGTCCTTACTTGTATTTTCTCAGTTTTAAATAATAGCTTAGTCCTTTAAATTAATATTCATCCTTAGAATCAAGCTATTCATCCAAGAAGCAAGCTGACCTGTAGAGGAAGACAAGAAGAAGAAGATTGGAGACTGACAAACTCCTCTTCTACATCTCACCTTCTCTATATTTAGGTAATTAGCTATAGATTTATGCTACACCATCTTTCTAAGCTATTATTCTGTAAGTTTTACTTTTAATTGTTGGGTTATTATTTTGTCTTAAATTCATTAATACTATTTGTTATTTTAATTGATTGAGCTTGGCGTATATTGTTATTATGTGTTTTGACTTATTGTTACATCCTTAGATTTGGTCAATCTTAGGATTATTCTTAGTTATTGACAACACCATAATCGTCTAGTTTTGATCCTTTGCCTAACTAGATAGCCATAAAGGTTTGATTTAATCACCAATCATTACCCAAGACCTTGGTAGTGGAGAGTTTGCTCCTAAGCCTAGAAAGGCTAGGTAGAATTTAGAATCCTGGTTAATATATAATGCTTAATCTGTGACAAGTCAGAATAACAACTTAGTAAAATAGATTCATAATATTAATCCTAATTTATTTAACTTACATTCATATTTATTTATTTGCATTATTTATTTATTTGCGTTAGATTATTATTTATCTTTTTATATTTTTATCTAATCATCTAAATTCATCTACGCTTGTTAAATATAAATAGATCTAACGGATTAAATCCCTGCATTGTCCAAAAAAAAAAAAAAAAGATTAAATCCCTGCGAACGAACTGAACTTATCATTAAAACTTGCAAACGATCTGTGATACTTGCAGTGAGTTCTGTGGTTCTCAAGGGTGTGTGCTCTTTATTATTATTCTTATTTATCTATTTAATTATCACACCTTTGCCCACACCAATCACCCTTAATACTGTAGTCATTAACTATATTAAAAAACACATATTATTAAATTAATTAGATAGTTATTATAATTAGATTTTGCATGACATAAACATAGGATATATGTTATAATACAAGAATTTTTTATCCAACAGGTCTTAAAGACACCTCCCTATGTCATTTCCCAACACCACTTACCTTCTTTTTTTACTAAAGATCTCAAATAAGATTTTACACTATAATCCAAAAATCCAATTACATTTTTACCCATTTTTGTTTTTATTTTTCTATATATATACTTTTTTTATTTCAAAATTTATCTGAACCCATAAAACCTATTTTCATTTCCCGTAATCCTTCCAACCCCATTTTCATTCTCTCTCCTTACACCACTCAAGAAAAAAAGTCGTGTATATCCCTTCATCTCCGGCAGCCGTCGTTGATGGCGTGAAGCAAGCAGTTTGATCTGGCGAACGGAGCTCCTTGCTCGAACATAGCTCTATTACATCAACAGTCTTTTCATAGCCATGGCTATAAAGAACGCGAGCTCCGTGATTTGAACTGCAAATTAAAAGCAGATTCGGTTGCGCCTGAGCTGCACAATGAGGCTCCGGTGGAGAGAAACTCATTCCAGTTTGTGGGTCCGAAGCATGGCACCAGATCTGCTTGTCCATTCTTCTCCGAAAGAGATCTGGTACAAATCTGAAGATTCCGGCCATCTCTAGTCCACCGTCCTCCTTCACGAGACGTGGTCTTCTCCGATGAGCATCTTTTTAACCTAGGTCGTTTCTCATCCAGCATATCATGAGACACAGTCTTCTTAGTTACTCTGATAATGGTCTGTTTTGAGTTCTTCATCGGGAAAAGCCATTGCAGGGAAGGGGCTCGTTCTTCGTCGTCGGAGGTCTGCCATAGAGGTCATCCAACGTTACACAGTGAAGCCATGAAGACACTACAGTTTTTTGGTGCAACATATATCATTTTTTTTTCGTTTTTTTGTTTAATTATAGGGTTGTATTTTTTTGAGTAGCCGCCGAATTAGATATAAGATATTAGTTTTTACCATTTTCTTTCTTATTCCTATCAACCTTGTAATGTTTGAACAAGTTAATAAAATATAAGTTTTGGATATTACTCTGTTTTTTATAGAGTATTCTGTTTTTTATTGAGTACTCTGTAATTTTTGAATATAACTATGTGTTTTTTTAATTGAATACTTAACATTTTTTCTGATACTCATTGTTTTTGTTCCGATACTCTATGTGTCTTTTCCCGATACTCAACATTCATTACGATACTCTATATTGTTTTGGTCGGTGGTCGATGGGTTGTGGCCGGAGGTCAGTGAGTAGTGGTCGAAGGTCGGCGTGTGTTCGCCAGAGATGAACAGTGCCAGCACTCAACAATTTTTTTGTCTTTTAGTGTTTTTTGTATTATATAAGAGTATTAGTATTTGGTCATCCTTGAGATCTTTTTTAAAAAATAAGACGAAAATCTAATTTCCAATACCCTAGATGTTAAGGTGGCTAACGGTCCGTTTCGGAACGGTTCCTAGCGGACCTGGGCCTTATCAGTCCGGTCCAGCTTACGGGTCCCTCGTTACCGGTTCCGGTCCGGTCCGTTACTAAGAAGGAAGAAGGGGAGAACTGGACCATCGAGGGAACCGTCTAAACCAGATCTGGTCCCGGTCCGGTTCTTAGCGGTTCTATATTGTGTTTTTTTAAAATCTTTTATTTGTTGTTTAGGTGTGTAGGGAATAGGGATTAAATGGTTTGATTTGATGTTAAAAATGTTAAGGGCCTTAGTAGGGGTGTTGGGTTTATTTGGGTTGGGCTACAAATAATTGGGCTAAAAACCTAAAACAATGAAATATAAAAAAAATATTAACGGGCCGGTTCTGGTCCAGTCCGGTTCGTGCCCGCGTTGACTTTCAGTCCGGTCCGGTTCGTGCCTGCGTTGACTTTCAGTCCGGTCCGGTCCGTAGGACCGGTTGGACCGGACCGTTAGTCACCTTGACTTATATGTCATTCACCTATAATACAATTTGTATTAGGATTAGAGATGTCAATGGGGCGCGGGTTTGCGGGTACCCGCCCGACCTTACTTTAAACATGGCAGGTTTTAAGGTACTGAATGGGGTTTGGGGCGGGTTGTGGGGATGGATTTTCAAAACCCACTCGGGACAGGGCAGGTTGTGGGGATAAGTTTTCGACTAAAAAAAATTTCAACTAAAAAATGAATACGTGTTAAGTAACACGTCTTCAAATTAAATGGTCCCAAGAAATGCGTATGAGTCTACAGCAAACGACAACGGTTTTCTGCTACAACAAGCGGCATGGGTTTTCTGCTACAGCAAGCGGCAACAAATCTCTTTTGATGGTGGTGAAAAATGATCATCTGGCGGTTTGCTTGTGCGGGAGAGAAGGTGATGGTGGCCACATTGCAAGATCTTTTTGTTGTGAAGGTGAGAAAAGAGGCTTGTGATTGTGTGAAGAGAGGCTCGGTGATGGTGGTGGAACAGATTTCTTGTACGACGCCGGTTTTGTTTTCCCATAAGAAGAAGAGAGAAGATAGAGCATGAGGGTAGAGAGAGAATAATAATAGATAGGGTTTTGATTTTTAGATCCTAATTAGGTTTTTTTTTGTTTTGGATATTGCTTCTACCGTGTGAGTAAGAGCGGTATAAAGGGTTATTTGAGTTTTTCACTTTTCTAGTTGGGATTTAATTAGATAGTTAGGAATGGGCTTTTATTTGTTAATCTTTATGTTATAAGGCCTTATATTGTTATGGTCTCTAAAGTTAATACCCTATTAAAATTATTTAATATTGGATAATAGTATTTTCTAACTAAAAAAAAGGAAAATTCTTCCATCAAATATTGGATAATTGTATACTAATTATATTAATATATATATTCTATGTTTTAAATTTGTAAAATAACTAATTTATTAGTCTAATAACATATGTTTTGTTATAATAATTTATGATTGCAATGAAAATATTAAATCGTTCAATTTTGGATAAAAGTATTAAAAAATAATGATAAAAAATCGAATTGCATCCCACAAAAGGACAGGAAATTCCCTATAATGGAAGTCGGCACATGTTTTTTTCTTTTTTTCCTTTCTAAATTCTTTCATTGTCGGCACATGTAAAAATATCCGACACATAAAGAAGATTGCGAGTGCGAGACTCGAATACGTGTAAAGAGTTGAAAAAAAAAGAATACGTGTTAAGTAACACGTCTTTCAAATAAATGGTCCCAATATATATATTTGATTTATACCATTGATTCTTTTTCAGAGATAAAAATCTTAACAAACAAATAAAAATTTATCATAATAATAATAATCACCAAAAACTATATCTACATATATATTAGGATGCTGCAACGGTTCGTTGACAGCGTCCTTGCTGTTACCAAAGAGTAAGTTCTCTCCCTTATATCTCTCTGAATACATAATATATATAATTGAATCGGTCAGAATTAGGAAAACACATCGATTGATGATGATCTGATTATTGAGTAAAAAGAGTAACAATGTCTTTATGGAATTAATTGTATTTCGAATTCAGCTTTGGTTTCAATTATGATTTTGTTCACCTGTGCGTAGTTTCTGTGTGTGGGATGATATTTATGTACGTATATATATCTATGTATGTGTCGTTTAATGATCATATTTGACTGCTGAGATTAACAATAAACGCTAAGTATTTGGTTTAATTGTACTATCGATTCCTGGTCGATAGATTGTATTCGGTTAATTAAGGATGTAAGGAAATCAAGCCATTCATGAACAACTCAAAGCTCAATCGGAAAAAGAACTTGTTTGTGAAAATATATGAGGCAACCTTGAACATCCAGTTTAAATAAACATTTTTGTACTTGGATCAGCTCGTATTTGAGCTCAGCTTGTTTTAAACGTAATTTAAATATAAACAAGCTTGGACATTTAGTACTTGCCTCGACCAGGAAAATAACATATGTAATGTATAACATTGGGCAAATTTGGTACCTTTTATAACATAGCATATTTGGCTTCTATCTTGTCAATCATTGCACACATGGCTAAATCCTCACTTCTATATATCTTACCCTCTTTTAATTTAATCCAGGTCAGTGAAAACAATCACTTATGAGTCATTGAATAACATTGTAAGGCTAATAAATGGAGTATCAGCTTTATTATTGGCTATATTACCAGGAAAGACCTCAATTCTCGAAGGCCTTAACGGTTGGGAACTCAGACAAACTTTCGGTGGACCCCGCCTTCCACGTTGGATGGAAGAGTATAATTCACCACTTTTTGCATAAATTGATTTTATATCTTCTTTGTTTGGTAACAATTTATATTTTTACAGTGGCGTGTCATCCTTTAACCAATTTATTCATGAACTTCCCGGGGAATCTGATTCATCGTCAAGTTCAGATGATGACTCATCTGGTAAAAAAAGAGATAGAAAAGATATTAATTCTGGATCTTCATCATCACAAAGCTCTCGAGTTAATCGAGCTAAGGGTTTCTCAAAGTACGCTGGACTTTTGTTACGATGTATTATATACATATTTTCAGTACTCGTGTTTCTTGTAAAGTTTTTACTAGGAGTACCGGTTTATCTATACAGTTTTTCTTCTCGTAAATTGTCCAAAACTTCTTCTTCTACTTCCTCAAAGTCAAATGTACGTAAGATGAAGAGATTTCGATCACTCAAGGATAATGTAATTCCATGTGCTACTGATCGAAGAAGCAGTATTGTTGAGGTTTATTCTTCTTTCGATTCTATTTTTTTTTTTGAAAGTGGCGAGACTCATAAATTTTAATTTAATTTAATGTAGGAGCTCCACCTGGCAGTTGAAGTATGTATAGAAACCGTATTTGATATATTCCACAAGACATCTCACTGTATTCTCGCTCCATTAGATACTTTCACAAGAGTTAAGCAAAGATTTTCTTCTCAAAGTGATAATAATGGAGATAGTTCTGATGAAGGATCAACTACTTCTTTTTCCATGGCTACTCTTTCAGATAATGATCCAAGTCCTGTTGAAAGAAAAGCTACTATTAATCATTCACTCGATACAGATGCTCGAACATGTAAAGATGTCATAACAGAGCTTGGGTAAAATTTAATAACATCTTTTATCCTTTATTCAAGCAAATCTTTAAATTTTATCATTTCCTTTTATAGGTATCCTTACGAAGCTATTCAAGTTGTTACCTCTGATGGGTATATTTTAACTTTGGAAAGAATACCAAGGTTTGTCCCCTTGATTTCAATAGATTTTTTATTATTTAGGGATTATGATGAGCTTTGTGTAGCTGATTCATTTTTTTTTTGCGTGATTTAGACGAGACTCTCGTAAAGTTGTTTATTTGCAACATGGGGTCTTGGATTCCTCTATGGGGTAAGTTTTTGTACCTTTTCTCCGTATAATGAAACCTTCTTTACTTTTTCTTGGTGTATTAAAGAATAATCTGTACAGATGGATATCTAATGGAGTTGTGGGTTCTCCAGCATTTGCAGCCTTTGATCAAGGTTTGTAGTGCAATCTAAACCACACGATTAAATATACACAACTAACACAAAATGATCAAAAACATTTCATTTTTCTTACATTTTTCAGGCTATGATGTTTTCCTTGGAAATTTCCGCGGATTAGTTTCGCGAGAACATATCAACAAGAACATCTCTTCACAAAAATACTGGCGATACTCTGTTAATGAACATGGAATTGAAGATATACCAGCTATGTTAGAAAAAATTCACGAAACAAAAATTACTGAACTAAAATCTGATATAAATGAAGAATCGGAAAAACAACCTTACAAACTTTCCGCAATTTGCCATAGTTTAGGAGGAGCTGCTATTTTGATGCATTTAATAACACGTAGGATTGAAGAAAAACCTCATAGACTATCAAGATTAATTCTATTATCACCAGCTGGGTTTCACCATGATGCTACTTTCAGAACTACAGTAATGGAGTATCTATTTTTCTTATCAGCTCCTATTTTAGCACATTTAATCCCAGCTTTTTACATACCCACTCGTTTTTTCCGTATGTTAATGAATAAACTTGCACGTGACTTGCATAACATACCTGCTTTTGGAGGATTAGTACAAACCTTAATGAGTTATGTTGTAGGTGGAGATAGTTCAAATTGGGTCGGAGTAATGGGTTTACCACATTACAATACGAAAAATATGCCAGGTGTTTCATTTCGTGTGGCTCTTCATTTAGCACAGATGAAACGTTCGGGGAAATTTATGATGTTTGATTATGGAAATGAAGCTGAGAATATGGAGATTTATGGTTCTACTAAACCTTTGGATTTAGGGGAATCGTATAACCTTATTGATGTTCCTGTTGATCTTGTAGCTGGTAGAAAAGATAGGGTTATACCTCCTTCAATGGTTAAAGAGCATTATAAATTGATGAAAAGTTCGGGTGTTGAGGTTTCGTTTAATGAGTTTGAATATGCACACTTGGACTTCACATTTTCTCACCATGAAGAACTATTAGCTTATGTTATGTCTCGCTTAAACGGATCTTCTTCACAAAAGGAGTAATTTGAAAACTTGACTTGTTTGGCATGCTAAATATGTATGTATATGTATGTTATGTTGTATTATGTTATACATGTTAATCAGATTCGCCTTGTATTTTTTTTGAATTTCAAGGCGATAAAAATGTATGGGCAGTGTACTAAAACTAAACTAATAAGATGCCTCGTTGTGGTGAATTTGTAAGTGTGTTTTGCGAGTGTATATATGTACGAATTCGTACGTATCTTTTAAAGGAGCAAAAACTCTGTATAGAACCTTAAGAGTATTTTCTATATCCTTTTTGAAATATTAGTGGTTAGTCAGATAGTCATAGCTTTGGTGTCGATTGCCAAGTGTTTCTCTTTTTATTTAGGGATAATTCTCTGGGTACTCACCGGATTCGATTTTTGACTTTTGGGTGTCTAGAATTTTGAAAGTGACAAATTGGTATCCATGGTTTTATTTTGTATATTCGGTTAGTATCCATCGTCAGTTTTTTTGTTAAATGTCATGTGTTGCCTACGTGGCGCTTGCATAGCGAGTGGAAAATCTGTCACGTTACGTAGGCGCCACGTGACACTTAACAGAGAAATTGACTGTGGGTACTAATGGAATACACAAATTGAGATCTTGGGTATTGCTTTCGTCACTTTTAAAATTTTAAATATCTAAAAGTCATATTTTAAAACGTTAGGTACCCACGAGTGTATTTTTTTCCTTATACATAGGAGAGCCATTTTGAACTTGGAGTCATTGACTCAGTTGGAGAGCCATTTTGAACTTGGAGTCATTGACTCAGTTTGAACCTACATCACTAGATTGGATCTAGATTGGATGACCAAAGACCTTGTCTGTGAGCTAATCTTAACTGGGTTTTTTGTTTATTTCTTAGTGGAAAAGTTTTTTTTTTTTGTTAACAATGTTGCAGAAATGTTAATTTTTATGAGGTTATTACCCAAGGAGTCTTGAAGACACCACCTTGTGACTTAACAAGACTGACTTTATACCCTCTTCTTACTAAAGGCTACAAACTAATTTTGACACTAAAAAAACCAATTGCCTTCTTACCCTTCTTTGTTTTTTTTTCTTATATATACTACTTGTTTTCAAAAATATATTAAAATTATTTCAACTCATTTTCTCTCTTCCCTTTCCCATAACCCTTAAACCCCATAATCTCTCCTCTCTCCATAAACACTAAAAACCATATATGTGAGCTCCCTTTCCTCTCATACCTCCAAGCCGCCGAGAAGAAGCCATCTCCTCTCACTGATCCGTCGAAGATCCCGTCGAAGCCATGTTTGTGAAGATTCCGTTGAAGCCTTGCTTTGAAGATCCCGTCGAAGAGCCGTACATGGCGTGGTTGTGGTTCGGAGTGGTGCACCTCACCATCGAAGAGCCGTCCATCGCACTGAAGATTCCGTCGAAGCCATCTCCAATCTCCGTTCTTGAAGCTATTCTGTGTTCGTGAAGCGCTTGTAACTTGTTCGATGAAATATCCAGGAGACTGTCTTAGCTTGTATTTTCATTATTGAGTAGAGTTGATTCATTTGTGGTTCTCTAGATGGAAGAAGAGGCCCTGAATGCCTTCCGTTAGGTCCTGATGGATAGAAATCTGCTTCCGCCCCGTCATGATGATTACTGTCAATTTGTTTTTGTGATACAGTGATAGTAAAAAGATGGTGTAAATTGCACCATTGGTCTCTGTGTTAGATCATGAAGCCATAGTAGTTATAGTTGTTAAATGTTATAGCCTTGTAGCCACTTTATAGCTATTAAATGTTATAGCCTTGTAGCCACTTTATAGCTACAATTTTGTGGTCTTGAATGCTCAGCAAATTAAATTAAATATTTTTTATTTTCTAATAGACGCTTTAATTTTTACCCAGTATTTTTGTATTCGAGGAATATGAATTTCCAGAGTTAGATCCTTCTAAATGAGATGTATAGACCCCACACAATAGTATTGCAAGAATTCGAGAAGTATTTGAATCAAGAGATTATTTAAATTTAATTTTTTTGTCTAAATGCTCAGCAGTTTATTGATTATACGAGAAATGCTCAGTAAGTTTACTGATTATACGAAAAATACTCAACAAGTTAATGAGCATGCTCAGTAAAGTTACTAAGCAAACGATCATGCTCAGTAAAGTCATTCAACAAAAAAAATTCGAATACTCAGCAACTTTTTTTCGACAACTTGAACTTTTTCCAATACTCGCCAACTTTTTTCATACTTAGTAGATCATGCTCAGTAACTTTTTTCATGCACAGTACCCTACGCTCAGAACTTTTTTTCACGCTTAGAACTTTTTTCCATGCTCAAAACTTTTTCCGTCGGTGGTTGTGGTAGGAGCTAGAAATTATTTGATAATTAATGAAGGAAGAGAGAGAAAAATTATAAAGGAAGAGAGAGAGTAATGGTAGTGGAGGAGAGAGAAGAATCTATTTTTTTGTCTTATATGCACTAGAAAGGTAGTTATGATATTGGACATCTTATTGGTCTCTAAGAAGGAAAGAAGAATTGACTAGTTCCTATATGTCACTACAATAATTTTTAAGACTCCATGGGTAATTGACCCTAATTTTATAGTTGAATAGTAGTCGGTCGATTTTGGGAAAAAAAAATAGTCGGTCGATCTTAATTATTTTGTTGGTTTAGTACAACTTTTTTTTTTAAAGTCGATTACTATACAAAATTAATTACAAAATTATATTTATCCAAAAATATAGAAGAACAAAAATTATTCTTCAAAACCATTTTTAATAACAAAAAATAAATATATTTTTATTCTAATCTTATATTTGCTATATTTGCTATTGTATGTATATATATTTTTAATTTTATTAATAAACAAAATTCTCAAATAATTACCCACCGCCACTAATGTTAGACCAATATTCCGTCTATCGTCGTCGGATCACCATCACCGTTGTTGTTGAAGCACCACCTCTTAAAGATCTTATTTGAATCAATTTCGCAGATACATGTTTGAAATAGTTTTGAAAATATAGATTTTTTCGTTTGAAACATTGTTTTAAAACATAAATTCTCTGTTTGAAACCATTTAAAGTATCATGTAATTCTATATTTTCAACAAGGAATTTCAAACCTTTTTTTTTTATGAAAACAAGGAGTTTTCTAATTGAAAATAAGGAATTTCGTATTGGCTGCAGTTTCAAACACAAAATTTCTTATTTCGGAAGTGCTCGAAAACCGGTCACTAGAAATTTGATTCAAATAGGGAATTTATTATTTTGCTGTGTGTTCGTTTATGACTGTTTCGAAAACAAATTTTTATGCTTCAAAAGTTAGGATTCCTTGTTTGTGGAACTGTTCGACAAATATCGACGATCATGGTGGTGATGAATTCCTTGGTGGTGGTCGATGACGTCAGCAGTGTTGGTCGATGGAAACACGATGATTAGAGATGGTTGCCCGAAGATGGTGTTTGAAAGAGGTGGTTCAGCGACCGTTACGATGATGGTCGGTGCTGGTGGGCCGATGATGGTGGCGGTCAAATGTGGTGGTCCGGCGACGAAAACAACAATAATGGTGGTGGCCGGTGAAAGGTTGTGATTAACTATTTATTTAATATTAATTAATAAATATATATCATATTAAATATAATTTAAAAAAAATAAGAATAATTTAGGCATGAAAATAAATTTATGTATATAATAAGAAATTAAGTATATTAAAATTAGATATGTATAGTATAATTATTTATCAATAATACATAACAACAAATTTTCAATGACTAGTTTTTTTAGTTTAAGAGCGGTTGAAATCGATTTATACTCCTTCCGTCTCTCAAAATTACGCAGACTCCACAATATTAGCTTTTTAGTTTTTTGTTTGACTCTCATTTCATACTCCTCACATACCTGTGTTCAAAGGCAATTCTGACATATTTGGAGCCAAAATTGAATTCAAGTTACCAAATTTGGAAGAAGTTAAAAGAGCGGTCTTTGACATGTCTCCAACGAAAGCACCAGGGTCGGATGGATTGAACGGTAAATTTTTATCAGGAATACTGGCACATTATACAGAATGATGTTTTACTTATGGTTCAGGACTTCTTCTTGAATAATATATCTCTCGATAAGCTAAATGAGACTTTGGTCACCCTAATACCAAAAGGGGGAACCCAGGAAGGTATTGGGGACTATCGACCAATCTCATGTGTTAACTTTGGATATAAAATAATAGAAAAGATATTGGCTAATAGCTACAGGGCATAATGGATATAATTGTCTCTTCGACACAATCAACTTTCATTAAGAATAGGGCAATACAGGACAACATATTAATAGCCCAAGAGATATCTTTCTTTATGAAACGGAAAAGGAAGAACCCAAAGCCAATGGCGGCGGTAAAGCTAGACATGGCTAAGGCATACGATCAGGTGCGTTGGGACTTTTTTTATCTTAGTTCTACGTAAGTTAGGCTTTTGCGAAAAATGGATATGTTGGATCTCGAATTGTATATCCTCTGTCACCCTTCAGCTCAATTTTAACGGTGAGAGACTTTGTAAATTTAAATCTAAAAGGGGCCTAAGGCAAGGGGACCCGTTATCCCCTTTTATTTTCTCCCTTATGTCGGAGTCCCTCATTAGCCTCATTGAGCAAAAAGTGGAACAAGGTATGTTGAAAGGAATACAGATAACTAGAAATTGCCCAACTATAACACATTTACTTTTTGCTGATGACTCACTTTTCTTTCGAACAATTGATGATCTAGAAGTTAAAACCTTCCGAGAATGTGTTTCTAAGTATTGTGCAGGTTCTGGCCAGCGGATTAACTTCATGAAATCCTCTGTATGCTTTAGTAGAGACACCCTGATAGAATGTAGAATAAAGGTTTCATCAGATATTGGAATACAAGAGAAGGAGGACCTTGGGAAATACTTGGGAATACCACTATGTCACAAGCGGCCAAAGATACTATCGCTTCATTGGATTGCTGAAAAAGTATTCAAACATACATAAGGATGGAAGGCACAACTGTTATCCGATGGGGGAAAAAAGGTACTTATTAAAGCTATTCTACAAGCTATACCGATATAAATTTTTGTAATAAGTTAATCTCGGCAATCTCGAATTTTTGGTGGAACTCGGGCGAAAAATCCCGAATTTACTAGTTAGCATGGGAGAAGTTAGCGGTAAGCAAATTAATAGGTGGTATGGGTTTCAGAGACTTTAAGAAAATGAATACGGCGCTACTGGTAGCACAAGCATGGCGAATAATGAACAACCCGAGTTCATTAGTTGCCAGACTTCTTAAGGGTATTATTTTCCTAATGGTAACTTTCTCGATATAAAACTAAGACAATCTCGAGCATGGTCATGGGCTAGCCTGATAGAAGGACACGATTTGTTAAAGAAATACGGTAAATATCAAATAGGTAATGGAGAAAATATCAATATTTGGACGGACACGGGGTTGGATACAAAATGGAAGTTAGAAAAACCGAGCCACTGCGAAATACACAAGGTCAAAGAACTTTGGAAGGAGGGTACGACGGAATGGGACACGAAGATATTGGATGAATTGTTTCTGGGGCCAATTATACCAATTATCCTAAGGGAAAAAGCCTATGGTGAAGAGGTACCAGATAAATGGATATGGCCGCACACAAGAAATGGAGAATATGTAACGAAATCCGGCTATCAGATAATTACGGAGGCAGAAATATCAAGGACACCGGGACAGTCTAACGTGGTACAAATTGAAAGCAAGCTATGGGTTGCCGTTTGGCATTCTAATATACCCACAAAGGTCAGGATTTTTGCCTGGAAGGCTTGTAGTAACGCTATACCAACAGGAAGAAATTTAGTACAACGACGCTGCGACGTGGACGGAGAGTGACAATGGTGTAATATGGAACAGGAAACGGTTGAACATTTGCTGCTTACATCTGAGATTGCTAAGATTGTCTGGGCGGGCTCTGCTTTACAAATATATATAAGTCAAACAGTTGAACATTTGGGGGAATAGATATTGGCGATTGTCGATACTTTTGTTCAAGGAGGGTGGAGACGGGAAGTGATTATATCATATGTGCTTTTGTTACTCTGGAACATATGAAAGTCAAAGATGAAAAGTCGGCATACGAACCAGAAAATTGACACCGACGGTATCATTAGATCCGCAAACAAGCATATGGGTGAACGATTCGGAAGAGAATGGGAGACAAGTCAGCAACCAGGAAAACAGACAATGAATGTAATAGAAAGACCAGCGGACGAGTTAAAATTCACTACGCGCATTGCATTTACGTGTGATACATCGTTTGAGCGACCTCATCTACCAACTGGAATCGGAGTGGTGCAAATAGACAAAGAAACGGGTAAAAGAACGGACCACTCTGCAATTGCTACGTGTAATACGAGTGAGGAAGGGGAAGCGCAAGCGGTGATAGTAGCTTCAAATCAGACAATTAAGGACAAGAACGGGGAGGTCACTATCTTCTCGGATAACCTCGAACTGATTCGGGGTACCCAACAGGTGTCGGCTGCTAGTTGGAAACTTCGACCATGGATTTGGCAGATTAAAAGACTGGCAAAGGAAATAGGCCCAGTCTTTTTCAAGCACATCCCCAGACGTTTTAATGGTCGGGCAGACAACTTAGCGAAGCAAGCCAGGCACAGGGCACAAAAGGAAGGGGAGAACAATGTTAATTCACTACTTTCTCAATTCTCTCGATTAGGAATTGGCTAATAAATTTAGAATACTGGTGTAATTGAAATATTTTAAGCGTAAAAATATACATTTAATATTTTTTCTTAAAATTCGAGATTTTTTTAATTAATATTGGTTCTATTCTTCTCATTTTACTAAAATCTATATAAACCAAAATTGTTTTAAAATATTATACGTAGTATACAGATTATCAGACACATTTTTCTAAGGTGAAATTCAAACTTTGTACTTCTTATAAGAAAATACATTATTTTACTAATTGATTAACGTATAATTTTTGTTACATTATTGAATTCATATATATATCTACATACATATAAATATTTAATTTTTGAAGAAAGGTTCTTAAAAATGCCAAAATTTTTGCGGTTCGAAATGGTGGCTTCCTGGGCCTTTGCCTAGAACCCGCCTCACGCTCATCACTTTTTATTCTCTCTTTCTTCTTCTTAAAACAACTACCCCTCACTCATCTCTTAAACACCATCACATCATATTTCATTCTCCACCAACAAAAATAATACACTATCAACACCAACAAGATTACAAGCAATTTTAATGGTAAAAATTGATTTTTTTATTGATACCTTGATAATCTTTTAGTTTGTGTATTTTGGGGTTTGGCTAAAATCTTATCTTCAAATAAATAAATGGGAGTTGAACTAAGAAAAGCCTTTGAAAAAGTCCAAATGCAACGTATGCACGAATGTTTGTCAAAATGATTGTAGGATGTATAGAGAAGGTACGCACGCCTCTCTCAGGTGACACTTTTAGATATTTTTTGCATTATTATTATTTTTAAAGTTCAAACCTTATATAATTCTTTCACTGGTGCAAATTGTGTCCAGGACCATCATCACCATATCCATAAACTTCTTATACTCCTTGTCATCGATCTTTTTTTGCATTCGTGGGATACAAAGGGAGTAGACAATTCTCTCGCGGGACAGTTACTTCTATCTTTATCAGTTTCCCAATAACTTGTCTGGATTTTTACTCACAATCACCGATACCTCTTCAATTACATCTTCCACATCTTTTTGGATTGGAGTTAACTCTTTCTGTTTTGCAGCCATTAAGGAAAGGGTGGTTCTTTCCCACTTCTTAGTTCAATTGCTTTACACAAATCGTTACCTCCCAGATTTTTGGTATTGTGCGGGAGTTGACCTTGGGGTCAGATATTCAAGGCATTCGTAATTTGAGACATTTGTTGCTAATTTTTTTTTTCAATTTTGCCGCATGAGATTGAAGTAGTGTCTCATTGGTCTTAGTATTCTTCTCAATGGATGCAAGCATAAATTTATTCAAAGTTATTTCCAATTCACTAGTAGACATACCTTCTCGTGGATGTGAAAGGAGTGCCTTATAAGCAAGCGTCTCATCATAGGAATCGTAAGTGGCCTTTGGTGGGGGATGAATTAATGTAGCCTTGTTCTCCTTGATATTGATTTTGAGTATATCTTGAGAAGTTGTTTCCTTGGGATGATCTTGATACATATTTACTGGTAAGCCTTACCTTGACCCACGACCCCATTAGGATTTGACCATTGGAAATCGAGATGGTTGTTACGATTCCCGTATTGATAGCCTTGACTACCCGATCGGTAGTTCCTTCGATTACCCATGTAAAACACCGACTCGGAATTGCTTGAGAATTATTCCACATGATCATTCATACCACAACTAGAACATCGGGTTTTTTAAACAACACGTACCTTAGCTTGCTTACCTTGATTCATACTCAACGTGAGTTTTTCACCTGTTTATCAAGTGTAGCAAGCTTAGCGCTCAAAGCCATCTAGGTACCTAATCTCAACACATATTTCGAATAATTATGGACCAAAGCTCTTTGATGGCTTCCAACTCATTTAATTTCTCACCACTCAGTCCATAAGTATGAGAGCTTGATAGAGAAGCACCATTATAAAGCCTATTCTATCTCGAGGTCAAATCAAGGTCACAATAGTACATTTCAAATTGAATTTATTTGTACCCATGGAGAGGAAATTTCTTCAAAACCACTTAGATCCTCGTCCAAGCGGCACCTAACGACTCATATTGATACTTGTAGAAAGTGGCCAAGCCCACTTGCGCTTCCGCTCTCATGCTATGAAGGTAGAACCAAAGAATTCGACTTGAATTTGGTTCCATGTATTAATAATATTGGGTGGTTGGAGGTCTAGCCTTTCACTTGCACCTATGATAAAAAATAATTGGAACTTGATCAAGTACATCTTCTCTCTCGTGATGCCTTGAGTGACATATGCGTCAGATATTCGCATGACATTTTGTACGATCCATACCTGATACTCATGTGCATCTCCTCTGTAATGACCGTAAATGGAAAATTGATTCAACTTCCTAACATCCAGATTGAATCTCCCAGCTTGAATTTTAGGTGGACGGATCCCAAGTGGTTGTACCCAGAACTGAAAATCGTCAATTAGTGGTTACGTAAACCATGACTTTTGTCTTCTTTGGACTTAATCTCAAGCTTAATTAACATTATGTGGAACACAGTTATTATCTTTCCACCCTCAAATCCTTGTTTTTGTTTGCATTCGGAGGGGGTTGAAATCCCAGGGGTACTTGGTTGACAGGTTGACTGAGATTTCACCCTCTGGCTTGACATTGATTGGATTTCCGTTTGCATCTAAACCAGAATTAGCATTACCTATCATTTATTATTTTCATCTTTCTCTCTCTCTTTTATTTTATTGACGGAGCAATCTCTCGGGGTTCGAGAGCATGGACCAACATAATGACATGTAGAGAAAAAAAGTAATAACTAACAACTACTACTTCAAATAGAATGTAAAATCACAAATGAACAAAATAGCCCCATACAATGGTGACAAAAACTTGGTGTCTCTCGACGCGTGATGTGAGAACCACACTCAAGGAAAGGAATCTCTCAACTTTAAGAGTCGTATCATGTAGTAAACTATGCTATAGATCTCCCTGCCTAAGCGCCGCCTAGGCGTCAACTCCCCTCTCAGCCGCTTACGCCTAGTTAAAATTCTAGGCGTTTTTTCCTAGTGCCTTAGTCGCCGTGGAATAGGCGCCTAGCCCATCCAGGCACAGATTAATGGCAAAAAATGGTCGCCTCGATTAATGAAAAAACATGCCCGCATAGATCTTTTTCCTATTTTTTCTTATTCTTGAGAATTCATTAGTTGATATTATAACTCAATTTTTAGTATTTTTTGTTAGATGAATTTTATGTCTTAAATAGTTAAAATTGCTATAATTACTACCTATATATTACTAAATATACAAAATTACACATTGAGATTCAAAACCGTATAATTCTGCTTAGGCCCCGTGTAATCCCGCCTAGGCGATAGGCCCCGGTCGACCGCTTAGCTCCTAAAACCGGGATCTACAACATAGGTAGTAAAGAAAGTAATCATTATCTTTATCCATAGGGACTAATGATATAATTATTATGTATTTATTAAGTATTTGATGTGGTAGTCATTATAAAAATAATGCAAGATTATCTGATTTTGGGGTTTTTTGAAAAATTAAAATGACAGGGCCAAATTGCAAAATATTTATGCAATATTAATGTAGAAATAGATAAAAAGGATTAAAATGCAAATATTAAGAATATAGATGAGAAGTTAGCTCGAGAAATTCTTTTAAACATCAGTAGACTTGATTTAACCGTTTCTTGTTTTAAGGGCAAATTTGACTTTTTACGTTACTCGGGATTAAAATATTTACCTAAATCCATCCCGGGTAGATAAAGGCTTCTTAGACTCTACGAACCTCTCTTGAGCGGCCAAACGATAAGACTCTAACCATGTTGACTATCCAACCAGTCTAGACCCCTCGGTTCATAGATGAACATCAAACAAACATGAATTAATTCCATAACCCGACCCTCTTCCGGAAAATAGTCAGATTACTATGCTAACCCATTGTCTTGGCCAGATTAATAGGTTCACACATTAACAAGAATTCAGATTTAATGAAAAACGATTCAAATTCAATTAAACATTCGATCCCAAATTACATAGAGTTATTAGCCTATAAAGTCTAAATACACAAAACCCAACCTTTGACAAGTTCATATTTTTTTAGCTCCCTAAAAGGTCTAGAATAATACACTTATTCCAGTATTGCCTTTATTTTTAATTAAAAATAACACACACCATTTTACAAATTAGGAAGACAAATATTTAATCAATACAATATTAATTAAAATCAACATCTACCCATAAATAAACTAAAGCCCCATTGTTATCACCATTTAATGTGTTATAGTAATGGAGTTTTTTTAATATTCAATATCTTTCATTCTTGTCATAGTAGGTTTTTCGTTTCATTGTTTTCAACACAATCATTCAAGTTTTTCTTTGCAAGAGCAACCAAGGTATTCGGAAAGTTCAAGGTTAGTTTGCAACCATGGATAATTTTTTTCCAAGGCTCGCCGTTTTTTTATTGCAGTAGAGATATTTTTTTATGAACCATGTGATTGGTGGCATTGTTATTATGTTAAAACTGGATTTGCAGGATTATATCATCTTTAGTCAATATTAATTCTTAGGTGTAATTGATATATGCTTCGTATTACTTTATTTCTGATAAAAATTGATCTTAAAGGTATACTTTATTATTTAATTGTTTTTCAACGTTTACTTTTTTTTTTGGTTTTGAAATTTTCAACGTTTTCGGTTGTATTTTTTTTTCTTTATCTTAAAATTTATAATTTTATTTGAAGGGTTTTATATTAATGTAAAAAATGTGTTTATATGAAAATTTAAAAAGTATTGTTAACCCACTATTTGTACTATCACTCAATTGTTTTTGTACAGTCAACCCATTTCTTTTGTATTGTCAATCCACTACTTTTTCATTGTCATCCCACGATTTTTGTGGTGTCACTCACTGTTATGCTACTAACACCCCAATTTTTTTTTTGTGTCACCCGATTATTTTTGTGCTATCAACCCACTATGTTTTATTCATGCTTTTAGTCCCTGTTTCTTATTGATTTGTTTTAATTTTCATGCACATGCAGGTTTGATGATTTAAGAAAGTGAATTAGAAAATATTATGGAATAGGTTAGTTTTAGAATAGGGAATATTGTAATTATAAAAATATTTCAGTTTTAGAATTTTGTAATGTGAGAATGTTTTAATAATATAGTTTTTTAGTTATGGAAAGTAAATATTTTATTATGGAACGATTTGTTTGAAAAAGGGTATCTTGGACATTTTTTGGGTTGGACTTTTTTGGATGGAATTCGCGGGTCATGGACTTCATGAGTAAATCACCCAATTACATAAATACGTTAAAAATCATCAATGGTTTATACATTTCTCAAGCTAAGAATACATTAGTTATACTAATGGAAGAAAAAGAAATAATAATAAAATTCATACTCATATTAAGCTTATAAAAGTGGAAGAAATTACAACTGAGATGATAGTCTAATGAAAATGGAATGATGGAAAGGGATGGAATGATGTGGCACTGACTTCCCCTTCTTCTTTCTCGAGCTCCAAGTGACTCTAGCTTCTTTTACATATTGTGTGTAAATGATATTTTATACCCAAATCACTTAAGTAATGATACAAATACATTTTTGGGTTGTGGGACCCACTTGGGTGGATCAAAAGTGACCCAAAAACATATTTACTAATTATGGTCGGTTTCAAGTCATGTTGGAAATATTAGAATAAACTTGTAGTATTATCTCCTATTCATAAACCGCTTCCTTACTCACATTCCCGACTCAAAATACTATCTTCAGCTCTAGGGGCTTGATCAGATAACTTACCAAATGAGTGTAGTGACTATCAAGTTGACTCAAAGTTTTACCTGTAACTGCACTTGACTCTCTAAGGTGACTTTTGCTCTTTTTAATCCTTGACTTGGACTTGAATTTTACTTTTTGACTTCTCTACATCATATCAAGGTCTCGTATCGTCCAAGTACCTAAGAGCTATACACTCAACAAGAAGTTAATGTAAAAAACTCCAAGAGTAACAAAATATCTGAGAGTAACAAATAACTCACAAAATGTCACATAATAGGGAATAATCCATAAAACAAGTCCAATAAACCCATAAAATGATGTCTCGTAACCCTATAAATATATCACAAAACACGATATATCAGACACCAAGTTTTTGGTGTCGCTGTCGGGGACTAATTTGTTAAATTGTGTTTTTTACTATTTGGATATTTGTTCTTACTTTTTACGTTTTGCTCTTGTTTTTTTATCTCAAAGGTTCTAAGTATAGTGCATGATCTCAAATACCGAAAGGGTTCTTTGACACCAAAGGAAACGCGAGAGAGAGAGAGAGAGAGAGAGAGAGAGAGAGAGAGAGAGAGAGAGAGAGAGAGAGAGAGAGAGAGAGAGAGAGAGAGAGAGAGAGAGAGAGAGAGAGAGAAGAAGAAGATGAACTGGTGTTGCATATGAACTTGAATTCTAATAAAGAACTTATCATTCAACTAGGAGGTGTTCACTTGGTCAAGAAGGATCATTCAATATAAACCCCAGGGATTTAGGACATGACCCACCAATCAATCAAGTACCCCTGGGTTTAAACCATATCTTAGAGATAACTTGCAACAAGAGGTTGGAGAACTCCATGGCAATAATGGTGTTCCTACTCAAGGTAACGTTATGGGAGCTCAAGTCCAACCAGGATAAGAACGATGATATATGAAGCCACCGGGGAAAGGGTTTCAATTCTGTTTTCAACCACTTGGGATTCACCCACCCCCTATTCAGGCCGGAAGGTTCAAGCCTAAAGTGGGAATGTTGAACCAACAAGGTCAACTCATCTATCTTACTCAAGGTACAAATCTTGATGTGAAGTTACGTCCAAATGGGGATGAGAATGGGAGTTATGAATTGTGTAAGGTCATTTTTATGCAGAGTGGAAATGTCGCAGCACCACTGGTTGTGTCTAGTGGAGGAAATAACACATAGGAAAAAAAGCATCTCAAGACAAATCTAGATGAGGTAACATTTGACAATTGGATCGACGAAGTGGAAGACAAAGTGGCCGAGAAGCCAATGGAAGCACCAAGAATTCAATAGAAATTGAGACTTGAGAGACAAACTGCCACCACAAGATATTCGACCACCACCACCTTTTTTGTAAACAATAGTCAAGGACAGTGATGATTCAAAGTACAAGAAATTCATTGAGATATTGAGTAAATGAAAGATCAACATTCCTTTGCTCGAATTTATCAAGATAATTCCAGAATTTCTAAGATCTTTCAAGGATACAATCTACAAGAAGAGCAAGTTAGAAGAATACGAGAAGGTGTCACTAACTAAAGATATATCAGAAAAAGTGCAAATAAGGTTGCCACATAAGCTCAAAGATCTGAGAGGTTTCAACAATACATTCAAAATTGGTGGTACTTTTGACGAGAAATCATTATGTGACTTGGGAGCAAGTGTAAAAATCATGTCCTAGAACGTGTTTTATGAGGTGAGCATTGGAGAAGCGATGGCAACCTCTGTTATATTTCAAATAGAAGTCTGTTCATTAACAACTCAGTGGGAGCTATGTTGTATATCTCGGTTTTGCAGCCTAGGCGGTCGACCGGGGCCTAGCGCCTAGGCGGGGTTACGCGGAGCCTAGGCGGAATTATACGGTATTGAATCCTGTTGTGTAATTTTGTATATTTAGTAATATATATGTAGTAATTATAGCAATTTTAACTATTTAAGTCATAAAATTCATCTAACAACACTATAGTAAATATAAAAAATACTAAAAATTGAATTATAATATCAATTAAAGAATTCTCGACAATAAGAAAAATAACAAGAATGCCAATGCGAGCATGTTTTGCCATTAATCGGCGCCTAGGCGACCATTTTTGCCACTAATCGGCGCCTAGACGGGCTAGGCGCCTATTTCACGGCGACTAAGGCTCAAGGCAAAACCGCCTAGAATTTTAACTAGGCGTAAGCGGCTGAGGGGGGAGTTGGTGCCTAGGCGGCGCGTAGGCGGAGAGATCTACAACATAGAGTGGGAGTGGCCAAGTAAGTGTTGATTACAATATGTAATCTTATCATACACGCGAATTCCATTATAATCGATAATGATGCAGATCAAAATGACCATATCATATAGGGGATCCATCCTTGGTCACGGAGTAAACCATGATAATCGTATATTAATGATTTATCACCTTGAGCATCATAGATGAATCCCAAATGTTTTATGTTTTGAGAATCGTGAATAAGAGAAAGGTAAAGAAAGTCTCCATGATACAAGGTATTACAAAGAGATCAAATGTTAAGACCCCAAGGCAGACCGCGTGGAAGAGATATGATGTGTCCTCATTTGTGATAGATTTATATTAGGATGAGACATCATTTTTAGTGATTTAGAAGTCATAATAGTCGATTTTCTTGAGAAATAGTGCACTTTCCTTTTTTGAGTCTTGATTTAGTGAAATTATATTTTAGAGCATATTGGAATTAATTGTTTATTGAGTGTGAAGCTTTAAAGATAATTATAGAGATTAATTAGAGTCCAAGTCAAAGACTACAAGATATGGTAAAGAGATTAGCATGGTAATTGGAGATAAGGAAACAAAATCTAAAAAGATGGAAAAGGAAAAGCTGCCTAAATCTGAATTTCTGCAGCAACGCCTAAGAAAGTGGTGATAACTCCAAAAGGAAGCCTTTTTTGGAGATTCCTTTCATAGGGACGTAGATAATTCTGTGAGGATTCTTTTGGTATATTGTGGAGCAAAAACCGACCAATAACGAAGAAGATATGCTAAAAACAGTTCAGCAGTAATTATCTTTATTTCCATACGAATTTGAGTTGGGCTAGGAGTCCATTACTTAACCTCTCCCTCAAGAAAACGAATTAGGTCTTCTAAACACCTATAAATACACCCTTATATCACTTGTAAAAGAATCCTTGGCTCATAGTAATTAGTTCTTAAGGTTTTATTCTTCCAGTTTATTATAGAGAGCAAGATGATGTCTTTTGTAATTTCTTTTAGTTTATTTCCTTCAGGTATGAACTAAACTCCCCATAGCTTGGGTTTTGCATCATGTATAATCTATGAATTCTAATTCTTCTATCTAAGTTTCTTTGAGAATTACATGTTTTAAATTGATATTAGCTGCTTACTCTTATATTTGTTTATGTGTTTTGATCTAATGACTGTTTTCCTTGTGGTGCGCAACGTTTAGGATTACCTTAATAGTAGTTAGATGATCACCTTAGCTGGGTGTCTAATTATTGAAACACCACATAACGTCTACTGTCGATATTAGTCCCGACAAAACTGATTCTAACTAGATAGTCATTAGGGTTTGATTTAATCACCATATCACCAATGAATGAATTGTTTGCTTAGGGCCTTAGTAGCGTTTGATAACCCTATTTGAAACAGCTTCTTGGTTGTGTCGTAGCCCCCCTAGTCGCTCTCAAGGTCTAAGGTATTGGAATTTAGAATCCTGACTAAGTATACAAGAGCTAATATTCTCCCTTATTAACTAGATCTAATAGAAAGAATTAGAAGGATTAGTGCATACTAGCAAAACCTAAGCTATACTTCTCATATTCTTCGTATTTTACTTTATTGTCTTTTATTTTCTTAGTTTAATTAATAATGTCGAAATCTACTCTCTTTAATTTATTGTCTTTTAATTATTTACTTTTACTCGTTATTTCTACCCACGTGATTAACACACTTAAGTCCCTGAGAACGAACTCAACTTATCAACTAAAACTTGCATACGTCCTATAATATTTGCAGTACTGTGCCTGTCTAGGGTGAGAGTGCGTAGTTTTCTAGACTTTATTTTATCATATTTTTATCACACCCTAGGCGACACCAAGATAAGAAAATGAGTTTGGCGTAGGAGATGGAGTTGTCTTGAGACTCCCACCCCCGCAAATAAATCGCAAAATTACCAAGCTTCTTGGACCGGGCCATTAAGGGACACTAGATTTGTCTCAGACAAAGTGATCAAAATGTAAATTAGGAAAAGTTTCAAATTCCGTTTGATTGATCCGCAAAGTCTCACATATCTTTAGGGAGGTCATGTTAAGAAAGAGAAAAGGTGAGGTAACAACGTCTTTATGACGTTAAACATAAGTGTTCTTGAGTGAATACCATGATTTAATAACTTTAATTTAATTATGTTATAATATACATTGTATATTATTTTTAGTAATTTAATACTTAATTAGTTTATATTATTTATGACGAGAAGGTGTAGATGCAGAATATGTCCGGCTGAACAAAAAAAATCGGCCTGACGTGCTGAACGACACGTCTGGTCGGACTAGTCGTTTTCCCAAGAGGAGTTTTGGAGCAATGTTTTGGTGAATTTTTTTATCCTATTAAAACAGATGTTTTTCCTTGAAAAACAAGCTAAGGGTTTGTTTGGATTGGGGGATTGGGAGAAAGGGATTGTATTAAAGAATAATAAAAATCCCATCCCTTATTTGTATTGGAAAAAAATTAGAGGGGATAGTTTATTAAAGGATTCTTACAATCCTTTATGAACCTATATATTCAATCCTTTCAAATCGGTGGGATTGGGAGGGAGGGATTATTTTATTACGTTGTAATATCTAAATCACTCTTATAACATATTTTAATAGGGGGTGTATAAGTCATTTAGTTATAAAAATAATCATTTTCTCCTATTATTTTTCTAATACAAACACCGGATACATATAATCCTTTAATAAAATCATTCTCTCTCTTTTTATTCAATCCAAACAAAATTAAATACTCTCCTTTCCATTTTTTTATGAGTAATGCTATATATCACCCCTTCACCCCTTATGTGGAGCCTATGTGGCATTAAATAAAAGAGAGAGAAAAAAGTTATCTAGGAAAGAGAAACATTATGATTGGTTTTTAAAACCTCCACATAGGCTCCACATAAGGGGTGAAGGGGTGATATCTGGCATTACTCTTTTTTATTATACTTTGCTTTTCTATCCTTTACTAAAGAATTCCTCCTTAATCCAAACAGACCCTAAGGGTTATGCAAAAAAAAAATCTACAACAGAGCCCGGTCCGGCTTGGACTGGACGGATCCGAACAATATCGAAAAATAATCTTCTTCTTCGGAAACTCCATTAAAAGGTTAAAACCCTCCTTCCAGTCTTCTTCCTTTTTCCAAAAGAACATAACCCACATAAATTTATCCACTCAAATTCTTATTACCACCATATATTTCATATTTCTAAAATCAAAATCCAAAAAAAATACCATATTTTCACAATATTCTTCAAAATTTTCTTCCCCCAATTCTCAAATTTCACACTTCATCCTTTATATTTTTCATACCACTTCACAAAAACTAATCCTACCACAAAAACCATCTCAAAAAACAGCAACAACACCCAAACATTAAACAAAAAATTTCATACCCAAACTTTTGAAATCAACAATTTTGGAGATTTCGAAGATTTGAACTTGTTGAGGCCGCTTCCACTAGCCCATCACCATCATTTTCTGACAAATTCAATGGATGAAAATAGCATAGACTCCACTTTTCCTTACTTTGAGTTTTTGGAAATTGGTAAAATTTTAGCTTGAAATAGTTGGTAAATAGGCGATTAAATTGCGTTATTTGGTTCTCGTGCTTAAGTTGTGTGACAGTTGTTGAATTTGGTGTTGATTGAGCTGGGGCTACTTCTAGATTTCTAGCAAAATTTAGCCGATTGGTATATTATTTTATAGTATATTCTACTATTGGCCGAGGGTTTCTTCAGACACTAGTCTTTGTCGGTCTTTGTTTGGCGGCGGATACCCGCACAACTTCTACTTTAGGCTCCCTTCAAGATACATATTAACTAAACTATTTGTATCCTTAGTCTCATTTTTGTAGATGATAGCGTTCAGTGATGGATACTTGGACCATGATTTTGTCAACATGGGTGCTCGAGCATTTTTATTTGTCAATTTCCGAAGATATACTTGTTTTTTCATAACGACGTTCCTTTTAGAGCTTACGTGTGTCTCATCACGGTTTTTTGCACTATGATCCACGTGGATCACACATATTGGATGGTGGATCTGATAATAGAGACCCCTATCGGGTTGTTAGATGATTATATGCGCCAAGTGGAGATTGTATACTATTATCTAGCTCGTGGTTCCCCTGATTCTTCCTAAGGGAATTGTCTTTGTGAGGAGATGGATCAAGAACTTGTTCGCAACAATATTAAATGTAGGCGATGAGGTTAGCCATATGAAGGCCAAACATATAAACCTCGCAAAGAAGCACTGTAAGGTGACCAATTACATCATGTGACTCGAGATCAACCTTTAAGCTATATAGAGGTCGCGATTAGACAAGGTGGGAGTTGTTGAAGAATCGATATAAGGTTGAGAACTTAACCCGGGATTTGGCCAATGCAAAGAATTTGACATTGAAGGTTGTTGATGAGTATAAATATCCACCGAGTTTCAATAACTATGTGGTAGGCATGTGCACCCTTTCTTAGAAGAACGGTTCATGTGAGGGGTTCCAATACTGCATGATTTATAATCTTAGGTAATACCCCAGGTTTGTTGCATCTATTGATATGATTTCTTTCCTAGTCCCGGTAGTGTTAAGAATAAGAGAATAAAATATTTGTATATATTGATATATTAATGAATTACAATATGACTTTATTTACAGAGAGTTAGTTATACACTTTGTGCTATCTATCTCTAACTACTTTTGTTATCTTGTGTAACAAGAAATTGTTTATCTAACTTGTGTGATGAGTTACTTAACTCATCTCTAGTTATCTTATCAGCCCCCCTCAAGCTGATCATGCGCAACAATGGAAGCTTGGAGATAAGAGATTGAAAAAGAGAAGTAGACAACCCTTTAGTGAGAATATCAGCAACTTGAGACTGAGACGGAACATGAACAATGGTGAGAAGCTTAGCTTGAACCTGCTCTCTTACAAAATGAAAGTATACATCAATATGCCTTGTTCGTGTATGAAAAACCAGATTTGAAGCCAAGGCAATGACTGAAATATTATCACACGAAAGTATAGGGGTAGAACTGAAATATGTAAACTTTTGAGTAAAAATTTAAACCATTTAAGTTCAGAAGAAACGTATGCTATTGCTCGATACTCAGCTTCCGTGGAATAGCGTGACACAGTACTTTGCTTCTTAGAACCCCAAGAAATAATATTAGAACCAAGAAAGATACAGTAACTAGTAGTTGAACGTCGATCAATCGTGCAACTAGCCCAATCGGATCAGAAAAGGCATTTAAACTGGAAGAGGATGGAGTGAAAACCAACCCAAGATGTAATGTACCTTTAATATAACGCAAAAGTTTCTTAAGAGCATCAAAGTCTGCATTAGTAGGCTTATGCATAGATTGACAAATACGATTGGGTAAAAGAGGTTTAGAGGCCCTTTTAACCTCCATTTTCTGAAAAAGGGCCTCAATTGGATGGCAACTATAATATTTAGGATCCAACTAAAAAAATACAATAAAACCCCACCCACCCACCCACCCCATTTACTTATCGACAGCAAATAGAAAGCCCACCCCCTCCCCATTTGTTTCTCTCTACCGCAGACCGACATCCCCCTCGCCGGAAAAACCCGGCCTCCTGCTGCAACACGCCTCACCACCACCTGCTTACCTTCTCCGAGCCACAACAACCACCCTTCTTCTCTTCTCTGAGCCACCACCACATCCGAGCCACCCTTCTAAACTCCACCAGCTAATCATTATCACCACCAACAGATCTGAGATCTCGACAGCACCACCACCACCGTCGAGATCCCACCAACACCACCATCATCGAGAGCTCGATTTCGCAGCCATCTGGAGGTCCACCAACACCATCATCAAGAGAAGCCCGTCGTCGCCGCCAAATCACTCACCACTATTCAAACCACCGCACCAGCACCACCACCACCTTCTTCACGGCGTGCTGCACCACCACCCCTTGTTCACGGCGAGATGCACCCCCACCTTCTCAGATCCGCGCCTCTGCAACACCTTCCACCACCTCTCGCCACCAGCGACATCCTCGAGATCCACGAAAATCGCGCCCTTCCCACCAGATCGAGCCACCCCATCAACCCTCCAAAACCGCACCACCACCACCAACTGTTCGAACCACACCCACCCATCGCACCACCACCAACCATCACGCCAACACTACCACCAACACTACCAGTGACCTTCCCAACGCACCAGTGACCTTCCCAACCCCACCAACGAGCTTCACAACCCCACCAGCAACACCACCACCAACACCAGTTTATTTTAGGGTTTAATCTGATATTTTAGGGGTATTTGCGATATTTTAGGGGCATTGGTGGTATTTTAGGGGGTATTGGTGGTATTTTAGGGGGTATTGTGGTATTTTAGGGGATATTGTGGTATTTTAGGGGGTATTTTGGACAATTAGGGGGTATTTTGGACAATTAGGGGGTATTTTGGACAATTAGGGGGTATTTTGGACAATATTGACTTAAAGGACTTGAATAAAAAATGGACTTAAATTAAAAAACGGGTGGCGTGTACCCCCAAAAAATAAAATAGGGGGATCTACCCCCTAAAAAATCAAAAATAGCGGGTACGAACCCCCTAAAACGTGACCCTAACCAGCCAAAAAATCTAGTTAGGCCCTTAAAAAATATAAAAAAAAACTAGGCCCCTAAAATTCTCTTTTTTAAATTTTGGGCCCTAAAAGGTACATTCCTCAATACGATTCATAGCATACGCAATGTTAGGTCTCGAAATTGTTAAATATTGAAGTGCACTTGTAATACTGCTAAATAAAAACACATCTTCATAGGGTAATAATCCAAACTCAGAAACTACAACATATTTATTAACTGTAGGAGTAGGAGAAGAGTGGCATTCTAGCATTCCAGCTTTTTGTATAATGGTCAATGCATAAGAAGCTTGAGAAATCACAAGACACGATTCATTACGCGTAATTTCAAGACCTAAAAAATAAGATAAATCCCCTAAGTATTTCATGTTAAACAGTGCTGGTGGGGGCAAAGGTGTGATAAAATAATAGATAAATAAAGATAATAATAAAGAGTCACACACCCTTGAGAACCACGGAATTCACTGCAAGTATCACAGATCGTATGCAAGTTTTAATGATAAGTCAAGTTCGTTCGCAGGGATTGTATCCGTTAGATCAATTTATGTTTAACAAGCGTAGATGAATTTAGATGTTTGGATAAAATATGAAAAGATAAAATAATATGAATACTATCTAACGCAAATAAATAAATAAAACAAATAAACAAAACAAATAACTAAATATGAATATAAGTCAAATAGATTAGGATTACTACGTCTATTACTAAATTGTTATTCTAACCTGTCACATTAAGCATTATATATTAACCAGGATTGCAACAAACCTTAGTGGCTATCTAGTCACACTAGACGATTATGTGGTGTGTCAATAACTAAGAATAATCCTAAGATTGATCAGATCTAGGAAATAGGTCAAAACACATAATACAATATACGCCAAGCTTAACCAATTAGAATAAACAAATAGTATTTAAAGACCAAATAATAATCCAACAATTAAAAGTAAACTTACAGAATAAAAGCTTAGAAATATGGGTTGAGAATAGATCTATAGCTAATTACTCTAAATATAGAGAAGGTGAGATGTAGAAGAGGGGTTGTCAGGCTCCAATCTTCTTCTTCTTGTCTTCTTCTATAGGTCAACTTGCTTCTTGGATGAATAGCTTGATTCTAAGGATGAATATCTAACTAAAGGACTAAGCTATTGTTTAAAACTAAGAAAATATAAGTAAAGACTAAGCCTATACTTTGCAATTGAGCAAGGACATGTTTACAATGATAAGAGGGTGTATTTATAGGTATCTTGGAAGCCCTAATTCGTTTTCTTGAAGGAGAAGTAAGTAGTGGACTCCAAGCCCAACTCAAATTCGTAACCCTAAAAACATGAAATCAGGTCCGATCTTCTTTTGGCTCTAACAGCTTCAATACTCATCCGTTTGACGCGTATGAGTACACCAAATTGATCGTCTCGGAAAGCTCTTCGACTTTGCTCTTGACCGTTTCTCCAAATTCCACACCGTTCTTGAGATATAAGCTGATTTGTGGTCGTAGGTGCAGAAATTCAGGATTAAGGCAGCTTTTCCTTTTCCATATTTTTAGCTTTTATTTCCTTATCTCCAATTACCATGTCTATCTCTTTCCATAAGTTGTAGTCTTTTACTTGGAATCTAATTAATCTCCATAATTATCTTTAAAGCTTCACACTAAATAAATAATTAAACCCAATATGCTCTAAAAATATTATTTTACTAAATCAAGACTCAAAATAGGAAAGTGTAGCATTTCTCAAGAAAATCGACTATAATGACTTCTAAATCACTAAAAATGATGTCTCATCCTAATATAAATCTATCACAAATGAGGAGACATCAAGACCCCAAACTCAAAGTTGTATCGTCCCGATACAATAAAGATAAAAACAAAGGGAAGTCTCTAAATACACACCTAGGTCAATTAAGCACAGAAGACAGAAGATAGAAGAATATGGAGAATAAACTTAAAGCAACTACTCAGAAAATTTCATGTAATAATATTTAAAAAACTACATACCTGTATACTTCTCATATCCACAGTCAACACGGCTTGAATTCAAGATCAGATTAGTTTCGCAATGTAAGAAGGATTGGGACTTTACTCAGTTCCCCAAGGAAGCTATAGATTGTTCATCGAACTTCACTAGTGTCCAAAGATCCATTTAACTACTCTCTATTGGCTCAATCACTTCTCGATTACATAGCAAAGAATCAAAAGGTCTTTAAGGTTGTAATGTAGGCTTAGGGATGGTATGATAAGTATATTTGGATAATTTAGAGTGAGCTTTTGGCCCTCTCCTCACTAGCCATCAACGAATCGCCCTAGAGCTTGAGTTACTCTCATAAAACGTTTCTCACTCAACCCAATTAATTCTTGATGCATAATTTAGCATCCCCAATAACCCAATTAAAGCATAAGACGTTCACATAAAAATTCCACTTTGCCGGTCCGAATATATATATTTTCTTTTCAAATCAATTTCTTTAGCTATGACTCTTTTTAATGATGAGATATCACGCTATTTTTTCATATTTTTATGCCCTTATTGGCAAATTTAGCTCGTAGCTTCTTTTTCATTCACTATTACCCCGACAAAGGGTTACAATAAAAATCTGTGAATCATCATCAATATAAATAACAGAGCACAATTAATAAGCTCAAAAATCCCAACCCAATAATATTTCCCATAATGGTGGACCCACCACCCCAAACTCAAGCTCTAAAACAACTGTCTATGCATCGCGATTTGAGTGCGGGTCATATGGAAAAGTCCTATAATCTAAAGGGATATGGCTTATAATGTGTTTCAATAAAAAGGCTTTAGAAAGGCTAGAAGGGTCTGAGAAGGATATAGCATATAAAATAAAAAATAACATGGTGAGAAGGTATAAAAAGGCTTCAAAGGCTTCAAATATGAAAGAACCGCCTTAATCACTTTCTACACTATGTAATTTCGTTATTTTCTTACCTTTAGCACTTTCATCAAATGGGTTTATCAACTAGCTTGGATCTCACGGCCTACACACTTCTCAAGGTTCCCGGAGATCGAACATACTTTCTATCGCATTGCTCACTAATCTTTTCTTTACTATCAATGTGTGTTTTCCTGCAAATACTCCAAGCATACAAAATAAAATAGCTCATAAACATACTACGTTCTATCCTTAACTCACTGAGCTTATGCTTTCAAGCTATTAAACACACTCTATATACATCTAAACCTTCTCATAAAAATTTTAATTTTACCTAAAAACAGAAAAATGGAGATGAGAGACAACGAATCCCCACACCCCAAACTCAAAAATGAGCCGTGTCCCCACGACTCGAAAAGACTCAAAAATAAAATAAAAGAAAATTAAAATTTCACAGATATTGCACATAAAGAAAAGGTAAGGAAGAAAGAAAACATACTCTTCAAGGCTATTTACCTCGCCTGATCAATACCCGGAATAGGGTGCAGTGCTTTCCATGTATGAAAACTTCTATTATCACCACTCGCTTTCCCTTACATCTTCATATATCTATCCCAATCAATCACACTCTAGAGATCTTTTGTTTATCTTCTTCCAATTTCTCTTTGAATAATCTCTCATGAGACAGTTGTTCATCCAGGAATATGTTTTGAACACAGCGACTAGCGTCCCAGAAGCTTTTATTCATCTTTGATATAGGAATCTTTGACTAGAAGAGGTATTGGTATCTTCTACTCCCTAATTACAATTGCTTGCTTTTTAGGATTTGAATTCACCAAAAGCTGGTTCCTCTCTAATTGCTTGACTCCAATTATCTTGTAATTATTCCCAAACTAGTATCCATCTCATTTGATTTCATATAGAACTTACCCAATATCTTGCTTTGATTCTTTATATCCCATACACTTGATAATATCTCTATTCTCTTCATCATCTCTTTTGACCCCCAACTCAAAGCTTTAAACACTCTTGAAATTTGTAACTCATGATCATAGGTGGAACAAGCTTTTATTTTGGTTAGGAAAGGTGTTAGGATGACAATTCTCCATGTGGGTATGATTGAACCAAGCTTTAATGATATGGGTTTAAGGATTTTTGGGAAAAAGATGTTGAGATTCATGGCCTTGATTCTCCGTTTCTAGGTGTTTTGATATGATTCGGGTGCTTGAATCTTCTTTGGAATGATGTGGGAAAGGATTTGGATGAGAATTCATGGTGATTTGGTGGTGTTTTGATGTTAGGTGAAGGTTTGTTGAAGCTTTAATGGAGTTGGGAGAGTTCTGGAGAGAAGAAAGAGGTTTAAGGTTTGATAAATTCGGAATAATAAGCATTAGATCTCCTTATAAGCTTGAAACCCTTTCTTTTCTCTCTCTGGCGGCTCGTGCGGACTACCCTGCGGACCAGGGGGTGTACCGTGGGGTACACCGCAGCATCTGATGGGTGAAAAATTTTGCTCACTGGATTGGACCCGTAGTAGGACCCCGTGGTACGGGTTTTTGAGCTGCGGACCATGGTCCGGTGCACCGCGGGGGTGCTCCGCGCCTCCTACGTCAAAAAAACCCGTGGTAGGACCCCGTAGCACGTGTTTGTGCGGTGCATGGCGCGGTATAGGGTCCGGTATACCGGACCCATCAGCTATTTTTTTTTCGTTTCTGGATAAAACCCGTAGCTCTACCCCGTGGCACGGGTTTTTACCGTGCGGTGCACCGCGGCTGAGGTCCGATGTACCGCACCTGGCAAAAACCTCCCCATCAGCTAGATCTCGAAAAGTTATGCAGTTTAGGCTCAAAAATCACCTGATTCCGACATCCGAGCGCAAAGATATGACTTTCCGAAGTTTCTCCGTTCGAAAAAATTTTGTTCGCCTCCCTAACTCGATTTCTCCAATACCTAAGCATCAAAAACACTAATACCTTTCTCAAATATGCAATATCAACTAAGAACAACTAAATTAAACATAAATTAAAAACGTAAAAGACATGAAAATTTTAAAAAAACTACGGGTTGTCTCCCGTACAGCACTTTTGTTTAACGTCTTTTAAAGTTAGACGTGTTACCTCGATTAAGGCTTGCGTACATAACCTTCCAATAACGGTTTAGGTCATGCTCATCTACTATCCGAAGTTTGTGACCCTTCTTAGCTTGTATTTCAATCCGTTTTGACGAAATAACTCTCGTAACTACAAACGGACCCATCCACGAATCCTTGAATCCCCGTGGTCTATTCTCTTGTTTGGGGGCTTTCCATGCAACCATGTCACCAACCCCAAACTCACTTTTGATTCTCTTTTTCACGGGTTGACTGTGGACTTTCTTTTTAATTTCTTTTGTCACAACTCGGAGTGTCGGGGCTTCTATACGTGATTCCTCATGTTTTTCATCCACCAAGTGGAATATTTTAGATTCTTTTCCCACTTGGAAAGTCACGGTTCCCCTGTGCATATCAATTATACTGTGACTTGTCGCCAAGAATGGGCGTCCAAGTATCAATGGAACATGTTGACCTGCAATGCTATCAAGGATAACAAAATCTGTAGGTATAGTTAAAGTACCTACTTGGACAAGCACGTCTTCAATGACTCCCCAGGGCTTTATCGTTGAATTATCTAGGAGCAGCAAATCAATATCTTTTCTTTTGGCATCTCCCATGCCTAACTTCTCAAACAAACTCTTGGGCATGATATTCCTTCCTGAGCCCAAGTCACACATCGCTTTAGCTTTGAAATTACCACCTATATTAATGTGGAGATATAAAGCTCCAAGATCTTGCATCTTTTGTGGTAATTTCTTTGGAATGGTCGTCAAGCTTTCTCTAGTATGGTCCCTATTCTCAATTTCAACTTCTACACTTTCACTCTTTTTAGACAGATCTTCCTTGCAGACTATCGGTGGTGTAGGCTCTTTATATGCGATTACGTCCTCTATGCATATCGTGCTTTGTTCTTCTAGCTCATTAAGTGGAACTTGTGATGATTCCACTTCCTCCTCTTCTTGAAGGCTGAACTCTTCAACAACATCGAACCAAACATCGCTATCGATTTCAATGGCATCATCATCAATTTGTTTACCTAGGCCAGTTTGCATGTATGGGACGTCGAGTATAGGAACAATGATTTCTTCTGGGCTTGACGTTTCAGATTTAGTATCACCACTAGGATAAGTAATTCTTTGTAGATGAGGTGGTGATAGTAACGGATGTGTAGGTGGTGGTTCCACCTTACTTCCTTCTTTTTGCACCTCTTGTGCGGTTGTCTCTTCTTTATTGGTTTCTTTTTCTTCTTCCACATACTTGAATTCTGGTTCAACCTCCTTTGTAATTTGATCTTTAACAATTACTTCTTCTAAGCTAAGCTTGGTTGGTTCTTCTACGGTTGAAATTTCGAACCCAACATTGCTATAACCCAGTTTCTTATGTAATTCTTGTTGTAACTGTTGATTGATCGTAGTGAGGTCCGTTAATCTTTGCTTCATTGCTTGATATTTTTGGTGCATCGAACGTATTAAGGTTGTATTAGCATCTATCTTTGCCGCATGTTGCTTTTCCATACTCTCCAGATAACTTATACTTTCAAAAACTCGGTGAGATGGAAATGCTTGTCGAATCTGTTCTTCTATGATGCTTCGGATTAACGGTGGAGTCTCTTGCTGATATTTTAGAGAAGAATTGGTCACTTGCGTGACTTGTGTCTCCAAGGCCTCCACTTTTGCAGTTTGCTCATTGTGGAGCTGCACAACATTATGAACCAGATTCACTAAATTACCCATCAGTCCTTCGAGCTTGGTTATAGCTTCTTCTTGTGGATTATGCATGGGTTGTGGTGGAGCTTGCAGTTGATAGCTCGAACCTTCTTGATAAAAATTTTGACTTTGGGCCCCATGCATATTTTGTGCGTAATAATTCTCCATACCTAATAAACCTGAGAAGAGACTAAAAAGAAAACGCGTAAAACTGAAAACAAATAAAAACTTCTACACTAAATAAACACCAAATAGATTTAACTTAAAGATAAATCCCCGGCAGCGGCGCCAAAAACTTGGTGGGGGCAAAGGTGTGATAAAATAATAGATAAATAAAGATAATAATAAAGAGTCACACACCCTTGAGAACCACGGAATTCACTGCAAGTATCACAGATCGTATGCAAGTTTTAATGATAAGTCAAGTTCGTTCGCAGGGATTGTATCCGTTAGATCAATTTATGTTTAACAAGCGTAGATGAATTTAGATGTTTGGATAAAATATGAAAAGATAAAATAATATGAATACTATCTAACGCAAATAAATAAATAAAACAAATAAACAAAACAAATAACTAAATATGAATATAAGTCAAATAGATTAGGATTACTACGTCTATTACTAAATTGTTATTCTAACCTGTCACATTAAGCATTATATATTAACCAGGATTGCAACAAACCTTAGTGGCTATCTAGTCACACTAGACGATTATGTGGTGTGTCAATAACTAAGAATAATCCTAAGATTGATCAGATCTAGGAAATAGGTCAAAACACATAATACAATATACGCCAAGCTTAACCAATTAGAATAAACAAATAGTATTTAAAGACCAAATAATAATCCAACAATTAAAAGTAAACTTACAGAATAAAAGCTTAGAAATATGGGTTGAGAATAGATCTATAGCTAATTACTCTAAATATAGAGAAGGTGAGATGTAGAAGAGGGGTTGTCAGGCTCCAATCTTCTTCTTCTTGTCTTCTTCTATAGGTCAACTTGCTTCTTGGATGAATAGCTTGATTCTAAGGATGAATATCTAACTAAAGGACTAAGCTATTGTTTAAAACTAAGAAAATATAAGTAAAGACTAAGCCTATACTTTGCAATTGAGCAAGGACATGTTTACAATGATAAGAGGGTGTATTTATAGGTATCTTGGAAGCCCTAATTCGTTTTCTTGAAGGAGAAGTAAGTAGTGGACTCCAAGCCCAACTCAAATTCGTAACCCTAAAAACATGAAATCAGGTCCGATCTTCTTTTGGCTCTAACAGCTTCAATACTCATCCGTTTGACGCGTATGAGTACACCAAATTGATCGTCTCGGAAAGCTCTTCGACTTTGCTCTTGACCGTTTCTCCAAATTCCACACCGTTCTTGAGATATAAGCTGATTTGTGGTCGTAGGTGCAGAAATTCAGGATTAAGGCAGCTTTTCCTTTTCCATATTTTTAGCTTTTATTTCCTTATCTCCAATTACCATGTCTATCTCTTTCCATAAGTTGTAGTCTTTTACTTGGAATCTAATTAATCTCCATAATTATCTTTAAAGCTTCACACTAAATAAATAATTAAACCCAATATGCTCTAAAAATATTATTTTACTAAATCAAGACTCAAAATAGGAAAGTGTAGCATTTCTCAAGAAAATCGACTATAATGACTTCTAAATCACTAAAAATGATGTCTCATCCTAATATAAATCTATCACAAATGAGGAGACATCAAGTGCTTTTAGAGACAATATAATAGAGGAAATGAGCTCATAATTAGCTCCAGTAACAATAATATCATCAACATAAATCAAAATAATGGTAAGAGATTCCATAAAGCCTCGAACAAATATGGATGAATTAGCCACACTTACCACAAAACCTTGAGAAACCAAGAAGGAAGTAAGGAGCTGGTACCATGCACGAGGAGCATGCTTCAGCCCAAAAAGAAGTAGGCAGAGAGCTATGACTAAGGAGTTAATGTAGTTTCAATGAGATGCCTATGTTTGCGCTCAGAAACTCCATTCTGCTGAGGAGTATGAGGGCAAGATTTTTGATGAATAATACCTTGGGTTTGAAGAAAATTTTGCAGAGAAGTACTCAGAAATACACCCCCATTATCAGTGCGGAGAATTTTTATTTTGGAGTCAAATTGAGTGCAAACCATTTTAAAGAAAACTTGAAACACTTGACACACTTCATATTTAAGTTTTAGTGGATAAATCCAAGAATAACGAGAAAAATCATCAATAAAAATAACATAATAACGAAAATTTGAACATGAAGTAACAGGGGAAGGACCCCAAACATCACTATGAATTAACTCAAATGGTTTACAAGTAGTAGTTTTATATAATGGAAATGATAATTTTCGTGACTTAGAAACAGCACACGAATTACATAAAACACCATTTGGTGTGTAAAATAGACGACAAAAATAGATGCAGATGAAGAAGGATGACGAAGACGATGTTGCCACAATTGAGCGGAAGAAGACACAGTGGTAGATGAGAGACATAACACAAAAGATGAAGAAGATGATGACGCTGAACTAGAACCAAACACTAAAGGATAAAGGGCATCCTTACATAGGTCCTGAAACAACAGACACTTCGAATGAGAATCAATAATAGACATAGACTCAAAATCAAATATAATAGAACAATTGTTATCACGAGTGAATCGAGAAATGGATAGAAGATTATGAAAGTCCTAGAGGGGGGGTGAATAGGATTACTAATAAGATTAATGCCTAATTAAAAATCTTTTGGACAATTATAGGTTTAAGAAAGAAACTTTTAAGTCAACTAATATATCAAACTCCTAAGGGATCATACAATTGCAAAGCTAAGAGGTTCGATATATAAGTGATACAAGTAAAACGAGTTTCTAATCTCTTACTACTCTAGATGACAATATGTTAGATAAACTAGATAATCAATATCATAATATTCATACTAGCATATTATCAAACATATAAAGTGCGGAAAGTAAATAGAGTAGGGATAGAAAGATACACACGATTTATAGTGGTTCGGTTTCCCTACATCCACTACCTAAGGAAGCCTCATTAGGATTTCAAGCTTTTCACTAAGCTCCCGTGTCTCTCTTAACCGGGTCGAGAACACAATAACCCTTACAACCTCTTCGATAACACGAAGGACAAACACTTGTGTAATCACAACACAAGGATACCAAGTATACTCCCTATACTTGAATTCTCTCTTAATCTATCTATTACAAGACCTAGACTTAAGAGGATAGAAACAAAGTGTTTAAAGGGGTTGCTTATAAAAGCTTGTAACTAAACTCCTAAAAGAGTGGATATGAACTATATAGCTTGTAAACTCCTCTTGAGTAGATAGAACCTTGTGGCTTATTTGATTAACTCCTTGAAAGGACTTATAAGCTCACTAAGATTGATTTTGACTATGTATAGCTCTTGACACCTTCTTGAATGATAACAATTAAGCTCCTTAATGTTTGTAATTAGTTGGTGTAGTTGTAGCCTTCAAAGAGCTTCAATTTATAGCAGAAAATAGCTTCCAACGGTCATAAGGCTTGGGTCCAACGGATCTATTAATTTCCCAACGGATATATTCCTTATGACTTAACTTTTGTGCAGAAAAACCTTTCTTGCGGTGTACCGCAAGTTTCGTGCGGTGTACCGCACCTCAACGGTTAGATTTTCTAACTCTCTGACGGGCTGGCCTATGCACCGCGCCCTGGTCCGCATTCTTGGTCCGGTGTACCGCGCCTCTGGTCCGGTGTACCGCGCCAAGTATCTTTGAAGGAATTTGACTTATGCTATGATGCTCGGATCAATAAATCTTCTTCACGAAAGTTGTAGATAACATCATTCTTATAAACATTGTAGTTGATCATTAAAGCTATATCTCAAGGTACATAAAGATATGAATAAAAGTGAATGCAATGAGATATAATAAGAATGGTATGAAAAGTGTTTTTGATGAATAATATTGCAAGATAGGATGAATATAATAAGAGTAATTAGCACACTAATCATAAGAGGATTTGTCACATTAAAATAACCTATTAAGGGAGGCTATATGCCAACAGATTAGACGTAATTTTAGGTACATGAAGAATAGAATTAAGTTGAAACGAAGAAGATGACGAAGAAAGCTTACTATTCCTGATGTTAGCAATCTCCAACGCTTGACCATTACCAACAACAACATTCTGAGAGCCATGATAAGGTGCAGTTTGTTGTAATAAATTGGAGTCATGAGTGACATGACTATTCGCACCAGAGTCAAGGTATCATAGCTCAGGATCGTATGGTGAGGAAGATGAAGTTTGAGAAGCTAACGCCATGCGTTGTTGAGCTTTTGGAGAAGGAAATGTATTAAAATCATTTTGTGAATAACAATCTAACCCGGAATGGCCAAAACAGAGACAAATTTGACACGTTGGAGGACCAGAGTATTGACCAGTCACCTGTGGTGAAGAGTAATTTGATCTACCATGACCATGACCTCGACCACGAGGATTATAACCACGACCTCGTGAATGTGGTGAATAAAATGACAAATTAGAACTCAAATTTGAATTCAAGATGGAATTCGAATTTTGATTCGACGACGGTGTGAAGAGCAGAGTGAGAAGGCGACACCAAATTAGATGCTTCATTCATCTTCATATGAAACTCTTCAGACACCAATAGACTTCCCAACGAATGAAAACTTAATGTCGAGGATTGAGCATTAGTGATTCAAATGCTAGATTTGAACTGATTATACTCCGCCGGTAAGCCTTTCAACATATACATTATATTATCCTCAAGAGGAAGTGTTGACGTCGCCGTGTCTAAACCATCACACAAATCCTGTGTCTCTGCAAGGTAAACAGTCATCGATCAATTGCCTTTGTGAATATTAAATAGTTTCATTTTTAACTGATGAACATGAGTTCGACATTGATTTATAAAAATTTCTTCTAATTTCTTCCAAATATCATACGCGGTCTGTAATTTAACCACTTGAGAAAGGATTGAAGGAATCATAGCTGAAAGCAACGAAACTTTGAGCTGCTGATCCTCAATAATCCATGTCGGAAATGATAGATCAAAGATTAATAGAGAAGTAACAATCCATTCACATGTCAGAGATAACAATGTGATTCGAGAATTGCCTCCAATTGAGCTCGCCACAGGACATATATGGTGGAATCGAGCTTCACCTGAACCAAGGAGACTCAGTTTTGACGGAGGAGAAGAAGGCCAGCTGGTATGGACGAGCTGGAAGATATAAGTGGTGTAGGTGATGATGAAGAAGAAGAGGCCATGAAAAATAGAGAGAGAAGGATCGAGAGCAGGGTTTAAGCTTCAAAGGTAGCCATGAAATACAAGTAAAGGCTTTGAAGAAATAAAAAAAACCCCTTTAGCTCTGATACCATGTTAAGAATAAGAGAATAAAATATTTGAGTATATTAATGGATTACAATATGACTCTATTTATAAAGAGTTAGTCATACACTTTGTGCTATCTATCTCTAACTACTTTTGTTATCTGGTGCCACAAGAAGTTGTTTATCTAACTTGTGTGATGAGTTACTTAACTCATCTCTAGTTATCTTATCAAGTGCGCCACTTCCTAGATATCTCTAGCCAATAAAATTTGATGATTCTCAAGTATCAATCTCCTTACCCCTGTTTAAGTTTTGTTTCTCTTACTTATCCAATATTTGGATGTACTTTTTGCAAGAGATGGAGACAGATGTTGTGCTTCTTGTTGATGGGGAGGCTTAAGTTGTGGAGGCCGCCGAGTGTGTTGCTTTGTGATTTATGTCCTGTTTTTTTTAAGTTGGTGTGTATTTGTCTTAAGGCCACAAGACTTTTACTTACATGGATGGCCTAAATGCTGTCTCTAAATATATAATGGAGGTTCTAACCTCCTTTTCATATCTTTTCTTGATCTTCTCTATATTTTGTGCTCGACAATTGTATGACGTGACCAATATTTTACGTGATTTATTTCTAACAGGTGTTGGGGTCGAGTTGCTCTTAGGCATAGATGCTCAAAGATGCCCAAATATGTTGAAACCTAGCCCTCTGTAGGGACTAGTAATCTGAAGATACATGGTTGATCTTTTTGAATTTTTTATTTCTTTTTAAGATTTAGGTCAAAGAATTTCCTTGCTCCTTTTATAGTACCTGGGAGCTTCTTGCCCTTGTTGTAAAGTTGAATACTTATACTCTTTATAGTCATATTCTTGTACAATGACTCTTAATAAAATATTTTTATTTTACTTTTTTGTTCATTCTCCTTGGTTCACTATCATATCATGACTCCCAAATTATTGATCGTTAGCTTACTCTCCTTTCTATACCCATATACTTTAGGAGAAATGAAGTGTGTGTTTTTAGCTTATTCTCTATTTTACTTTCCTTGGTTTGGTTTATAGTACTATGATCACGAAATATATCGATGCAATTATTGGACTTTTGAATGATCACGAGATATTAGATGCCATTATAGGACCATTGAATGATCAGGGATTATACCGACGCGATTACAAGACTTTTGAATGATCATGAAATATATCGATTGCGATTGTCGGACTTTTGAACGACCATGAAATATGTCGAAGCAATTACCAGACTTATAAAAGATCATGATATATATCGATGCGATTGACAGATATGTCGATATGGTTGTAGGGCTTTTGAAGGATCATGATATATTCCAATGTGATAATCTTACTTTTGATTGATCATAAAATATGTCGATGCGTTTGTCAGACTTTTGAATGATCGTGATATATGCCAATGCAATTTTTGGACTTTTGAATGATCATGAAACATGCCGATGTGGTTGACTGACTTTTGAAGGGTCATGCAATATTTCAATGTGATAATCAAACTTTTAAATGATCATTAAATATTCTGATGTGACATTCAGACTTTTAAGTGATCACAAAATATACCGATGTGATTGTCGGACTTTTAAATGATCATCAAATATGCTGATGTGATTGTTAAATTATTGAATGATCATAATACATACCGATGAGGTTGTCTAACATCTGAAGGATCATGAAACATGTCGATGCGATAATCTTTACTTTTGAATAATCATGAAATATGCCGATGCGATTATCGGTCTTTTGATTTATATAAATTTTTTTTATCTTTCAACATAAGTAGGTCGGGATTTTGAATAAGCCAACCTTCTCGAGTTTAGTAAAAAGTTAGATTCTTTGTTTCATCTATGCAACACAGTACATGAGGTCTTTCAACATATGTAGGCTGGGGAATTGAATTTGACCGACCCTCTAAATCACAAGCATAAGAGATCAGATGAAAAGATTTGGGTTTTCGACATTTTCAGGTGGGGGTTTCCTTTGAATGACCCCTGTTTCTAACGTAGGAGATCAGATGATAAGTTTGTTTTTTCGACATTTTCAAGGTAGGAATTTGATTTGATCGACCCCCTAACTTACGAACGTAAGTGACAGGTAAAAGGTTTTCATAAATAGATATTTGTAAGTCATGATTTCCTTTGAGCGACCCCCTTTTTTCGAACATAGGAGATCATATAAAAAGTTTTGGTCTTATGACAATTTCGCCGAACCCCTAACTTACGAGCGTAAGAGTTCGGCAAACAATTTTTATCTATCAACATTTAAGGTCGGATTTCCTTTAACCGTATTTCTTGGTTTTAATCATAGGCGATCAGATGATTTTTTTTGGTTTTTTGTCATTTTCAGATTGGGAATTTGATTCAACCGACCCCTTGCTTACGAGCGTAAGTGGACGGTAAAAAGTTTTCATCTATCAACACCTTTAGGTTGGGAATTCCTTTGACCGACCCCTTGATTTCGAACATAGGATATCAGATGAATTTTGATCTTTTTACATTTCTAGGTCGCGAAGCTGCTTGGATTTGATTGAATACTTTATTTCATGAAAGACACTTCATTTGATTTACAACATCCACAACTTTTTGTATTTAACCTCTCGTCATTTTTTTTTCTTCAGATTTTCAAATTCTCTTCCTAAAGATTGAAGGTTCACGTCTTTTGTCTTGTCATTGCCCCGATATTCCTTCTCAAGAATTTTCCATGACTTATTTTTTGTTGTAGCATTGCTAATTCTTGGAATGATAACTTCAATAACTCTATGTTAGATAATAATGAGGGTTTTTCATCTACCTAATACAAAGATAAAAAAAAGAATCAACTTTTCTGCTAGATCCTCTATTTCCCTGGGATTGTAGCCTACTTTTTTTCAAACATTCCCGGTGATTTTGGTAGACTGTGACGGGGTTGTTAAAACTGATGTTCAGAATTGAGGAAATTACCAATTTGAATAATGCATTCTTTCTTTAGAAATTGAATTCCTTTAAAAATACTAGCCTAGCTCCAAGATCTTTTCCTTTTTAATTTAGCATCCAACATGTTAGAATTTGTGTGATAAATCTCTTTGAGAATTTTTGCAACTAATGAATCCAGATTATTCAAAATTTCTCTATGCCTGGCTTGCGAGAAGGGACATATTCATTATTTGAAAGTCGATGAACCATATTCCTCCAATAACCTTAGCTTTAGTAATCTTTTTCCATGCAACCCAATGCATTCTTTTTTCAAGCTACCGATAATTTTGACATTTTCTTACAATGATATTTGGGAAATTTGAAAATCGTCATTGCATAGTTAGGTATTTCTTACATGTATGCTTTGATTAAAATTTCTCTGTCCCAATCTGATATAAGTTTGACAATCCAACTGGCTGATTTTGAAAGAGGTCTATCCTTAATATAATTAATATTTTAATTTTCCGACCTCTTTAGAGTGAGCGAGATCCGAAGATATTTCCCAATAAGTTTGGTACTATTTATGTCTAAGGTTTTTGGACATGTTATTGCAGACATCTTCAGGTATACCATTACTAAGGAGAATAGCCGATTTTTATTGAAACTAATTCTTTGCCCCAAGACTTGGCTATATTTCATGAGAATATTCTGAAAAATCTCAATTTCATTATCATTAATTTCCACAAAGAAAAGAGTATCATCCGCGAAGAGCAAAGGCGTAAATTTCGGTTAATTCCTTGATATGAAAATTCCATGGATGTCATTTTTCCAACATTGTTGATTGATTAACCCAATAAGACTCTCGGTTAACAATGAGAACAACAGTGTAGACAACAGATCTCCTTGTCTGATTCCCTGACTAGGTTGAAATTTTTGAGACGTTTGCCATTAACTTTAATTTGAACAGATACATAGGATATGCTATTATAAATAAGGAAGCTCCATTTTTCACCAAAACCAAGCTTGTTAAGAATCTCCATGAGAAAATCCAAATTAACCTGATCATACACCTTACCCATATCAATTTTCACCGCTGCATAATATTTTTTGGGTTTTCTTTTGTTCTTAAAAAATATGATACTTCTTGAGGATTAAAATATTAGCTTGGATACTCTTTTTTTTAATGAACGTTGATTGATTTAGCGATATGATATCATTCATAAGTGGCTGTAACTTTAGTGCCAGATTTTTTGAATTAATGCACGAAATTGGCATATAATCATACATTGATTATTAGATTTCACCTTGTGGAATTAAGTGATGAGCGCATCATTAATATTTTTGAGTGAGGTGTTGTGGTTGAAGAAGTCAGATACCATTTTGAAGATATTGTTTTTGAATATATCCATATTTCCTGATAAAAATTATCCGGTAACCCATATGGATCTGGCGCTTTAGAGCCCGACATACTCAACACTACCATTTTGATTTCTATCATGTCCGAAGGTTTTATAAGTTTATAATTTATAGCGACCGTGATTTTATTAGGAGTGTGGATTGGGACCGCTTCCATATCTGAAGCCACTCTACCCTTGAATAGATTCGTGAAATATTCTCGTATAATACTTTTAATTCTTTTGGGGGCATCTGTCCTATTCATATATATTCCTGTATATTCCCTCTGTTTCACCTTTAATATTACAGATACGGTTAAGACTTTTTCTTCTAGATGCATAATCAAAGAAATATTTAGTATTTTTGTCACCTTTTTTAATCCACAAATTTCTTGCACTGTCAGCCCAAAATGCTTCTTCTTGATTCCACACTTCTTCTAGTTCCAGTTTGATTTTTTCTCCAAATTATAATTACGAACCGATACATGGTCATTCTAGGATTTTTCGAGTATCTTCTAGTGTACATTAATTTTCTTCCTCTTGTTAACAAAGGTTTTCGGCTCCAGCCAGTATGAGACAAACATTTAGCATCTTTTTTAATAATAAAATCTTGAAAATTATCAATACGACGCCCACTATCCCATGAGTTCTCTACAACCTCGTTGCATTGCTTACTTTCCATTTACCTGGATTCAAACATAAAGTAATGTTTGTTTTTAATTTTTAAAATATCCTTTTGAATAATAAGAGGAGCCTGGTTTGATCGGACAAATGGCAGTTTGAGAGATAGTTCGGGAAAAGATTGCACCAGGATTCCGATGCTAATCCCATATAAAGTCTTTCTTTGATGTTATCTCCATCTGATAATTTATTCGACAATGTATAGAAACATATGTTACCTCGAATGTCAATATGGCTATTATTATTGAAAAATTCGTTGAACCTTAGAATTCGATCAAAATTTGGAGCAATTTTACCAAATTTTTCCGATAATTTTGTAACGTCGTTAAAGTCTCCGATGAATAAAACTAGTTCGGCTATATTTGTTCTCCATGAAGTAAGGCAACCCATATTTTGCTCTTTCCGTTTTGTTAGTAGAAGTATAGACAAACACAATATTCCAAGAACTACTAATGGATTCATCGATTCTAGCAATAACAAAAGAATATTTTGAGTTGACAATTCTTAGCTTGACACTGTCCTTCCAACCTAGAAGAATACCCCGGGCTTGAAGATACAACAACGCTAAAAATTTTTGCGCCTGTCCATAATTTTCTTCTCTTCCTAAGATGAATTAATTGGTCCATAGAAGTTATTCAATCTTCATGCTATATATTTATGCATAATAATTTTAACCCCAACGATCTTTGCAATCAATTAGGCCATAGCTTTCTTCTCTTCCCAATATGAACAAATTGGTCAATAAGAGTTATTCTAATCCCTGATTCCTTCCCTCACCTTAAGAAAGTAAATTTTCATACATTTACCATAACAAAGCATCTCCATCGTTACATTGGAAACCCGCCAAGTCGTACACTCTCACCCATTTACCAAGTCTACCTCATTAGACCAAAGGTTATCTTTACACTTACAAATAAGCATGTGCATAGATTGGCCTAAGCAGATCACAAAAATCAAAACGATTCGCTTCTTTCTCTTCAAGAGTAATTTTAGATAAATTTTCAGAAAACATATAGTATAAAGTGTTAGTGACAGTTATCGTGTGTTCAAGTAGATGCATACATGCCAATTGTCCATAATTGAAATTACCCATGCGAAGAAATGTGAGAATATTATATATGATCCCTTGGGAAAAGGAAAAGCAGATTATGGCATCAATGAGAAGCAACACAATGAGATAAGCGTAGCTACTAAACTAGATAGAAGCATTGAAATGATAAAAAAATAACCTGAAAGAGTCAGATTCTTCTTTCTCATGAAATAGAAATTTGATGTTGTTCGTGGGCTCGATACCAAAATTGTCAAAGTTTTTTAGTTTAAACTTTTGTTCCGTTTGTATTGTAGATCCCTCCAACATCTTTACGATGCCCTCTTAAGAGTCAATTAATATCTTGAAATATGTCATTCGGTATCATTCAAGCTGTCAAAACTATTTTTCATTGTACTTTTATGAATAACTTTTTAACCCTATTAAGTGTACATTTAGATACATTCTTTTGCCAAGCAATCAAATATTAACAAAGACATTGACTTTGAAAGTTAAAGGAAGCCCACGAATATAACTCTGATGACGATATGAAAGTTCAACAAAAATTTCAAATTGATATATGGCTCCTCTTGAAAACATGCCAAGAAAATAGTTGTAATGCTTCATTGTTCGACACCATTTTTATTTCGTAGAGCTTCTTTACGTCCTTCAACAACTGTTTATCTCTTGTTGCAGCTACCTTTACCAAACCACTCAAAACTTCAAGTCTGGCCAACTTGATATGGAGGAAGGAAGGGAAAACAAGCCTTGAAAACTTTTTGCGAATATGATTAATTGTTTCGTATGCTGAACCCGTATATATTTTACTATACACGTAAATATCATTCTTCTTTTTCATTTTTGAATCTCAAGGCGAAAAAATGTATGAGAAGTGTACTAAACCTAATAATATATCAGGTCATGGTAAATTAGTATACCTAAGAATCCCACATGGGGATCAGCCGTACCTGTGCAAAAAATTTACCTTTGCACTACCCCTGAACCTAAGAAACAAGAGATATGTATGGTTGGTCCAGCACATAAATGACAAAGATCATGCAACTTCACTTATCAGGAATTAGGGATGAGTTAACATACTCTTTTACATATTTTTAAAATTATTTATTCTTTTGTTGGTATATTTTTTTTATTTTGTATATAAACTTTTGTTGGTTTGTTCATTTACTACATCAAATAAAGAGTACTAAAAAAAGAATTTTTTTCATGTTCTTCATTCGTTACAGAATGGTTCGGCAAATAACTGATCAAGACATTCAAAACATAGCCTTGAAAGAAATTTTTAACTTCTAAACTGCTTTTATGAAAGATACTAGAGGAATTTTTCTTTCAGAAAACAGCAGATAGCTCGCCCACAATGGTTGATCAACTTCCCTCACATAATATTAAGTTAGTATGTAGTTTCTTGTCATATATAAGAATAACGCTGGAGATGCTTTTGACTTGTTCTAATTTACAAGATATTAGAGTTATTCCCGGTTAGTGGTGTACCATTTTGAAATCTTAGTGGGAGGCCATAATCTGAAAATGGTAGGAACTCTGAATGGTTTATAATTATGTTGATTAATATTGCAACGATTTGTACTATATATGAAGGAAGAAAAGTGTCATTCCTCATCAATTAAATCACCAAACAGAGGATAAAAGGCATTAGAGTATGGCAACCCAATTTATTTGCATTGTGGCCTTTGCCTTGATTGCGACAAGTGTACTAGCTTACGAGCCTTACTCATATGCCTCGCCATCACCAACTACGTATTACAAATCAACTCCAGAGTATAAGTCAACCCCATACTACAAGCCTACTCCAGCATATACTCCGGTCTACAAACCGGTTTACAAACCAGTGTACAAACCAACCCCGTACTACAAGCCAATCTACAAGCCTACTCCTTACTACAAACCGACCCCATACTACAAACCAACCCCATACTACAAGCCTATTTACAAGCATACCCCATACTACAAGCCAATTTACAAGCGTACCCCATACTACAAGCCTGTTTACAAGCCTACTCCATACTACAAACCTGTTTACAAGCCGGCCCCATACTACAAGCCCGCCCCTGTTTACAATCCTACCCCATACTACAAGCCCACACCAATTTACAACCTTGTACCAATCTACAAGCCTACACCAGTTTACAAACCCACCCCTGTATACACACCAACTTACACCCCATCCCCACCACCTCCTTACTACTCAAATCCTTCTCCGACCTACACCCCATCTCCACCACCTCCTTACTACTCAAATCCTTCTCCAACCTACACCCCATCTCCACCACCACCTTACTATTCAAATCCTTCTCCAACCTACACCCCGTCTCCACCACCTCCTTACTACTCAAATCCTTCTCCAGTCTACACCCCATCCCCACCACCTCCTTACTACTCAAATCCTTCTCCGACCTACACCCCATCTCCACCACCTCCTTACTACTCAAATCCTACCCCAACCTACACCGCATCTCCACCACCACCTTACTACTACACACCATCTCCCCCACCCCCATATTAATAAACTCCATCACCCTCCCCGCCGACCTAAAATTACTAGAATCTTTATTTAACTTTCAAACATCTTTTGCCACCTCCATACCATTTCCAAGATTCTCTAATCCATATGGCGCCTTACTTTTTCTCCACAATATTCGCTGATAATCTTGAACTCCAGCTATCTCTCCACAACTCATATACGTAGTGCACATCAATGTCTATTTTAAATCATTTATCTTTTTCTGTATGGTTACTGTGTTGATATTAACTTTCCACATTAACCTCAAATTTAATATACTCATTCATTTTCATTTACTGAGATTTTTTTTTTTTATAAAATCTAATATTGGAAATAATATGTCTTTATATATTTATCAACATTGTATTTGTTTGGTTTCCGGAATTTAAAATTTCACACTAATAATTTCCAACAATTATTCACAACATGCATACATAATTAACTCAGCGTTCATGATACTACACAAAAATTTTGTATTATTAACATGTCCTGCATCAAGTTTTATGCACAATTATAATGCTTGGTGTCAATATATTTACACTCAGTTTCAACTATTATATGTTATACCTCAAAATTAATGAAGAAATTAATTAAAATCACTCAGACCGAATAAAGGTCTGGTTTAGAAGGAACAGCTGCGACTCACTGTAACCATTATATCAATCCAATCATTCCAAGAGGTCTTCACTATTGGTCCTAACTTGTGAAATTCTACTTGAATAATATCAAGACTAATCTTCGAAACTTTTCATGATTACGCACGCGAGATTATGCATCATGAAAATGTTTTGATTCAAATCTTGATATCGGTATATATATCTATATTTAGCACGAGCGCGTTATATATTACCAACCAATGAGACACTATAAAAAATCACCAACAGAACTCAGGACGGTAGAAATCAGTCATCTTATGTTCGCGATGCCCTAAACTAAATTACTAAAACAGAAGTACGATATGTACCAAAAAAACAGTAGTATGATTCGGAAATTTTTGTTAAATATGTCAGATATAAAGTATCACGATTGATAAAATATATTATTTTAAAATTAATAGTCATCAACAAAGACAAGCATAAAAAAAAAAAACTTAAATCTAGTAAGGAACAATTCATATAAAACTGCTAGCAAATAGAATTTCTATTTTCTTTTTCATCGATAACGTATTCCAAATAAGGTGAAGCAATAAATTTATTAAATGGGTGTGCTTTTTTCATGTTAAAAGTCAATACTAAATTTGTTTTGTTCCGTTAATCCGACAATGGAAAAATAAAAACAAATCATTTAGTTTCGTAGTCTTTTGGCCAAGAAGTTTAAGAGGCGCCTCATCTTATAACTGTAAAAATTAGACGAGACACTTGGACTCCAGCATAGATTTCTTACATGGTTTCTGACAGAATGGGTAAATATATTTTGAGACTAATTGGATTGGTTTGGCGTACAGGAAAGTAGTGTAGGAAATGGAGGGCCAAGGGTGGGGGGAAGCCGTGGAGAGGATAGAGTGATCAGTAATTCCCCGTTTAGAAGGACACTCCACCATATAGTGCTCCTGTCTTTCTGATTGGTTTTCTATTTTCTACGGTATATCTACAGGGTACTCAAGTTCATGATAAGACGGTGGTCCTTTGGTAGATTTTCTCTTCGGCACCTCCCTACCGCACACGGGGATCAGCCACACACGTGCCAAAAATTTCCTTCGCACTACCTCTCAACAAAAGAAATCAGAGACATATGTATGGTTGGTCCATCACGTAGAAGACAAAGATCAAGCGAATTCGCTAATCACGAACTAGAGATGAGTTAATTTACTCTTATCCATAGTATTAAAATTATTTCTTCTTATGTTGGAATTTATTTGTATATAGACTTCTGTACATGTAGTTTTCTTCTTCATCCAATAAAGAAAGGTTTTCCGTTTTTCATTTTTTATTCGTTCATTACGGAATGGTTCGAGACATTCAAAACTTAGCCTTGAAAAAATTATTTAACTTCTAAACTGCTTTTATGAAAGATGCTGGAGGATACTCTAGGGATTTTACTTTCAGAAAAGAGCAGATAGCTCGCCCGCAATGGTTGATCAACTTCCCTCACATAATATTAAGTTAGTATGTAGTTTCTTGTCATATATAAGAATAACGCTGGAGATGCTTTTGACTTGTTGTAATTTACAAGATATTAGAGTTATTCCCGGTTAGTGGTGTACCATTTTGAAATCTTAGTGGGAGGCCATAATCTGAAAATGGTAGGAACTCTGAATGGTTTATAATTATGTTGATTAATATTGCAACGTTTTGTACTATATATGAAGGAAGAAAAGTGTCATTCCTCATCAATTAAATCACCAAACAGAGGATAAAAGGCATTAGAGTATGGCAACCCAATTTATTTGCATTGTGGCCTTTGCCTTGATTGCGACAAGTGTACTAGCTTACGAGCCTTACTCATATGCCTCGCCATCACCAACTACGTATTACAAATCAACTCCAGAGTATAAGTCAACCCCATACAACAAGCCTACTCCAGCATATACTCCGGTCTACAAACCAGTTTACACTCCGGTGTACAAACCAGTGTACAAACCAACCCCGTACTACAAGCCAATCTACAAGCCTACTCCTTACTACAAACCGACCCCATACTACAAACCAACCCCATACTACAAGCCTGTTTACAAGCATACCCCATACTACAAGCATACCCCATACTACAAGCCAATTTACAAGCGTACCCCATACTACAAGCCTACCCCATACTACAAGCCTGTTTACAAGCCTACTCCATACTACAAACCTGTTTACAAGCCGACCCCATACTACAAGCCCACCCCTGTTTACAATCCTACCCCATACTACAAGCCCACACCAATTTACAACCTTGTACCAATCTACAAGCCTACACCAGTCTACAAACCCACCCCTGTATACACACCAACTTACACCCCATCCCCACCACCTCCTTACTACTCAAATCCTTCTCCGACCTACACCCCATCTCCACCACCTCCTTACTACTCAAATCCTACTCCAACCTACACCGCATCTCCACCACCACCTTACTACTACACACCATCTCCCCCACCCCCATATTAATAAACTCCATCACCCTCCCCGCCGACCTAAAATTTCTAGAATCTTTATTTAACTTTCAAACATCTTTTGCCACCTCCATACCACTTCCAAGATTCTCTAATCCATATGGCGCCTTACTTTTTCTCCACAATATTCGCTGATAATCTTGAACTCCAGTTATCTCTCCACAACTCATTCACGTAGTGCACATCAATGTCTATTTTAAATAATTTATTTTCATTTACTGAGATTGTTTTTTTTTGATAAAATCTAATATTGGAAATAATATGTCTTTATATATTTATCAACATTGTATTTGTTTGGTTTCCGGAATTTAAAAATTCACACTAATAGTTTCCAACAATTATTCACAACGTGCATACATAATTATCTCAGCGTTCATGATACTACACAAATTTTTTGTATTATTAACATGTCCTGCATCAATTTTTATGCACAATTATAATGCTTGATGTCAATATATTTACACTCAGTTTCAACTATTATATATTATACGTCAAAATTAATGAAGAAATTAATTAAAATCACTCATGTTAAACTTCAGAGAGAGGAGAAGCCATTAATGGCGAGAAGCAAGCTTACAAGATGATGAAGAACAAGAGAGATAGAGAGAAGAAGATAGAATCTGTTTTTATTAAGTTGTAAAGTAATGTAATATATCCGTATATATACATGTGTAATCTACATCTAAATCACAGCTAAGTTACAGCTGGAAATCTAAACAAACAAACTAACTAACAGATTCTTGATCCAATTTTTATTTAATTGCATAATAGTCCCTCATCTTTATTGCTCTCTATTTTCTCCATTTTGCTTTGTTCTAAGAGCGAATTCATGCTCCAAGATCCCCCCACAAGCGGAAGATGGATATTAGTAAGATTCAGCTTGCTAATATTATGTTGAAAAGCGAGAGAACCTAATGGTTTAGTAAATATATCAGCTAATTATAAAGTAGAAGGAATGTAGAAAAGCTTGATAATTCCTTCTTGAATCTTTTCTCGTGTGATCTTACAGTCAATGTCTACGTGTTTAGTCCTTTCATGTTGAATTGGATTAGTAGACATTGCTATAGCGGACTTACTATCAGAGTACACAAGAGCTGAAAAGGAATGAGGAACTCCATAGTCATGTAATGCATATAATAACCACTGAATTTCACAAGTAGTTGTTGCTAGAGCGCTGTACTCAGCTTCAGCGGATGATCTACTTATTGTAGATTGTTTTCTACTTTTCCAAGAGATCAAAGAATCACCCAAGAATATACAAAAGCCAGTAATACTTCGTCGAGAATCCAAACAACCGGCCCAATCACTATCGCAATATGCTTTTAATTTGATTGGTGAAGCAGAGGAGTAAAATATACCTTGTCCAACTGTGAGTTTAAGATAACGTAGAACACGTTGCGCAGCATTTCAATGATTAGTTGATGGTTTAGAGAGAAATTGGCTTAAACAAGTGATAGAGTAAGTCAAGTTAGGTCGAGTTATAGTTAGATATAACAATCTTCCAATCATGTAAGATGAAGCACCTTCTAATAGTTCTGTTTCATCTTGTTTAAGTTTCAAAGTAGACTCCATTGGAAAAGCAACAGGTTTGGAACCAAGAACTCCACATTTAGTAAGTATGTCTAGAGCAAATTTTCTCTGACATAAAGATATACCTTTAGAGCTTCTTGCAACCTCAATACCATGAAAAAATTTCAACTCCCCTAAGTCTTTAATAGTGAATTCAGAATGTAGAAAAGATTTGATCTTGGTGATTTCAGATAGAGAACCACTAGTGATGATTATGTCATCTACATAAACCAATAGTGCAATAAAGTTTGAAGAGGTACCTTTAGTAAATAGGCTATAATCACTATTGGAGTGTGTGAAACCATAGGTTATAAGGGCAGTAGAAAGCTTAGGAAACCATTGTCCGGAGGCTTGCTTTAGACCATATAGACTTTTGTTTAGTCTACAAATTGAGTTTGGAGGAGCTTTAAGTCCATGAGGCACCTTCATGTATACTACCTCATTTAATTCACCATGAAGGAAAGAATTGTTCACATCAAGTTGATGTAAATGCCATTGATTTGAAGAGGAAAGGGCAAGCATTAATCTAATAGAAGTCACCTTTGCAACAGGTGAAAAAGTATCAAAGAAATCCAAACCTTCTTGTTGATTGTAGGCTTTTGCAACAAGCCTTGCTTTATGTCTCTCAAGTGTACCATCAGCTTTATATTTAAGCTTGAAAACCCATTTACTTCCAATAGGCTTCATTTCAACAGTTTGAGGGACAATAGACCATGTATGGTTATCTTCAAGGGCAGTGAGATCCTTTTGTATAGCATTCATCCACTCAGGAGAAGTAGAGGCTTGTTTGTAGGATGTAGGTCCAGTTTGAGAACTGATAGAGGCCATAAAGTGAGTATATGATTGAGATAATCGAGATGTAGATAGAAAATCTTGTATAGGGTATAGAGTAGAAGATTGTGTCTGAGTTTTGTTTGAGTTAAGAGAGGAATATAAGGCTTTGGTGGGGCATATATAATCTTTTAGGTAGGCAGGAGCATTTCTAGTTCTTGTAGGTTTGGTTAGTAGAGGTGGAGTAGTATTTTGAGTTGGGGGAAGATTATTTGTAGAAGAAGTATGAGGTGAACTATGAGAGGTAGTGGATGTTTGTATAGGGAGTGTTAAGGTTTTTGAAGTAAACTCAGTGTATGTTTGGTTTGAAGGTGGAAAGAGGAATGTGTGGGGGTCATTTGAGGATAAGGAGTTAGAAAAGGGAAATATGGATTCATGAAAAACCACATTTCTAGAGATAAATGTTGTGTTTGTTTCAATGTTTAATAGTTTGTATCCTTTGGTGTATAGAGGGTAGCTTAAAAATATGCATTTAGTAGCCCGGGAATCAAACTTAGTTCTACCTTGTTTCAAAGTTGAGGCAAAACATAAACACCCAAAGACTCTCAAATGGTTAAGTTTAGGGGGTTTGTTATAGAGGATTTGATAAGGTGATTTATTGTTTAGTAGAGGAGTAGGTAATCTGTTAATAATGTGTGTTGAGGTGAGTATAGCTTCAGACCAAAACTGAATTGGAAGCTTAGATTGAAACATCAAAGCTCTAGCAGTTGTGAGTAGGTGTTGATGCTTTCTTTCCACCAATCCATTTTGCTCAGGATTCTCAACACAGGAGGTTTGATGTATAATTCCATTAGTGGAGTAGAATGAGTTAAGATTGAATTCTACACCATTATCACTTCTAAACTTCTTTATCTTGACACCAAATTGAGTATGAACAAGATTATAGAAAGAGAGCAAATGAGAACCAACCTCAGATTTGTTTGACATCATATAAATCCAAGTACATCTTGAAAAATCATCAACAATTGTGAGAAAATATCTATGTCCTGTATAAGATACATGTTTAAGAGGACCCCATATATCACAATGTACAAGTTCAAAGCAAGAGGAATATTTACAAGTTGAAGTAGGGAAAACAAGTCTTTTTTGTTTTGCAAAAGAACAAGTTTCACAAACATTAGAAGATAAGAAAGCAATAGAAGAATCAACTGTCTTTAAGGCTTGTAGTTTGCCCTTTGAAGCATGACCAAGTCTTGAGTGCCAAATGTCTAACTTCTGAGTTGTGACTGAGTGAAAACAAGATGATTGAGAAGGTGAATGAAGATAATATAGACCATTGAGTTCATATGCAGTCCCAATCATCTTCTTGGACTTTGATTCCTGTAATGAGCAATGTGTAGGAAAAAAGGACACCAAGATTTGAGATTCCTTAGTTAATTTGGAAATGGAGAGTAAATTGTGCTTGAATAATGATACACATAGAACATTCTTCAAGGTTATATACTTATTTATATATATATATATATGTCCTGTATAATCAGCCTGTACTACATCTCCATTAGGTAAAGACACAAGTATATTTGTAGGATAGTAAGAATCCGTGTAAAATGAAGGGGAAAATATTAAGTGATCAGTTGCACCAGTGTCTAAAATCCAAGAAGAGTGAAGAGAATTACCTTCTTGAGTTGAAACTTGATGAACTGCAGGAGGAGTAGAAGTCGAATTATGAGCTAGAGCAATGAGTTTGCTAACCTCTTCAGGAGTAAAAGCATAAGAGCTAAGACTTTTAGAATCTTGAGTTGTTTCTTGAGAAGTTGTAGCACAATTTGCTTTTGAGTTAGATGAGAAATTGGTATAAGATCTTTTACCTCGTGGACCAGTCCATCCAATTGGATATCCATGTAATTGAAAGCACTTGTCAATAGTATGCCCTGTGTATCCACAGTGAGTGCATAGTACTTTCTTCTTATCTCCATAAGTAGTAGATTTCTGCACATTTCTCACAAAAAACGCCTGAGTAGGCTCAGAAAAAGTTGTTAATTCCCTTTGACTTTCTTCTTGAACTAACATAGCAAAAACAGAGTTGATTTTAGGAAGAGGATCCATCAAGAGAATCTGACTTCTAGCAGCTGAGTATGATTCATTGAATCCAATTAAGAACTTGATGATGAAGTCAGTTTGTTGTCTTTCAACGATTGTATCAAGAAGTTTGCAAGTATACATTGATTCATAAATCCACAAGAACATGTAGGATTTTGGCGAAAATGAACATATTCCTCCCAAAGTGATTTGAATTTCGCAAAATACTCAGAAATGGAAGAAGAAGATTGAGTAATTGAACTTAGTGACTTTTCGAGTTGATAAACACGCGTACCATTAGACTTACAAAAACGTGTTTTGATTTCATTATATAACTCATGTGCAGAATTGACATATAACAAGCTACTCCTAATTTCTTTAGAGATAGAGTTAAGAATCCAAGAGAGTACCAAATTGTTAGCACGAGTCCAAGCAGAAAACAGAGTAAGATCAGTTAATGAAGGCTGAGGTATGTCGCCATTGACGAATCCAAGTTTATTCTTCACAGAGAGAGCTATCTCAATGGCACGAGCCCAAGCTAAATAGTTGTCGCCTGTAAGTATCTCAGAAACGAGAGAGATACCGGTACTTTCACTAGGATGTAAGTAGTAAGGGCTTGAAAAATCTTCAGAAATAGGTGTATTTGAAGACATTGTTTATAGTATAGTGTGTAAGAGTAGAGAATAGAGAGTAGGAGAGTATGATTAGTGCGGAAATAAGGTGTTTTGCTCTGATACCATGTTAAACTTCAGAGAGAGGAGAAGCCATTAATGGCGAGAAGCAAGCTTACAAGATGATGAAGAACAAGAGAGATAGAGAGAATAAGATAGAATCTGTTTTTATTAAGTTGTAAAGTAATGTAATGTATCCGTATATATACATGTGTAATCTACATCTAAATCACAGCTGGAAATCTAAACAAACTAACTAACTAACAGATTCTTGATCCAACTTTTATTTAATTGCATAATAGTCCCTCATCTTTATTGCTCTCTATTTTCTGCATTTTGCTTTGTTCTAAGAGCGAATTCATGCTCCAAGAACTCAGACCGAATAAAGGCCTGGTTTAGAAGGAACAGCTGCGACTCACTGTAACCATTATATCAATCCAATCATTCCAAGAGGTCTTCACTATTGGTCCTAACTTGTGAAATTCTACTTGAATAATATCAAGACTAATCTTCGAAACTTTTCGTGATTACGCACGCGAGATTATGCATCATGAACATGTTTTGATTCAAATCTTGATATCGGTATATATATCTATATTTAGCACGAGCGCGTTATATATTACCAACCAATGAGACACTATAAAAAATCACCAACAGAACTCAGGACGGTAGAAATCAGTCATCTTATGTTCACGATGCCCTAAACTAAAATACTAAAACAGAAGTACGATATGTACCAAAAAAACAGTAGTATGATTCGAATTTTTTTGTTAAATATGTCAAATATAAAGTATCACGATTGATAAAATATATTATTTTAAAATTAATAGTCATCAACAAAGACAAGCATAAAAAAAAAAAAAAAACTTAAATCTAGTAATGAACAATTCATATAAAACTGCTAGCAAATAGAATTTCTATTTTCTTTTTCATCGATTACGTATTCCAAATAAGGTGAAGCAATAAATTTATTAAATGGGTGTGCTTTTTTCATGTTAAAAGTCAATACTAAATTTGTTTTGTTCCGTTAATCCGACAATGGAAAAATAAAAACAAATCATTTAGTTTCGTGGTCTTTTGGCCAAGAATTTTAAGAGGCGCCACATCTTATAACTGTAAAAATTAGACGAGACACTTTGACTCCCGCATAGATTTCTTGTCAGAGATATGTATCGTTGGTCCATCACGTAGAAGACATAGATCATGCGAATTCGCTAATCACGAACTAGAGATGTGTTAATATACACTTATCCATAGTGTTAAAATTATTTTTTCTTATGTTGGTATTTATTTGTATATAGACTTATGTACATGTAGTTTTTTTTCTTCATCCAATAAAGAAAGGTTTTCCTTTTTTTCATTTTCTTATTCGATCATCAAAGAATGGTTCGAGACATTCAAAACTTAGCCTTGAAAGAATTGTTTAACTTCTAAACTGCTTTTATGAAAGATGCTGGAGGATACTTGAGGGCTTTTACTTTCAGTAGACAGCAGATAGATCGCCCGCAATGGTTGATCAACATTCCTCACAAAATACTAAATTATTATGTAGTTGCTGGTCATATATAAGAATAACGCTGGAGATGCTTTTGACTTGTTCTAATTTACAATATATTAGAGTTATTCCCGGTTAGTGGTGTACCATTTTGAAATCTTAGTGGGAGGCCATAATCTGAAAATGGTAGGAACTCTGAATGGTTTATCATGTTAATTAATGCTGCAACTTTTTGTACTATATATACATGAAGGAAAGTGTCATTCCTCCTCAACTAAATCACCAAACAGAGGATACGAGGCATTAGAGTATGGCAACCCAGTTTATTTGCATTGTGGCCTTTGCCTTGATTGCGACAAGTGTACTAGCTTATGAGCCTTACTCATATGCCTCGCCATCACCAACTACCAGGGCCGGCCCAAGCGTGTTGGGTACCTAAGGCGAGAAAAAAAATGGGGCCTTTTTACCGTATAATATAAAGAATTATCATGTTTTGACCTAACAAATCATATATAAAAAATTTACTAATAAAATTAATCAATTATTACAAAAATTAAGATATTATATTTGAAACAATTATATAAAAAGCGTTTGAATTTTTTTTAATTTTTTTTTATTAAATCTACTATTAAAATATTTTCGGTGTTTTTTGTGATACAAAGTTATTGATTAAACTTTTGTATTTAAGTTCGTCTATAATATTTCGATCAACATATTCTTATTTGCGAATCATAATAATTGATAGAATAATTGTAGAACAAATGCAATTTTTAATTTAACGAACCAATCCAATAACTTTTCGTTTCGAGTTTTGTTTTTAAATTTCGCTTGTATTTTGGAAGTGGTTCAATTAAACTTGTGGCAAATGTATACAAATAAGATAATTTAATCTTAAAATATGCATTAATTTTTTATATAATTAATTATATAAAAGATAAAAAAATTATTTATTAACTATTTTATTATATAAAAATGATATAATTTAATTCTAAATTATATTTAAGTATATAGAAGATAGAAAAAAAAATTATTTTTAAACGACTTAGTAGTTACTAACATCAAGTTCTTTTTATGATTAAAATAAAGAAAAAGAAGATAAAAAACAATACGCAAAAATTGATTTTCTCCACTTAACAATTACTATTGAGAAAAAAAGAAAAAAGAAAAAAAACTTAGCAGCTACAACATAGAAAACCACTTAACAATTACTATTGGGAAAAAAAGAAAAAAGAAAGAAAAACTTAGCAGCTACAACATCAAGGCTTTTCAGTGAAAAAAACAAAACACACAACAAGGGATTCGAACTTGCACCAAATGGGAATACAAACACACACATTTCCACTAAACCAAGGTTCTATTTGTGTAACTAATATACGTATTATAATTTTTATATATATATATATATATCCATATTATATATTTTTGGGGCCCTAAACAATGTGGGGCCCAAGGCGACCGCCTTGGCTGCCTTGGGCCCGGGCCGGCCCTGCCAACTACGTATTACAAATCAACTCCAGAGTATAAGTCTACCCCATACTACAAGCCTACTCCAGCGTATACTCCGGTCTACAAACCAGTTTACACTCCGGTGTACAAACCAGTGTACAAACCAACCCCGTACTACAAGCCAATCTACAAGCCTACCCCATACTACAAACCGACCCCATACTACAAGCCAAAACCTTACTACAAGCCTGTTTACAAGCCTACCCCATACTACAAGCCAACATACAAGCCTGCCCCATACTACAAGCCTGTTTACAAGCCTACTCCATACTACAAGCCTGTTTACAAGCCTACCCCATACTACAAGCCTGTTTACAAGCCAACCCCATACTACAAGCCGACCCCATACTACAAGCCCACACCTATTTACAACCTTGTACCAATCTACAAGCCTACACCAGTCTACAAACCCACCCCTGTATACACGCCAACTTACACCCCATCCCCACCACCACCTTACTACTCAAATCCTTCTCCAGTCTACACCCCATCCCCACCACCTCCTTACTACTCAAATCCTTCTCCGACCTACACCCCATCTCCACCACCTCCTTACTACTCAAATCCTACTCCAACCTACACCGCATCTCCACCACCACCTTACTACTACACACCATCTCCCCCACCCCCATATTAATAAACTCCATCACCCTCCCCGCCGACCTAAAATTTCTAGAATCTTTATTTAACTTTCAAACATCTTTTGCCACCTCCATACCACTTCCAAGATTCTCTAATCCATATGGCGCCTTACTTTTTCTCCACAATATTCGCTGATAATCTTGAACTCCAGTTATCTCTCCACAACTCATTCACGTAGTGCACATCAATGTCTATTTTAAATCATTTATCTTTTTCTGTATGGTTACTGTGTTGATATTAACTTTCCACATTAACCTCAAATTTAATATACTTATTCATTTTCATTTACTGAGATTGTTTTTTTTGATAAAATCTAATATTGGAAATAATATGTCTTTATATATTTATCAACATTGTATTTGTTTGGTTTCAGGAATTTAAAATTTCAGACTAATAATTTCCAACAATTATTCACAACGTGCATACATAATTATCTCAGCGTTCATGATACTACACAAATTTTTTGTATTATTAACATGTCCTGCATCAAGTTTTATGCACAATTCTAATGCTTGGTGTCAATATATTTACACTCAGTTTCAACTATTATATGTTATACCTCAAAATTAATGAAGAAATTAATTAAAATCACTCATGTTAAACTTCAGAGAGAGGAGAAGCCATTAATGGCGAGAAACACGCTTACAAGATGATGAAGAACAAGAGATATAGAGAGAAGAAGATAGAATCTGTTTTTATTAAGTTGTAAAGTAATGTAATGTATCCGTATATATACATGTGTAATCTACATCTTAATCACAGCTAAGTTGCAGCTGAAAATCTAAACAAACTAACTAACTAACAGATTCTTGATCCAACTTTTATTTAATTGCATAATAGTCCCTCATCTTTATTGCTCTCTATTTTCTGCATTTTGCTTTGTTCTAAGAGCGAATTCATGCTCCAAGATCCCCCCACAAGCGGAAGATGGATATTAGTAAGATTCAGCTTGCTAATATTATTGTGAAAAGCGAGAGAACCTAACGGTTTAGTAAATATATCAGCTAATTGTAAAGTAGAAGGAATGTAGAAAAGCTTGATAATTCCTTCTTGAATCTTTTCTCGTGTGATCTTACAGTCAATGTCTACGTGTTTAGTCCTTTCATGTTGAATTGGATTAGTAGACATTGCTATAGCGGACTTACTATCAGAGTACACAAGAGATGAAAAGGAATGAGGAACTCCATAGTCATGTAATGCATATAATAACCACTGAATTTCACAAGTAGTTGTTGCTAGAGCTCTGTACTCAGCTTCAGCGGATGATCTACTTATTGTAGATTGTTTTTTACTTTTCCAAGAGATCAAAGAATCACCCAAGAATATACAAAAGCCAGTAATACTTCGTCGAGAATCCAAACAACCGGCCCAATCACTATCGCAATATGCTTTTCATTTGATTGGTGAAGCAGAGGAGTAAAATATACCTTGTCCAACTGTGAGTTTAAGATAACGTAGAACACGTTGCGCATCATTCCAATGATTAGTTGATGGTTTAGAGGAAATTGGCTTAAACAAGTGATAGAGTAAGTCAAGTCAGGTCGAGTTATAGTTAGATATAACAATCTTCCAATCAGTCTTCTGTAAGATGAATCATCTTCTAATAATTCTGTTTCATCTTGTTTAAGTTTCAAAGTAGACTCCATTGGAAAAGCAACAGGTTCGGAACCAAGAACTCCATATTCAGTAAGTATGTCTAGAGCAAATTTTCTCTGACATAAAGATATACCTTTATAGCTTCTTGCAACCTCAATACCAAGAAAAAATTTCAACTCCCCTAAGTCTTTAATAGTGAATTCAGAATGTAGAAAAGATTTGATCTTGGTGATTTCAGATAGAGAACCACTAGTGATGATTATGTCATCTACATAAACCAATAGTGCAATAAAGTTTGAAGAGGTACCTTTAGTAAATAGGCTGTAATCACTATTGGAGTGTGTGAAACCATAGGTTATAAGGGCAGTAGAAAGCTTAGCAAACCATTGTCTGGAGGCTTGCTTTAGACCATATAGACTTTTGTTTAGTCTACAAATTGAGTTTGGAGGAGCTTTAAGTCCATGAGGCACCTTCATGTATACTACCTCATTTAATTCACCATGAAGGAAAGCATTGTTCACATCAAGTTGATGTAAATTCCATTGATTTGAAGAGGCAAGGGCAAGCATTAATCTAATAGAAGTCACCTTTGCAACAGGTGAAAAAGTATCAAAGAAATCCAAACCTTCTTGTTGATTGTAGCCTTTTGCAACAAGCCTTGCTTTATGTCTCTCAAGTGTACCATCAGCTTTATATTTAAGCTTGAAAACCCATTTACTTCCAATAGGCTTCATTTCAACAGTTTGAGGGACAATAGACCATGTATGGTTATCTTCAAGGGCAGTGAGCTCCTTTTGTATAGCATTCATCCACTCAGGAGAAGTAGAGGCTTGTTTGTAGGATGTAGGTTCAGTTTGAGAACTGATAGAGGCTATAAAGTGAGTATATGATTGAGATAATCGAGATGTAGATAGAAAATCTTGTATAGGGTATAGAGTAGAAGATTGTGTCTGAGTTTTGTTTGAGTTAAGAGAGGAATATAAGGCTTTGGTGGGGCATATATAATCTTTTAGGTAGGCAGGAGCATTTCTAGTTTTTGTAGGTTTGGTTAGTAGAGGTGGAGTAGTATTTTGAGTTGGGGGAAGATTATTTGTAGAAGAAGTATGAGGTGAACTATGAGAGGTAGTGGATGTTTGTATAGGGAGTGTTAAGGTTTTTGAAGTAAACTCAGTGTATGTTTGGTTTGAAGGTGGAAAGAGGAATGTGTGGAGGTCATTTGAGGATAAGGAGTTAGAAAAGGGAAATATGGATTCATGAAAAACCACATTTCTAGAGATAAATGTTGTGTTTGTTTCAATGTTTAATAGTTTGTATCCTTTGGTGTATAGAGGGTAGCTTAAAAATATGCATTTAGTAGCCCGGGAATCAAACTTAGTTCTACCTTGTTTCAAAGTTGAGGCAAAACATAAACACCCAAAGACTCTCAAATGGTTAAGTTTAGGGGGTTTGTTATAGAGGATTTGATAAGGTGATTTATTGTTTAGTAGAGGAGTAGGTAATCTGTTATTAATGTGTGTTGAGGTGAGTATAGCTTCAGACCAAAACTGAATTGGAAGCTTAGATTGAAACATCAAAGCTCTAGCAGTTGTGAGTAGGTGTTGATGCTTTCTTTCCACCAATCCATTTTGCTCAGGATTCTCAACACAGGAGGTTTGATGTATAATTCCATTAGTGGAGTAGAATGAGTTAAGATTGAATTCTACACCATTATCACTTCTAAGCTTCTTTATCTTGACACCAAATTGAGTATGAACAAGATTATAGAAAGAGAGCAAATGAGAACCAACCTCAGATTTGTTTGACATCATATAAATCCAAGTACATCTTGAAAAATCATCAACAATTGTGAGAAAATATCTATGTCCTGTATAAGATACATGTTTAAGAGGACCCCATATATCACAATGTACAAGTTCAAAGCAAGAGGAAGATTTAGAAGTTGAAGTAGGGAAAACAAGTCTTTTTTGTTTTGAAAAAAGAACAAGTTTCACAAACATTAGAAGATAAGAAAGTAATAGAAGAATCAACTGTCTTTAAGGCTTGTAGTTTGGCCTTTGAAGCATGACCAAGTCTTGAGTGCCAAATGTCTAACTTCTGAGTTGTGACTGAGTGAAAACAAGATGATTGAGAAGGTGAATGAAGATAATACAGACCATTGAGTTCATATGCAGTCCCAATCATCTTCTTGGACTTTGATTCCTGTAATGAGCAATGTGTAGGAAAAAAGGACACCAAGATTTGAGATTCCTTAGTTAATTTGGAAATGGAGAGTAAATTGTGCTTGAATAATGATACACATAAAACATTCTTCAAGGTTATATACTTATTTATATATATATATATATGTCCTGTATAATCAGCCTGTACTACATCTCCATTAGGTAAAGACACAAGTATATTTGTAGGATAGTAAGAATCCGTGTAAAATGAAGGGGAAAATATTAAGTGATCAGTTGCACCAGTGTCTAAAATCCAAGAAGAGTGAAGAGAATTACCTTCTTGAGTTGAAACTTGATGAACTGCAGGAGGAGTAGAAGTCGAATTATGAGCTAGAGCAATGAGTTTGCTAACCTCTTCAGGAGTAAAAGCATAAGAGCTAAGACTTTTAGAATCTTGAGTTGTTTCTTGAGAAGCTGTAGCACAATTTGCTTTTGAGTTAGATGAGAAATTGGTATAAGATCTTTTACCTCATGGACCAGTCCATCCAATTGGATATCCATGCAATTGGAAGCATTTGTCAATAGTATGCCCTGTGTATCCACAGTGAGTGCATAGTACTTTCTTCTTATCTCCATAAGTAGTAGATTTCTGCACATTTCTCACAAAAAACGCCTGAGTAGGCTCAGAAAGAGTTGTTAATTCCCTTTGACTTTCTTCTTGAACTAACATAGCAAAAACAGAGTTGATTTTAGGAAGAGGATCCATCAATAGAATCCGACTTCTAGCAGCTGAGTATGATTCATTCAATCCAATTAAGAACTTGATGATGAAGTCAGTTTGTTGTCTTTCAACGATTGTATCAAGAAGTTTGCAAGTACATTGATTCATAAAGCCACAAGAACATGTAGGATTTGGGCGAAAATGAACATATTCATCCCAAAGTTATTTGAATTTTGCAAAATACTCAGAAATGGAAGAAGAAGATTGAGTAATTGAACTTAGTGACTTTTCGAGTTGATAAACACGCGTACCATTAGACTTACAAAAACGTGTTTTGATTTCATTATATAACTCATGTGCAGAATTGACATATAACAAGCTACTCCTAATTTCTTTAGGGATAGAGTTAAGAATCCAAGAGAGTACCAAATTGTTAGCACGAGTCCAAGCAGAAAACAGAGTAAGATCAGTTAATGAAGGCTGAGGTATGTCGCCATTGACGAATCCAAGTTTATTCTTCACAGAGAGAGCTATCTCAATGGCACGAGCCCAAGCTAAATAGTTGTCGCCTGTAAGTATCTCAGAAACGAGAGAGATACCGGTACTTTCAGTAGGATGTAAGTAGTAAGGGCTTGAAAAATCTTCAGAAATAGGTGTATTTGAAGACATTGTTTATAGTATAGTGTGTAAGAGTAGAGAATAGAGAGTAGGAGAGTATGATTAGTGCGGAAATAAGGTGTTTTGCTCTGATACCATGTTAAACTTCAGAGAGAGGAGAAGCCATTAATGGCGAGAAGCAAGATTACAAGATGATGAAGAACAAGAGAGATAGAGAGAAGAAGATGGAATCTGTTTTTATTAAGTTGTAAAGTAATGTAATGTATCCGTATATATACTTGTGTAATCTACATCTAAATCACAGCTAAGTTACAGCTGGAAATCTAAACAAACTAACTAACTAACAGATTCTTGATCCAACTTTTATTTAATTGCATAATAGTCCCTCATCTTTATTGCTCTCTATTTTCTGCATTTTGCTTTGTTCTAAGAGCGAATTCATGCTCCAAGAACTCAGACCGAATAAAGGCCTGGTTTAGAAGGAACAGCTGCGACTCACTGTAACCATTATATCAATCCAATCATTCCAAGAGGTCTTCACTATTGGTCCTAACTTGTGAAATTCTACTTGAATAATATCAAGACTAATCTTCGAAACTTTTCATGATTACGCACGCGAGATTATGCATCATGAACATGTTTTGATTCAAATCTTGATATCGGTATATATATCTATATTTAGCACGAGCGCGTTATATATTACCAACCAATGAGACACTATAAAAAATCACCAACAGAACTCAGGACGGTAGAAATCAGTCATCTTATGTTCACGATGCCCTAAACTAAAATACTAAAACAGAAGTACGATATGTACCAAAAAAACAGTAGTATGATTCGAATTTTTTTGTTAAATATGTCAAATATAAAGTATCACGATTGATAAAATATATTATTTTAAAATTAATAGTCATCAACAAAGACAAGCATAAAAAAAAAAAAAAACTTAAATCTAGTAAGGAACAATTCATATAAAACTGCTAGCAAATAGAATTTCTATTTTCTTTTTCATCGATTACGTATTCCAAATAAGGTGAAGCAATAAATTTATTAAATGGGTGTGCTTTTTTCATGTTAAAAGTCAATACTAAATTTGTTTTGTTCCGTTAATCCGACAATGGAAAAATAAAAACAAATCATTTAGTTTCGTGGTCTTTTGGCCAAGAATTTTAAGAGGCGCCACATCTTATAACTGTAAAAATTAGACGAGACACTTGGACTCCCGCATAGTTTTCTTACATGGTTTCTGACAGAATGGGTAAATATATTTTGAGACTAATTGGATTGGTTTCGCGTACAGGAAAGTAGTGGAGGAAATGGAGGGCCAAGGGTGGGGGGAAGCCGTGGAGAGGATAGAGTGATCAGTAATTCCCCGTTTAGAAGGACACTCCACCATATAGTGCTCCTGTCTTTCTGATTGGTTTTCTATTTTCTACGGTATATCTACAGGGTACTCAAGTTCATGATAAGACGGTGGTCCTTTGGTAGATTTTCTCTTCCGCACCTCCCTACCGCACACGGGGATCAGCCACAAACGTGCCAAAAATTTCCTTCGCACTACCTCTCAACAAAAGAAATCAGAGACATATGTGTGGTTGGTCCATCACGTAGAAGACAAAGATCAAGCGAATTCGCTAATCACGAACTAGAGATGAGTTAATTTACTCTTATCCATAGTATTAAAATTATTTCTTCTTATGTTGGAATTTATTTGTATATAGACTTCTATACATGTAGTTTTCTTCTTCATCCAATAAAGAAAGGTTTTCCGTTTTTCATTTTCTTATTCGTTCATTACGGAATGGTTCGAGACATTCAAAACTTAGCCTTGAAAAAATTATTTAACTTCTAAACTGCTTTTATGAAAGATGCTGGAGGATACTTTAGGGATTTTACTTTCAGAAAAGAGCAGATAGCTCGCCCGCAATGGTTGATCAACTTCCCTCACATAATATTAAGTTAGTATGTAGTTTCTTGTCATATATAAGAATAACGCTGGAGATGCTTTTGACTTGTTCTAATTTACAAGATATTAGAGTTATTCCCGGTTAGTGGTGTACCATTTTGAAATCTTAGTGGGAGGCCTTAATCTGAAAATGGTAGGAACTCTGAATGGTTTATAATTATGTTGATTAATATTGCAACGTTTTGTACTATATATGAAGGAAGAAAAGTGTCATTCCTCATCAATTAAATCACCAAACAGAGGATAAAAGGCATTAGAGTATGGCAACCCAATTTATTTCCATTGTGGCCTTTGCCTTGATTGCGATAAGTGTACTAGCTTATGAGCCTTACTCATATGCCTCGCCATTACCAACTACGTATTACAAATCAACTCCAGACAGAGTATAAGTCAACCCCATACTACAAGCCTACTCCAGCATATACTCCGGTCTACAAACCAGTTTACACTCCGGTGTACAAACCAACCCCGTACTACAAGCCAATCTACAAGCCTACTCCTTACTACAAACCGACCCCATACTACAAACCAACCCCATACTACAAGCCTGTTTACAAGCATACCCCATACTACAAGCATACCCCATACTACAAGCCAATTTACAAGCGTACCCCATACTACAAGCCTACCCCATACTACAAGCCTGTTTACAAGCCTACTCCATACTACAAACCTGTTTACAAGCCGACCCCATACTACAAGCCCACCCCTGTTTACAATCCTACCCCATACTACAAGCCCACACCAATTTACAACCTTGTACCAATCTACAAGCCTACACCAGTCTACAAACCCACCCCTGTATACACACCAACTTACACCCCATCCCCACCACCTCCTTACTACTCAAATCCTTCTCCGACCTACACCCCATCTCCACCACCTCCTTACTACTCAAATCCTACTCCGACCTACACCCCATCTCCACCACCTCCTTACTACTCAAATCCTTCTCCAACCTACACCCCATCTCCACCACCTCCTTACTACTCAAATCCTTCTCCAACCTACACCCCATCTCCACCACCACCTTACTACTCAAATCCTTCTCCAACCTACACCCCGTCTCCACCACCTCCTTACTACTCAAATCCTACTCCAACCTACACCCCATCTCCACCACCTCCTTACTACTCAAATCCTACTCCAACCTACACCGCATCTCCACCACCACCTTACTACTACACACCATCTCCCCCACCCCCATATTAATAAACTCCATCACCCTCCCCGCCGACCTAAAATTACTAGAATCTTTATTTAAAAATCAAACATCTTTTGCCACCTCCACACCACTTCCAAGACTCTCTAATCCATATGGCGCCTTACTTTTTCTCCACAATCTTTGTTGATAATCTTGAACTTCAGTTATCTCTCCACAACTCATTCACGTAGTTGTACATCATGCGTCTATTTTAAATCATTGATCTTTCGCTGTATGGTTACTGTGTTGATATTAACGTTCCACATTAACCTCAAATTTAATTCACTGATTCATTTTCATTTAATGAGATTGTTTTTTTGATTAAATTTAATATTGGAAATAATATGTCTTTATATATTTATGAAAATTGTATTTGTTTGATTTCCAGAATTTGAAATTTTGCACGAATAAATTCCAAGAATTATTCACAACATACATAATTAACTCAGCGTTCATGATACTACACCAGATTTTTTGTATTATTAACATATCCTGCTTCAAGTTTTATACACAAGTCTCTTGCTTGCTGTCAATATATTTATATTCAGTTTTCAACTGTTATGTATTATATTTCATAAAAATCACTCAGACCGAAGAAAGGTCTGGTTTATAAGGAGAAGCTGCAACTCACTGTAACCATTATATCAATCCAATCATTGCAAGAGGTCTTCACTATTAGTTCTAACTTGTGAAATTCTACGTGAATAATATCAAGACTAATCTTCGGAACTGTTCATGATTACGCACGCGAGATTATGCATCATGAACATGTTTTACTTCAAATCTTGATATCGGTATATATCTACATCTAGCACGAACCCGTTATATATTACCAACCAATGAGACACTATAAAAAATCACCAACTAAGGAACAATTCATATAAAACTGCCAGCAAATAGAATTTCTATTTTCATTTTCATCGATTACATATTCCAAATAAGGTGAAGCAATAAATTTATTAAATGGGTGTGCTTTTCTCATGTAAAAAGTCAATACTAAATTTGTTTTGTTTCGTTTATCCGTCAAAGGAAAAAAATAACAAATCATTTAGTTTCGTGCTCTTTTGACCAAGAATTTTAAGAGGCGCCACATCTTATAACTGTAAAAATTAGACGAGACACTTGGACTCCCGCATAGATTTCTTACATGGTTTCTGACAGAATGGGTAAATATATTTTGAGACTAATTGGATTGGTTTCTCGTACAGGAAAGTAGTGGAGGAGAGAGAGGACCAAGGGTGGGCGGAAGTCGTGGAGACGATAGAGTGACCAGTAATTCCCCGTTTAAAAGGACACTCCACCATATGGTGCTTCTGTCTTTGTGATTGGTTTTCTATTTCCTACGGTACATCTACAGGGTACTCAAGTTCATGATAAGAGGGTGGTCCTTAGGTAGATTTTTTCTTCCGCGCCTCCCTACCCCACACGGGGATCAGCCACACACGTGCTAAAAAATTCCTTCGCACTACCTCTCAACAAAAGAAATCAGAGATATGTATCGTTGGTCCATCACGTAGAAGACATAGATCATGCAAATTCGCTAATCACGAAATAGAGATGTGTTAATATACACTTATCCATAGTGTTAAAATTATTTTTTCTTATGTTGGTATTTATTTGTATATAGACTTATGTACATGTAGTTTTTTTCTTCATCCAATAAAGAAAGGTTTTCCTATTTTCTTATTCGATCATTAAAGAATGGTTCGAGACATTCAAAACTTAGCCTTGAAAGAATTGTTTAACTTCTGAACTGCTTTTATGAAAGATGCCGGAGGATACTTGAGGGCTTTTACTTTCAGTAGACAGCAGATAGATCGCCCGCAATGGTTGATCAACATTCCTCACAAAATACTAAATTATTATGTAGTTGCTGGTCATATATAAGAATAACGCTGGAGATGCTTTTGACTTGTTCTAATTTACAATATATTAGAGTTATTCCCGATTAGTGGTGTACCATTTTGAAATCTTAGTGGGAGGCTATAATCTGAAAATGGTAGGAACTCTGAATGGTTTATCATGTTAATTAATGCTGCAACGTTTTGTACTATATATACATGAAGGAAAGTGTCATTCCTCATCAACTAAATCACCAAACCGAGGATACGAGGCATTAGAGTATGGCAACCCAGTTTATTTGCATTGTGGCCTTTGCCTTGATTGCGACAAGTGTACTAGCTTATGAGCCTTACTCATATGCCTCGCCATCACCAACTACGTATTACAAATCAACTCCAGAGTATAAGTCTACCCCATACTACAAGCCTACTCCAGCGTATACTCCGGTCTACAAACCAGTTTACACTCCGGTGTACAAACCAGTGTACAAACCAACCCCGTACTACAAGACAATCTACAAGCCTACCCCATACTACAAACCGACCCCATACTACAAGCCAAAACCTTACTACAAGCCTGTTTACAAGCCTACCCCATACTACAAGCCAACATACAAGCCTACCCCATACTACAAGCCTGTTTACAAGCCTACTCCATACTACAAACCTGTTTACAAGCCGACCCCATACTACAAGCCCACCCCTGTTTACAATCCTACCCCATACTACAAGCCCACACCAATTTACAACCTTGTACCAATCTACAAGCCTACACCAGTCTACAAACCCACCCCTGTATACACGCCAACTTACACCCCATCCCCACCACCACCTTACTACTCAAATCCTTCTCCAGTCTACACCCCATCCCCACCACCTCCTTACTACTCAAATCCTTCTCCGACCTACACCCCATCTCCACCAACCCATTCTATCACGCGTGATATGCTTCCAAATACCGTCAGGAGGATCCGCGAAACGCACTAACCCCTCGCTCTGCAATCCCCTGCCTATCTTAGCCAACCAATCAGCGCACCTGTTAGCTTCCCTGTAAATTCCTTTCAGACTAAACCCCGAATTCCTTGCCAAGATCGAATGAATTACTTGCAACCACTGTGCTCCAGGACCTCGATCTCTCCCCACTTTTTGAATTGTTTCGATAGCTTCCCACGAGTCTGTTTCTAACACCATCTCCTTGATTCCCAATCCTTCCGCCATACGAAGACCTTCGCTAATTGCAATCAGTTCAACCACCACTGGCATGTCATGGCTAACTTTCATGCTAAAACCACTTATCCACTCCCCATTACAATCTCTGATAATACCACCTCCACCCCCTACTTTTTGCCCTGTAATACAACTACCATCCGTGTTAACCTTTACTCCTCTAATTGGCTTCTTCCACCCAACTAAATGTATCCTAGACTTCCGAGAAACAATCGCACCAGGTAATTGACCCCAAGCTCTACTAATTTTAGTTGCGAAATACTTAGCTTTCCGTACAATGGCCACCGCACTTGGAATTTCTCCCCCATTGAAAACAACCTGATTCCGTTCTCGCCAAATGGTATCCACAAATACACCGAAAAATACACACCAGGGTACGCCTCCGAACAATTTATTTGTCATAATATTACGGAACCACCATGACCTGTCCTCCTCTCCATCTACCGAATCTCTCGCTGCATTAAACAGTGACTCCGCACCTCGAATCTGCTGCTGGAAACTCCCTTGCTGCTGCTGGTGGTACAGCTGTTGGTCCGCCCCTTGTTCAGCTCCATCTACCCGCTGTGATTCGGTACAGCCGTGCTCGGTCCCTCCACCGGTTCTCGGAGAACTTCTGCAGTATTCCTCACTGCTCGGCCCCCTGGAGTTTTGGTAATTTGCGAATAAGTCCCTGCGCTGCTGCCCAAAATCCACACTTGTCCTGGTCAACTGTACCTGCATCAAATTTCTCAATGGCACCCAATTTAACTCCTCCAACCTAGGATTAAACATAAAAGGTAGAGAAACTCCCTGATTTAAATCTTCTGGAAACTCCTGATCATGTGCTGCTTGCCTCCCATGTTTAATAATCTCCTTTTTTACAATAGACCAAATCTCACGTGTTTTGACACAATCTCGAAAGAGATGCAAAGCGCTCTCCTCCACGAGACCACACAAAGGGCAGAGCCCGGAAACTTCCACACCCCTACGTATCAAATTACCACTAGTTGCAATACGCTCCTTAATTGCCCGCCACAAGAATACCCTAATCTTTTGCGGACACTTTAATTTCCATAACTTATCCCACCTATCTACCATCGCACCCTCACCAGCTGGAACTTCCCATCCCACTGACCTAACCGAATATTCTCCATTAACTTCATAAATCCATGACAACTGATCCCTCGTTTCTTCCTGTCTTTCGAATCGAATAGATGCGACCTCCATCAGTGTAGCTGGGACAGATACCCTTGAAACAACTCCCAATTCCACGACCCATCTTCCCGCATATATTCATTCACACTTTTTGTAGTCTCCCCGCTCTCTAAAGCTCCCACCACACGATTAAAAAGAGGTGATTCCCCAACCCACCAATCCATCCAAAAGGAAACATCTTTGCCACTCCGGACTATCCACCTGGACCCCTTTTTCAAAACACCCAAACCTTCTACTATAGCTCGGCACATACGCGAATCAGTTTGCTTTACAACATATTGAAGAGGTGGACCCTTGAAGTATTTCTGTTTCATCACTAAAGGCCACAAAGTAGACGTGTTATGAATCATTTTCCAACCTAGTTTTCCCAAAAATGCTTTGTTCATGTCCTCCGCGAGTCGGAAACCAAGACCACCAACTCTCTTTGGTCTACATATGTCCTTCCACGCAATCCAATTGATTCGATTCTTCTCCGCCGACATTCCCCAAATAAACTCTCGCCGGATTTTGTCAATTTCTTCACATACATAGGCTGGAAGCTTCTCGACTTGCATTAGATACGTAGGAGCCGCGCTTAACACTGATTGGGCAAGCGTAATACGGCCCGCCAGGGATAAGGTGTTGCTCTTCCATTTCGACAATTTCCCTCGAAGATCATTAATAAATTCCTCAAAAAACCCCTTCGGCCTTCTCCCATTAAGAATGTTAACCCCTAGATACTTGCCGATCCCCTCGCACCTTTGATAACCACTTCTCAACGCAATATCAGTCGCCACTACTTCATCGGTATTCTTTGAAAAGACGATAATAGATTTCTCCTTGCTAATTGTCTGGCCCGCAGCATGACAAAACATTTCCAGGGTTTCCTGCAATAACACAAAATTATCAACAGAAGCTTCCGCAAATAATATTAAATCATCTGCAAAGAAAGTGTGAGAGATAGGGAACCCCCCTTTACTAAGCCGAATAGGCTTCCATTTCTGCTCCTCCACAAGTTGCTGAATAAGTAAGGACAGCCTTTCCATGCATATCACGAACAAGTATGGTGACATGGGGTCGCCCTGTCGAATCCCTCTCCTCGGTTTGATTGCCGGTAACGCCGCCCCTCTCCAAAGAACACTTAACTCGTTGTCTTCCATGCCAGATATTATTACCCGAATCCACATTTCCGGTACACCCAATAACTCTAATGATTGCTTAATGAAGCCCCAATTAACTTTGTCATATGCTTTCGCGAGATCGACCTTAACTGCCATGAAGCATTTTTTCCCTTTAGCGTGTCTCATAACAAAGTCTATTTCGTTCACAAGCACCACATTATCAATCGTAGACCTCTGCGGAAGAAAACTACTCTGAAAAGGTCCAATATATCTTGCTAACATCGGTCTCATCCTATTAACCAACACTTTCATACAAACCTTATAACACACATTAATCAAACTAATGGGCCTAAACTGTGAAATATACTCCGGATTAGAACCCTTCGGGATGAGATGTATAAGTGTACCCAACACCTCCTTCGGAAAACTACCCACTCTCAACGCGTGTCTGATCATGCTACAAACCGACATACCCACTGTATCCCAGCACTTTTGGTAAAAGCCTGCAGTCATCCCATCCGGGCCTGGTGCCTTGTGTGGCGACATTTGAAAGACCGCAATACGAACCTCTTCATCGCTCACATCTCCCCTTAAAATTGCTAAGTCACTGTCATCAAATTTCCGAAGCCTGGGGAGACTAGTATCACCAGGGGAAGCTTCAGTGGTGGCAAATAAGTCCTCAAAAAATTGTCTAACCCAAGTTTTTTCCACCTCCAAATCCATAATCCACTCATGTTCTGTATTTTTAATTCTTAGTAATTCCGATCGTTCTTTCTTAACTTGTGCAGCACAGTGATAAAATCTCGTATTCCTCTCTCCCGAGTTAATCCACTCCGTATGAGCCCGATCAAACCAGAAAATCTCTTCTTGTTCTAGCAAACTTTCGAATTCGCCCATTAATCTCTTCTCGAGTCGAGCTAACGATGAATTACTCTTGATCTGAAGTGACTTTTGGATGCCCGCAATCCTTGCTAACACTCTTTTCTTCTTTCGAAAAATGTCCCCAAAAACTTCCATTTTCCAAGTTTCTAACTCTCGTCTCATAACCTCTAAATTTTCTCCAAGGCTACTACTCTCCTTCTTCCATGTCGCCTCTACTAATTCACGGAACCTCTCATGGAAAGTCCAGGCTGTCTCAAAACGGAATCTCCTTTTGCCCGTATTACGGGTCGATGGTGTAGCAATACTAACACGAATGGGTGTATGATCAGAGTGTATCCTCGGTAAATGAGAGACCTTGGATGCTCCAAACAACTCGAACCACCTCCTATTACCATACGGACGATCTAATCGCTTCATTATACGAGTTCCAGAACGCCATGAGTCACTCCACGTGAATCTGGGGCCCTCAAAACCTAAGTCCACTAGACCACACTGGTCCCTCCATCTCTCGAACCGCACCATAGTTCGGTTGGTACCCTGTACTCCTCCTACTTGATCCTCAGGCACTCCTATCTGATTAAAGTCTCCCACCACCAACCACGGCTCTTGAATAGTCCCGGCAGCTATTCCCAATGCATCCCAAAGAGAATCCCTTATCCAGCTTCTCGTGCTTGCGTAAACTGCAGATAAAATCCAAGAAACACATGAGTTTTTAGAAATACGCAGATTAATTACCTGTTTACAAGCCGATAAAATCTGGACCGAGATGTCTTCTTGATTCCACAAAACCCATATGCCTCCCGAAAAACCCTCAGCCTCAACCCGGATAGATTTCGTCATTCGAATGGACTTTATGATGCGTGTTGCCTCTGCACCCGAAGCACGGGTTTCTACGATAATCGCTAGCAATGGTTTATGTTGCTCATTTAGTTCCTTAAATGCGCGCCTGAAACTATCACTGTTAGCACCTCTACAATTCCAAAATAAAATATTAACCGGACGATTGGCCGTAACCCAATGATCCCCAATATCACTAGCTGATGTATTATTCATAAGAAAAATTTAAAAAATATATAAACAACTAAACATTGCAGAAAGAAATGTACAGCAAAAACAGAAGATAATCGAAGAACTATGGCGCCAATCGTAACTAGAGTTCAAGGGGATTGGTGGTCTCCTGTTCCTCCTCACTCGCCATATCCTGTGGTCCCACAACTTCTACTTCAGGTACATCGCACTCCATCCGAACCGATTCGCTATGCCGTAAATCTGTAACCCCAGGCTGACTTGCTAACTCCGTAACCTGTTCGTCATTCCGGACAACAAAGGTTGCTGCCGAGGGGGTACCTGCATCACACTGAACCGATACTAACTGACCTGAAAGAGCCATCTGATGATCTTCCTCTAATGTTATATCAGGTGGCATCCCCGCTGCAGGAGGACGACATTTCCATGTTGATGTTGCAGCAGGTTTTACCTCACGCTGGTCAACCCCCGAAGAATTAGGAAAGACATTCGGGTCCCCAGGTTTTTCTATTATTTCACAATCTCCCTTCTCCTGTCCATGCTCCTTCGAAACCGACCCCATTATCTCATCTACCTCCCATCCAATTCTCGCCTCAACATTGACCACATGACGCTCGTTACCTCGGCTCGAAATAGGCTCTTTCTTTCCGTCCTCCACTATGCTCTCATCATTGCCCATTTCCGTCCTACCCACATTTTTCTTCTTATTCCGCTCCTTTCGTTTCGGAGAAGGTCCCACAAGTTCACCGTCAACTACCTTTTGCTTACCTGAGTTAAAGAAGCCCCCTTCCAACCTGTTATTCATTGCATCAATTACCACATGTTGTACCGTTTCCGTTCTCGCCACCTTATCCTGTACCCTCGTCTCCTGACCCAGACCAACCTCTACCACTGTACCCACTGTTGCCCCACAATCATCCCCTTTATTCCCGCTTCCACTATATTCTCCCGTGTCCACGGACGCAAGCACCTCATACCTCGATCCCTTATTCTGTTCCATTCCGGTACCAACTTTTTTCCTATTTGGTGTCATCCCACCCTTCTTAATCCCCACACTAACCCCCTTCGAGGATTGCCGCTGCTGTTGAACCCCACCAATGTTTCTCAGTCTCCCTCTCGTCCGGTCTACTGTCATCCATTCACCATATACCGGAACCCCATTGTCCACAATCTCCACAACCTCTGTCCTACCGTCTCTCCTATCCTTATCACTCTTACCAGCACCTATTCCTTCCCCTGAAATACCACAATCATTTTTGAGATGGCCAAATTTTCCACACTTGAAGCAGATTAGATGAAGTCCTTCGTACTCGACCTTCTGTAGATGATTTTGAATTCTAATAATTGGAACAAGAGGTTTCTCGAGATCAACTTCTACAGCAATTCTAGCGAAGTTACCACGGGCGCGCGACTTCGTGAAAGGATCCACACGAATCATTTTTCCGATCAGGTTCCCTATCGAAGTGAGAATCTCCTCGGTGTAATTTATCAGTGGTAGCCATGGTAATCGTACCCACACAGTCGTTCGGATAATCGGTGCATCCTGAGGCATGAAGTACGGATCCCAAGGTCTAACTATTAAGTATCTGTCCAAAATCATCCATGGTCCGCCATTTAAAGCTTTCTCATAATCCTCCATATTCAAAAAGTTAGCCATGAAGTAACCAAAACCAATTTCGACAAGGTCCATGTGCGCTTTTGGTGTCCAAATTTGATTAAGTTTGTTATACAGATATCGAAAACCAACATTGTGTCCCAATAACCTGATGATGAGTGAGTTTTTCCAAGCTTTGCATCCCATACGCTTCTGTGCGGCCGTCCGTATCAGTTGCGGATAGGTGTTGTCTCCATTTGGTATATCATCCTCCATTCCGAAACTATCCAGGTCTCCTCCTAACTCTGATTTGTTTTTAGAACTGTTCTCAGCCTCCTTTGAGTTCGGAATATCTGTTCGTCCAGATGATTCTTCTGCATTCCCCTTGAATGTATCTAGGAATGAGCGTGCTCTCCCGCTACTCACTTCTTCTGCTAATCGAGCATTGACAGGCTGATGTCCCAACTGACTCCTTCCCAAGACCCTTTCACCTGCATTATTTCCATGCCCACTAACCTCATTAGTATCAAAAAGAATTGAAGTACCTGATCCTGCTATTGGATGCGCAATATGTTGATTTTGAACGTGACTCGCTCCATTTTCCTGTGTTGTGTTCCATTCCGGTATTTCTTTGCCCACCTCACTTATCCCGGTCTCAAGAAACGTAGGATTCTCTATTACCGTCAATTCCATCGAAGTATCAGGCGTATTCGCACTAGTAAACGCCTTACTGTCCTTGGGCTTTCCGCCATTATCACCCGTTCCTGCCACCCCTATAGTGTTGTCGCCGGAAATAGGAGATATGTCGTCTCTATCTGCAAAGCTGAGGGCTCGCTTAGACGAACGCTGGGACTCCCCTTCCGTGCCTTTGGTGATCAGTAAAGCTTCTGGTTGAGAATCTCTCTGAGGCTTTTCCTCGAACACCTTCAGACGTTTGGAAGAGAGACGATGAACGCTAGTTGATTTCCCCTTCAATGACTGCAATTTCTCACTGGGAGTAGCAGGTAGTGAAATAGAAGGCTTGGAGAATGCTGCTCGGTTTCGCCCCTTCATTCCGGCAATTTTGTCTGGCGGTTGGGTTTGGTGCGGCGGCGGAGACCGCCCTTGCCCCTCCATCAAAGAGCCGTTAGAGGCCAAAGAAGGAAAGTATCAGCCCAACAAGGCAAGAACGCCTAACTGGGAAGGAAATAAAAAAGAAAAAACGACTAGTCAACGGGCTGGTCAACGAAATTTGCTAGAGAGAAAAAAATATCTATTTGTCCTTTGAGTATACAACAATAACTTTTTAACCCTATTAAGTGTACATTTAGATACATTCTTTTGCCAAGCAATCAAATATTAACAAAGACATTGACTTTGAAAGTTAAAGGAAGCCCACGAATATAACTCTGATGACGATATGAAAGTTCAACAAAAATTTCAAATTGATATATGGCTCCTCTTGAAAACATGCCAAGAAAATAGTTGTAATGCTTCATTGTTCGACACCATTTTTATTTCGTAGAGCTTCTTTACGTCCTTCAACAACTGTTTATCTCTTGTTGCAGCTACCTTTACCAAACCACTCAAAACTTCAAGTCTGGCCAACTTGATATGGAGGAAGGAAGGGAAAACAAGCCTTGAAAACTTTTTGCGAATATGATTAATTGTTTCGTATGCTGAACCCGTATATATTTTACTATACACGTAAATATCATTCTTCTTTTTCATTTTTGAATCTCAAGGCGAAAAAATGTATGAGAAGTGTACTAAACCTAATAATATATCAGGTCATGGTAAATTAGTATACCTAAGAATCCCACATGGGGATCAGCCGTACCTGTGCAAAAAATTTACCTTTGCACTACCCCTGAACCTAAGAAACAAGAGATATGTATGGTTGGTCCAGCACATAAATGACAAAGATCATGCGACTTCACTTATCAGGAATTAGGGATGAGTTAACATACTCTTTTACATATTTTTAAAATTATTTATTCTTTTGTTGGTATATTTTTTTTTTTTGTATATAAACTTTTGTTGGTTTGTTCATTTACTACATCAAATAAAGAGTACTAAAAAAAGAATTTTTTTCATGTTCTTCATTCGTTACAGAATGGTTCGGCAAATAACTGATCAAGACATTCAAAACATAGCCTTGAAAGAAATTTTTAACTTCTAAACTGCTTTTATGAAAGATACTAGAGGAATTTTTCTTTCAGAAAACAGCAGATAGCTCGCCCACAATGGTTGATCAACTTCCCTCACATAATATTAAGTTAGTATGTAGTTTCTTGTCATATATAAGAATAACGCTGGAGATGCTTTTGACTTGTTCTAATTTACAAGATATTAGAGTTATTCCCGGTTAGTGGTGTACCATTTTGAAATCTTAGTGGGAGGCCATAATCTGAAAATGGTAGGAACTCTGAATGGTTTATAATTATGTTGATTAATATTGCAACGATTTGTACTATATATGAAGGAAGAAAAGTGTCATTCCTCATCAATTAAATCACCAAACAGAGGATAAAAGGCATTAGAGTATGGCAACCCAATTTATTTGCATTGTGGCCTTTGCCTTGATTGCGACAAGTGTACTAGCTTACGAGCCTTACTCATATGCCTCGCCATCACCAACTACGTATTACAAATCAACTCCAGAGTATAAGTCAACCCCATACTACAAGCCTACTCCAGCATATACTCCGGTCTACAAACCGGTTTACAAACCAGTGTACAAACCAACCCCGTACTACAAGCCAATCTACAAGCCTACTCCTTACTACAAACCGACCCCATACTACAAACCAACCCCATACTACAAGCCTATTTACAAGCATACCCCATACTACAAGCCAATTTACAAGCGTACCCCATACTACAAGCCTGTTTACAAGCCTACTCCATACTACAAACCTGTTTACAAGCCGGCCCCATACTACAAGCCCGCCCCTGTTTACAATCCTACCCCATACTACAAGCCCACACCAATTTACAACCTTGTACCAATCTACAAGCCTACACCAGTTTACAAACCCACCCCTGTATACACACCAACTTACACCCCATCCCCACCACCTCCTTACTACTCAAATCCTTCTCCGACCTACACCCCATCTCCACCACCTCCTTACTACTCAAATCCTTCTCCAACCTACACCCCATCTCCACCACCACCTTACTATTCAAATCCTTCTCCAACCTACACCCCGTCTCCACCACCTCCTTACTACTCAAATCCTTCTCCAGTCTACACCCCATCCCCACCACCTCCTTACTACTCAAATCCTTCTCCGACCTACACCCCATCTCCACCACCTCCTTACTACTCAAATCCTACCCCAACCTACACCGCATCTCCACCACCACCTTACTACTACACACCATCTCCCCCACCCCCATATTAATAAACTCCATCACCCTCCCCGCCGACCTAAAATTACTAGAATCTTTATTTAACTTTCAAACATCTTTTGCCACCTCCATACCATTTCCAAGATTCTCTAATCCATATGGCGCCTTACTTTTTCTCCACAATATTCGCTGATAATCTTGAACTCCAGCTATCTCTCCACAACTCATTCATGTAGTGCACATCAATGTCTATTTTAAATCATTTATCTTTTTCTGTATGGTTACTGTGTTGATATTAACTTTCCACATTAACCTCAAATTTAATATACTCATTCATTTTCATTTACTGAGATTTTTTTTTTTTTTATAAAATCTAATATTGGAAATAATATGTCTTTATATATTTATCAACATTGTATTTGTTTGGTTTCCGGAATTTAAAATTTCACACTAATAATTTCCAACAATTATTCACAACATGCATACATAATTAACTCAGCGTTCATGATACTACACAAAAAATTTGTATTATTAACATGTCCTGCATCAAGTTTTATGCACAATTATAATGCTTGGTGTCAATATATTTACACTCAGTTTCAACTATTATATGTTATACCTCAAAATTAATGAAGAAATTAATTAAAATCACTCAGACCGAATAAAGGTCTGGTTTAGAAGGAACAGCTGCGACTCACTGTAACCATTATATCAATCCAATCATTCCAAGAGGTCTTCACTATTGGTCCTAACTTGTGAAATTCTACTTGAATAATATCAAGACTAATCTTCGAAACTTTTCATGATTACGCACGCGAGATTATGCATCATGAACATGTTTTGATTCAAATCTTGATATCGGTATATATATCTATATTTAGCACGAGCGCGTTATATATTACCAACCAATGAGACACTATAAAAAATCACCAACAGAACTCAGGACGGTAGAAATCAGTCATCTTATGTTCGCGATGCCCTAAACTAAAATACTAAAACAGAAGTACGATATGTACCAAAAAAACAGTAGTATGATTCGGAAATTTTTGTTAAATATGTCAGATATAAAGTATCACGATTGATAAAATATATTATTTTAAAATTAATAGTCATCAACAAAGACAAGCATAAAAAAAAAAAAACTTAAATCTAGTAAGGAACAATTCATATAAAACTGCTAGCAAATAGAATTTCTATTTTCTTTTTTATCGATAACGTATTCCAAATAAGGTGAAGCAATAAATTTATTAAATGGGTGTGCTTTTTTCATGTTAAAAGTCAATACTAAATTTGTTTTGTTCCGTTAATCCGACAATGGAAAAATAAAAACAAATCATTTAGTTTCGTAGTCTTTTGGCCAAGAAGTTTAAGAGGCGCCACATCTTATAACTGTAAAAATTAGACGAGACACTTGGACTCCAGCATAGATTTCTTACATGGTTTCTGACAGAATGGGTAAATATATTTTGAGACTAATTGGATTGGTTTCGCGTACAGGAAAGTAGTGTAGGAAATGGAGGGCCAAGGGTGGGGGGAAGCCGTGGAGAGGATAGAGTGATCAGTAATTCCCCGTTTAGAAGGACACTCCACCATATAGTGCTCCTGTCTTTCTGATTGGTTTTCTATTTTCTACGGTATATCTACAGGGTACTCAAGTTCATGATAAGACGGTGGTCCTTTGGTAGATTTTCTCTTCCGCACCTCCCTACCGCACACGGGGATCAGCCACAAACGTGCCAAAAATTTCCTTCGCACTACCTCTCAACAAAAGAAATCAGAGACATATGTGTGGTTGGTCCATCACGTAGAAGACAAAGATCAAGCGAATTCGCTAATCACGAACTAGAGATGAGTTAATTTACTCTTATCCATAGTATTAAAATTATTTCTTCTTATGTTGGAATTTATTTGTATATAGACTTCTATACATGTAGTTTTCTTCTTCATCCAATAAAGAAAGGTTTTCCGTTTTTCATTTTCTTATTCGTTCATTACGGAATGGTTCGAGACATTCAAAACTTAGCCTTGAAAAAATTATTTAACTTCTAAACTGCTTTTATGAAAGATGCTGGAGGATACTTTAGGGATTTTACTTTCAGAAAAGAGCAGATAGCTCGCCCGCAATGGTTGATCAACTTCCCTCACATAATATTAAGTTAGTATGTAGTTTCTTGTCATATATAAGAATAACGCTGGAGATGCTTTTGACTTGTTCTAATTTACAAGATATTAGAGTTATTCCCGGTTAGTGGTGTACCATTTTGAAATCTTAGTGGGAGGCCTTAATCTGAAAATGGTAGGAACTCTGAATGGTTTATAATTATGTTGATTAATATTGCAACGTTTTGTACTATATATGAAGGAAGAAAAGTGTCATTCCTCATCAATTAAATCACCAAACAGAGGATAAAAGGCATTAGAGTATGGCAACCCAATTTATTTCCATTGTGGCCTTTGCCTTGATTGCGATAAGTGTACTAGCTTATGAGCCTTACTCATATGCCTCGCCATTACCAACTACGTATTACAAATCGTCAACCCCATACTACAAGCCTACTCCAGCATATACTCCGGTCTACAAACCAGTTTACACTCCGGTGTACAAACCAACCCCGTACTACAAGCCAATCTACAAGCCTACTCCTTACTACAAACCGACCCCATACTACAAACCAACCCCATACTACAAGCCTGTTTACAAGCATACCCCATACTACAAGCATACCCCATACTACAAGCCAATTTACAAGCGTACCCCATACTACAAGCCTACCCCATACTACAAGCCTGTTTACAAGCCTACTCCATACTACAAACCTGTTTACAAGCCGACCCCATACTACAAGCCCACCCCTGTTTACAATCCTACCCCATACTACAAGCCCACACCAATTTAGAACCTTGTACCAATCTACAAGCCTACACCAGTCTACAAACCCACCCCTGTATACACACCAACTTACACCCCATCTCCACCACCTCCTTACTACTCAAATCCTACTCCGACCTACACCCCATCTCCACCACCTCCTTACTATTCAAATCCTTCTCCAACCTACACCCCATCTCCACCACCTCCTTACTACTCAAATCCTTCTCCAACCTACACCCCATCTCCACCACCACCTTACTACTCAAATCCTTCTCCAACCTACACCCCGTCTCCACCACCTCCTTACTACTCAAATCCTACTCCAACCTACACCCCGTCTCCACCACCTCCTTACTACTCAAATCCTACTCCAACCTACACCGCATCTCCACCACCACCTTACTACTACACACCATCTCCCCCACCCCCATATTAATAAACTCCATCACCCTCCCCGCCGACCTAAAATTACTAGAATCTTTATTTAAAAATCAAACATCTTTTGCCACCTCCACACCACTTCCAAGACTCTCTAATCCATATGGCGCCTTACTTTTTCTCCACAATCTTCGTTGATAATCTTGAACTTCAGTTATCTCTCCACAACTCATTCACGTAGTTGTACATCATCCGTCTATTTTAAATCATTGATCTTTCGCTGTATGGTTACTGTGTTGATATTAACGTTCCACATTAACCTCAAATTTAATTCACTGATTCATTTTCATTTAATGAGATTGTTTTTTTGATTAAATTTAATATTGGAAATAATATGTCTTTATATATTTATGAAAATTGTATTTGTTTGATTTCCAGAATTTGAAATTTTGCACGAATAAATGCCAAGAATTATTCACAACATACATAATTAACTCAGCGTTCATGATACTACACCAAATTTTTTGTATTATTAACATATCCTGCTTCAAGTTTTATACACAAGTCTCTTGCTTGGTGTCAATATATTTATATTCAGTTTTCAACTGTTATATATTATATTTCATAAAAATCACTCAGACCGAAGAAAGGTCTGGTTTATAAGGAGAAGCTGCGACTCACTGTAACCATTATATCAATCCAATCATTGCAAGAGGTCTTCACTATTAGTTCTAACTTGTGAAATTCTACGTGAATAATATCAAGACGAATCTTCGGAACTGTTCATGATTACGCACGCGAGATTATGTATCATGAACATGTTTTGCTTCAAATCTTGATATCGGTATATATCTATATCTAGCACGAACCCGTTATAATTTACCAACCAATGAGACACTATAAAAAATCACCAACTAAGGAACAATTCATATAAAACTGCCAGCAAATAGAATTTCTATTTTCATTTTCATTGATTACATATTCCAAATAAGGTGAAGCAATAAATTTATTAAATGGGTGTGCTTTTTTCATGTAAAAAGTCAATACTAAATTTGTTTTGTTTCGTTAATCCGTCAAAGGAAAAAAATAACAAATCATTTAGTTTCATGCTCTTTTGGCCAAGAATTTTAAGAGGCGCCACATCTTATAACTGTAAAAATTAGACGAGACACTTGGACTCCCGCATAGATTTCTTACATGGTTTCTGACAGAATGGGCAAATATATTTTGAGACTAATTGGATTGGTTTCGCTTACAGGAAAGTAGTGGAGGAAATGGAGGGCCAAGGGTGGGGGGAAGCCGTGGAGAGGATAGAGTGATCAGTAATTCCCCGTTTAGAAGGACACTCCACCATATAGTGCTCCTGTCTTTCTGATTGGTTTTCTATTTTCTAAGGTATATCTACAGGGTACTCAAGTTCATGATAATACGGTGGTCCTTTGGTAGATTTTCTCTTCCGCACCTCCCTACCGCACACGGGGATCAGCCACACACGTGCCAAAAATTTCCTTCGCACTACTTCTCAACAAAAGAAATCAGAGACATATGTATGGTTGGTTCATCACGTAGAAGACAAAGATCAAGCGAATTCGCTAATCACGAACTAGAGATGAGTTAATTTACTCTTATCCATAGTATTAAAATTATTTCTTCTTATGTTGGAATTTATTTGTATATAGACTTTTGTACATGTAGTTTTCTTCTTCATCCAATAAAGAAAGGTTTTCCGTTTTTCATTTTCTTATTCGTTCATTACGGAATGGTTCGAGACATTCAAAACTTAGCCTTGAAAAAATTATTTAACTTCTAAACTGCTTTTATGAAAGATGCTGGAGGATACTCTAGGGATTTTACTTTCAGAAAAGAGCAGATAGCTCGCCCGCAATGGTTGATCAACTTCCCTCACATAATATTAAGTTAGTATGTAGTTTCTTGTCATATATAAGAATAACGCTGGAGATGCTTTTGAATTGTTCTAATTTACAAGATATTAGAGTTATTCCCGGTTAGTGGTGTACCATTTTGAAATCTTAGTGGGAGGCCATAATCTGAAAATGGTAGGAACTCTGAATGGTTTATAATTATGTTGATTAATATTGCAACGTTTTGTACTATATATGAAGGAAGAAAAGTGTCATTCCTCATCAATTAAATCACCAAACAGAGGATAAAAGGCATTAGAGTATGGCAACCCAATTTATTTGCATTGTGGCCTTTGCCTTGATTGCGACAAGTGTACTAGCTTACGAGCCTTACTCATATGCCTCGCCATCACCAACTACGTATTACAAATCAACTCCAGAGTATAAGTCAACCCCATACTACAAGCCTACTCCAGCATATACTCCGGTCTACAAACCAGTTTACACTCCGGTGTACAAACCAGTGTACAAACCAACCCCGTACTACAAGCCAATCTACAAGCCTACTCCTTACTACAAACCGACCCCATACTACAAACCAACCCCATACTACAAGCCTGTTTACAAGCATACCCCATACTACAAGCATACCCCATACTACAAGCCAATTTACAAGCGTACCCCATACTACAAGCCTACCCCATACTACAAGCCTGTTTACAAGCCTACTCCATACTACAAACCTGTTTACAAGCCGACCCCATACTACAAGCCCACCCCTGTTTACAATCCTACCCCATACTACAAGCCCACACCAATTTACAACCTTGTACCAATCTACAAGCCTACACCAGTCTACAAACCCACCCCTGTATACACACCAACTTACACCCCATCCCCACCACCTCCTTACTACTCAAATCCTTCTCCGACCTACACCCCATCTCCACCACCTCCTTACTACTCAAATCCTACTCCGACCTACACCCCATCTCCACCACCTCCTTACTACTCAAATCCTTCTCCAACCTACACCCCATCTCCACCACCTCCTTACTACTCAAATCCTTCTCCAACCTACACCCCATCTCCACCACCACCTTACTACTCAAATCCTTCTCCAACCTACACCCCGTCTCCACCACCTCCTTACTACTCAAATCCTACTCCAACCTACACCCCATCTCCACCACCTCCTTACTACTCAAATCCTACTCCAACCTACACCGCATCTCCACCACCACCTTACTACTACACACCATCTCCCCCACCCCCATATTAATAAACTCCATCACCCTCCCCGCCGACCTAAAATTACTAGAATCTTTATTTAAAAATCAAACATCTTTTGCCACCTCCACACCACTTCCAAGACTCTCTAATCCATATGGCGCCTTACTTTTTCTCCACAATCTTTGTTGATAATCTTGAACTTCAGTTATCTCTCCACAACTCATTCACGTAGTTGTACATCATGCGTCTATTTTAAATCATTGATCTTTCGCTGTATGGTTACTGTGTTGATATTAACGTTCCACATTAACCTCAAATTTAATTCACTGATTCATTTTCATTTAATGAGATTGTTTTTTTGATTAAATTTAATATTGGAAATAATATGTCTTTATATATTTATGAAAATTGTATTTGTTTGATTTCCAGAATTTGAAATTTTGCACGAATAAATTCCAAGAATTATTCACAACATACATAATTAACTCAGCGTTCATGATACTACACCAGATTTTTTGTATTATTAACATATCCTGCTTCAAGTTTTATACACAAGTCTCTTGCTTGCTGTCAATATATTTATATTCAGTTTTCAACTGTTATGTATTATATTTCATAAAAATCACTCAGACCGAAGAAAGGTCTGGTTTATAAGGAGAAGCTGCAACTCACTGTAACCATTATATCAATCCAATCATTGCAAGAGGTCTTCACTATTAGTTCTAACTTGTGAAATTCTACGTGAATAATATCAAGACTAATCTTCGGAACTGTTCATGATTACGCACGCGAGATTATGCATCATGAACATGTTTTACTTCAAATCTTGATATCGGTATATATCTACATCTAGCACGAACCCGTTATATATTACCAACCAATGAGACACTATAAAAAATCACCAACTAAGGAACAATTCATATAAAACTGCCAGCAAATAGAATTTCTATTTTCATTTTCATCGATTACATATTCCAAATAAGGTGAAGCAATAAATTTATTAAATGGGTGTGCTTTTCTCATGTAAAAAGTCAATACTAAATTTGTTTTGTTTCGTTTATCCGTCAAAGGAAAAAAATAACAAATCATTTAGTTTCGTGCTCTTTTGACCAAGAATTTTAAGAGGCGCCACATCTTATAACTGTAAAAATTAGACGAGACACTTGGACTCCCGCATAGATTTCTTACATGGTTTCTGACAGAATGGGTAAATATATTTTGAGACTAATTGGATTGGTTTCTCGTACAGGAAAGTAGTGGAGGAGAGAGAGGACCAAGGGTGGGCGGAAGTCGTGGAGACGATAGAGTGACCAGTAATTCCCCGTTTAAAAGGACACTCCACCATATGGTGCTTCTGTCTTTGTGATTGGTTTTCTATTTCCTACGGTACATCTACAGGGTACTCAAGTTCATGATAAGAGGGTGGTCCTTAGGTAGATTTTTTCTTCCGCGCCTCCCTACCCCACACGGGGATCAGCCACACACGTGCTAAAAAATTCCTTCGCACTACCTCTCAACAAAAGAAATCAGAGATATGTATCGTTGGTCCATCACGTAGAAGACATAGATCATGCAAATTCGCTAATCACGAAATAGAGATGTGTTAATATACACTTATCCATAGTGTTAAAATTATTTTTTCTTATGTTGGTATTTATTTGTATATAGACTTATGTACATGTAGTTTTTTTCTTCATCCAATAAAGAAAGGTTTTCCTATTTTCTTATTCGATCATTAAAGAATGGTTCGAGACATTCAAAACTTAGCCTTGAAAGAATTGTTTAACTTCTGAACTGCTTTTATGAAAGATGCCGGAGGATACTTGAGGGCTTTTACTTTCAGTAGACAGCAGATAGATCGCCCGCAATGGTTGATCAACATTCCTCACAAAATACTAAATTATTATGTAGTTGCTGGTCATATATAAGAATAACGCTGGAGATGCTTTTGACTTGTTCTAATTTACAATATATTAGAGTTATTCCCGATTAGTGGTGTACCATTTTGAAATCTTAGTGGGAGGCTATAATCTGAAAATGGTAGGAACTCTGAATGGTTTATCATGTTAATTAATGCTGCAACGTTTTGTACTATATATACATGAAGGAAAGTGTCATTCCTCATCAACTAAATCACCAAACCGAGGATACGAGGCATTAGAGTATGGCAACCCAGTTTATTTGCATTGTGGCCTTTGCCTTGATTGCGACAAGTGTACTAGCTTATGAGCCTTACTCATATGCCTCGCCATCACCAACTACGTATTACAAATCAACTCCAGAGTATAAGTCTACCCCATACTACAAGCCTACTCCAGCGTATACTCCGGTCTACAAACCAGTTTACACTCCGGTGTACAAACCAGTGTACAAACCAACCCCGTACTACAAGACAATCTACAAGCCTACCCCATACTACAAACCGACCCCATACTACAAGCCAAAACCTTACTACAAGCCTGTTTACAAGCCTACCCCATACTACAAGCCAACATACAAGCCTACCCCATACTACAAGCCTGTTTACAAGCCTACTCCATACTACAAGCCTGTTTACAAGCCTACCCCATACTACAAGCCTGTTTACAAGCCTACCCCATACTACAAGCCGACCCCATACTACAAGCCCACACCAATTTACAACCTTGTACCAATCTACAAGCCTACACCAGTCTACAAACCCACCCCTGTATACACGCCAACTTACACCCCATCCCCACCACCACCTTACTACTCAAATCCTTCTCCAGTCTACACCCCATCCCCACCACCTCCTTACTACTCAAATCCTTCTCCGACCTACACCCCATCTCCACCAACCCATTCTATCACGCGTGATATGCTTCCAAATACCGTCAGGAGGATCCGCGAAACGCACTAACCCCTCGCTCTGCAATCCCCTGCCTATCTTAGCCAACCAATCAGCGCACCTGTTAGCTTCCCTGTAAATTCCTTTCAGACTAAACCCCGAATTCCTTGCCAAGATCGAATGAATTACTTGCAACCACTGTGCTCCAGGACCTCGATCTCTCCCCACTTTTTGAATTGTTTCGATAGCTTCCACGAGTCTGTTTCTAACACCATCTCCTTGATTCCCAATCCTTCCGCCATACGAAGACCTTCGCTAATTGCAATCAGTTCAACCACCACTGGCATGTCATGGCTAACTTTCATGCTAAAACCACTTATCCACTCCCCATTACAATCTCTGATAATACCACCTCCACCCCCTACTTTTTGCCCTGTAATACAACTACCATCCGTGTTAACCTTTACTCCTCTAATTGGCTTCTTCCACCCAACTAAATGTATCCTAGACTTCCGAGAAACAATCGCACCAGGTAATTGACCCCAAGCTCTACTAATTTTAGTTGCGAAATACTTAGCTTTCCGTACAATGGCCACCGCACTTGGAATTTCTCCCCCATTGAAAACAACCTGATTCCGTTCTCGCCAAATGGTATCCACAAATACACCGAAAAATACACACCAGGGTACGCCTCCGAACAATTTATTTGTCATAATATTACGGAACCACCATGACCTGTCCTCCTCTCCATCTACCGAATCTCTCGCTGCATTAAACAGTGACTCCGCACCTCGAATCTGCTGCTGGAAACTCCCTTGCTGCTGCTGGTGGTACAGCTGTTGGTCCGCCCCTTGTTCAGCTCCATCTACCCGCTGTGATTCGGTACAGCCGTGCTCGGTCCCTCCACCGGTTCTCGGAGAACTTCTGCAGTATTCCTCACTGCTCGGCCCCCTGGAGTTTTGGTAATTTGCGAATAAGTCCCTGCGCTGCTGCCCAAAATCCACACTTGTCCTGGTCAACTGTACCTGCATCAAATTTCTCAATGGCACCCAATTTAACTCCTCCAACCTAGGATTAAACATAAAAGGTAGAGAAACTCCCTGATTTAAATCTTCTGGAAACTCCTGATCATGTGCTGCTCGCCTCCCATGTTTAATAATCTCCTTTTTTACAATAGACCAAATCTCACGTGTTTTGACACAATCTCGAAAGAGATGCAAAGCGCTCTCCTCCACGAGACCACACAAAGGGCAGAGCCCGGAAACTTCCACACCCCTACGTATCAAATTACCACCAGTTGCAATACGCTCCTTAATTGCCCGCCACAAGAATACCCTAATCTTTTGCGGACACTTTAATTTCCATAACTTATCCCACCTATCTACCATCGCACCCTCACCAGCTGGAACTTCCCATCCCACTGACCTAACCGAATATTCTCCATTAACTTCATAAATCCATGACAACTGATCCCTCGTTTCTTCCTGTCTTTCGAATCGAATAGATGCGACCTCCATCAGTGTAGCTGGGACAGATACCCTTGAAACAACTCCCAATTCCACGACCCATCTTCCCGCATATATTCATTCACACTTTTTGTAGTCTCCCCGCTCTCTAAAGCTCCCACCACACGATTAAAAAGAGGTGATTCCCCAACCCACCAATCCATCCAAAAGGAAACATCTTTGCCACTCCGGACTATCCACCTGGACCCCTTTTTCAAAACACCCAAACCTTCTACTATAGCTCGGCACATACGCGAATCAGTTTGCTTTACAACATATTGAAGAGGTGGACCCTTGAAGTATTTCTGTTTCATCACTAAAGGACACAAAGTAGACGTGTTATGAATCATTTTCCAACCTAGTTTTCCCAAAAATGCTTTGTTCATGTCCTCCGCGAGTCGGAAACCAAGACCACCAACTCTCTTTGGTCTACATATGTCCTTCCACGCAATCCAATTGATTCGATTCTTCTCCGCCGACATTCCCCAAATAAACTCTCGCCGGATTTTGTCAATTTCTTCACATACATAGGCTGGAAGCTTCTCGACTTGCATTAGATACGTAGGAGCCGCGCTTAATACTGATTGGGCAAGCGTAATACGGCCCGCCAGGGATAAGGTGTTGCTCTTCCATTTCGACAATTTCCCTCGAAGATCATTAATAAATTCCTCAAAAAACCCCTTCGGCCTTCTCCCATTAAGAATGTTAACCCCTAGATACTTGCCGATCCCCTCGCACCTTTGATAACCACTTCTCAACGCAATATCAGTCGCCACTACTTCATCGGTATTCTTTGAAAAGACGATAATAGATTTCTCCTTGCTAATTGTCTGGCCCGCAGCATGACAAAACATTTCCAGGGTTTCCTGCAATAACACAAAATTATCAACAGAAGCTTCCGCAAATAATATTAAATCATCTGCAAAGAAAGTGTGAGAGATAGGGAACCCCCCTTTACTAAGCCGAATAGGCTTCCATTTCTGCTCCTCCACAAGTTGCTGAATAAGTAAGGACAGCCTTTCCATGCATATCACGAACAAGTATGGTGACATGGGGTCGCCCTGTCGAATCCCTCTCCTCGGTTTGATTGCCGGTAACGCCGCCCCTCTCCAAAGAACACTTAACTCGTTGTCTTCCATGCCAGATATTATTACCCGAATCCACATTTCCGGTACACCCAATAACTCTAATGATTGCTTAATGAAGCCCCAATTAACTTTGTCATATGCTTTCGCGAGATCGACCTTAACTGCCATGAAGCATTTTTTCCCTTTAGCGTGTCTCATAACAAAGTCTATTTCGTTCACAAGCACCACATTATCAATCGTAGACCTCTGCGGAAGAAAACTACTCTGAAAAGGTCCAATATATCTTGCTAACATCGGTCTCATCCTATTAACCAACACTTTCATACAAACCTTATAACACACATTAATCAAACTAATGGGCCTAAACTGTGAAATATACTCCGGATTAGAACCCTTCGGGATGAGATGTATAAGTGTACCCAACACCTCCTTCGGAAAACTACCCACTCTCAACGCGTGTCTGATCATGCTACAAACCGACATACCCACTGTATCCCAGCACTTTTGGTAAAAGCCTGCAGTCATCCCATCCGGGCCTGGTGCCTTGTGTGGCGACATTTGAAAGACCGCAATACGAACCTCTTCATCGCTCACATCTCCCCTTAAAATTGCTAAGTCACTGTCATCAAATTTCCGAAGCCTGGGGAGACTAGTATCACCAGGGGAAGCTTCAGTGGTGGCAAATAAGTCCTCAAAAAATTGTCTAACCCAAGTTTTTTCCACCTCCAAATCCATAATCCACTCATGTTCTGTATTTTTAATTCTTAGTAATTCCGATCGTTCTTTCTTAACTTGTGCAGCACAGTGATAAAATCTCGTATTCCTCTCTCCCGAGTTAATCCACTCCGTATGAGCCCGATCAAACCAGAAAATCTCTTCTTGTTCTAGCAAACTTTCGAATTCGCCCATTAATCTCTTCTCGAGTCGAGCTAACGATGAATTACTCTTGATCTGAAGTGACTTTTGGATGCCCGCAATCCTTGCTAACACTCTTTTCTTCTTTCGAAAAATGTCCCCAAAAACTTCCATTTTCCAAGTTTCTAACTCTCGTCTCATAACCTCTAAATTTTCTCCAAGGCTACTACTCTCCTTCTTCCATGTCGCCTCTACTAATTCACGGAACCTCTCATGGAAAGTCCAGGCTGTCTCAAAACGGAATCTCCTTTTGCCCGTATTACGGGTCGATGGTGTAGCAATACTAACACGAATGGGTGTATGATCAGAGTGTATCCTCGGTAAATGAGAGACCTTGGATGCTCCAAACAACTCGAACCACCTCCTATTACCATACGGACGATCTAATCGCTTCATTATACGAGTTCCAGAACGCCATGAGTCACTCCACGTGAATCTGGGGCCCTCAAAACCTAAGTCCACTAGACCACACTGGTCCCTCCATCTCTCGAACCGCACCATAGTTCGGTTGGTACCCTGTACTCCTCCTACTTGATCCTCAGGCACTCCTATCTGATTAAAGTCTCCCACCACCAACCACGGCTCTTGAATAGTCCCGGCAGCTATTCCCAATGCATCCCAAAGAGAATCCCTTATCCAGCTTCTCGTGCTTGCGTAAACTGCAGATAAAATCCAAGAAACACATGAGTTTTTAGAAATACGCAGATTAATTACCTGTTTACAAGCCGATAAAATCTGGACCGAGATGTCTTCTTGATTCCACAAAACCCATATGCCTCCCGAAAAACCCTCAGCCTCAACCCGGATAGATTTCGTCATTCGAATGGACTTTATGATGCGTGTTGCCTCTGCACCCGAAGCACGGGTTTCTACGATAATCGCTAGCAATGGTTTATGTTGCTCATTTAGTTCCTTAAATGCGCGCCTGAAACTATCACTGTTAGCACCTCTACAATTCCAAAATAAAATATTAACCGGACGATTGGCCGTAACCCAATGATCCCCAATATCACTAGCTGATGTATTATTCATAAGAAAAATTTAAAAAATATATAAACAACTAAACATTGCAGAAAGAAATGTACAGCAAAAACAGAAGATAATCGAAGAACTATGGCGCCAATCGTAACTAGAGTTCAAGGGGATTGGTGGTCTCCTGTTCCTCCTCACTCGCCATATCCTGTGGTCCCACAACTTCTACTTCAGGTACATCGCACTCCATCCGAACCGATTCGCTATGCCGTAAATCTGTAACCCCAGGCTGACTTGCTAACTCCGTAACCTGTTCGTCATTCCGGACAACAAAGGTTGCTGCCGAGGGGGTACCTGCATCACACTGAACCGATACTAACTGACCTGAAAGAGCCATCTGATGATCTTCCTCTAATGTTATATCAGGTGGCATCCCCGCTGCAGGAGGACGACATTTCCATGTTGATGTTGCAGCAGGTTTTACCTCACGCTGGTCAACCCCCGAAGAATTAGGAAAGACATTCGGGTCCCCAGGTTTTTCTATTATTTCACAATCTCCCTTCTCCTGTCCATGCTCCTTCGAAACCGACCCCATTATCTCATCTACCTCCCCTCCAATTCTCGCCTCAACATTGACCACATGACGCTCGTTACCTCGGCTCGAAATAGGCTCTTTCTTTCCGTCCTCCACTATGCTCTCATCATTGCCCATTTCCGTCCTACCCACATTTTTCTTCTTATTCCGCTCCTTTCGTTTCGGAGAAGGTCCCACAAGTTCACCGTCAACTACCTTTTGCTTACCTGAGTTAAAGAAGCCCCCTTCCAACCTGTTATTCATTGCATCAATTACCACATGTTGTACCGTTTCCGTTCTCGCCACCTTATCCTGTACCCTCGTCTCCTGACCCAGACCAACCTCTACCACTGTACCCACTGTCGCCCCACAATCATCCCCTTTATTCTCGCTTCCACTATATTCTCCCGTGTCCACGGACGCAAGCACCTCATACCTCGATCCCTTATTCTGTTCCATTCCGGTACCAACTTTTTTCCTATTTGGTGTCATCCCACCCTTCTTAATCCCCACACTAACCCCCTTCGAGGATTGCCGCTGCTGTTGAACCCCACCAATGTTTCTCAGTCTCCCTCTCGTCCGGTCTACTGTCATCCATTCACCATATATCGGAACCCCATTGTCCACAATCTCCACAACCTCTGTCCTACCGTCTCTCCTATCCTTATCACTCTTACCAGCACCTATTCCTTCCCCTGAAATACCACAATCATTTTTGAGATGGCCAAATTTTCCACACTTGAAGCAGATTAGATGAAGTCCTTCGTACTCGACCTTCTGTAGATGATTTTGAATTCTAATAATTGGAACAAGAGGTTTCTCGAGATCAACTTCTACAGCAATTCTAGCGAAGTTACCACGGGCGCGCGACTTCGTGAAAGGATCCACACGAATCATTTTTCCGATCAGGTTCCCTATCGAAGTGAGAATCTCCTCGGTGTAATTTATCAGTGGTAGCCATGGTAATCGTACCCACACAGTCGTTCGGATAATCGGTGCATCCTGAGGCATGAAGTACGGATCCCAAGGTCTAACTATTAAGTATCTGTCCAAAATCATCCATGGTCCGCCATTTAAAGCTTTCTCATAATCCTCCATATTCAAAAAGTTAGCCATGAAGTAACCAAAACCAATTTCGACAAGGTCCATGTGCGCTTTTGGTGTCCAAATTTGATTAAGTTTGTTATACAGATATCGAAAACCAACATTGTGTCCCAATAACCTGATGATGAGTGAGTTTTTCCAAGCTTTGCATCCCATACGCTTCTGTGCGGCCGTCCGTATCAGTTGCGGATAGGTGTTGTCTCCATTTGGTATATCATCCTCCATTCCGAAACTATCCAGGTCTCCTCCTAACTCTGATTTGTTTTTAGAACTGTTCTCAGCCTCCTTTGAGTTCGGAATATCTGTTCGTCCAGATGATTCTTCTGCATTCCCCTTGAATGTATCTAGGAATGAGCGTGCTCTCCCGCTACTCACTTCTTCTGCTAATCGAGCATTGACAGGCTGATGTCCCAACTGACTCCTTCCCAAGACCCTTTCACCTGCATTATTTCCATGCCCACTAACCTCATTAGTATCAAAAAGAATTGAAGTACCTGATCCTGCTATTGGATGCGCAATATGTTGATTTTGAACGTGACTCGCTCCATTTTCCTGTGTTGTGTTCCATTCCGGTATTTCTTTGCCCACCTCACTTATCCCGGTCTCAAGAAACGTAGGATTCTCTATTACCGTCAATTCCATCGAAGTATCAGGCGTATTCGCACTAGTAAACGCCTTACTGTCCTTGGGCTTTCCGCCATTATCACCCGTTCCTGCCACCCCTATAGTGTTGTCGCCGGAAATAGGAGATATGTCGTCTCTATCTGCAAAGCTGAGGGCTCGCTTAGACGAACGCTGGGACTCCCCTTCCGTGCCTTTGGTGATCAGTAAAGCTTCTGGTTGAGAATCTCTCTGAGGCTTTTCCTCGAACACCTTCAGACGTTTGGAAGAGAGACGATGAACGCTAGTTGATTTCCCCTTCAATGACTGCAATTTCTCACTGGGAGTAGCAGGTAGTGAAATAGAAGGCTTGGAGAATGCTGCTCGGTTTCGCCCCTTCATTCCGGCAATTTTGTCTGGTGGTTGGGTTTGGTGCGGCGGCGGAGACCGCCCTTGCCCCTCCATCAAAGAGCCGTTAGAGGCCAAAGAAGGAAAGTATCAGCCCAACAAGGCAAGAACGCCTAACTGGGAAGGAAATAAAAAAGAAAAAACGACTAGTCAACGGGCTGGTCAACGAAATTTGCTAGAGAGAAAAAAATATCTATTTTTTTTTTGTTACATAGGAGAGCCACTTTGGACTCGGAGTCATTGACTCGGTTCGAACCTGCACCACTAGATTGGTAGACCAAGGTCCTGGCCAGTGAGCTAATCCCATCTGGTTAAAGGAACATTTAGATACAACAATAACTTTTTAACCCTATTAAGTGTACATTTAGATACATTCTTTTGCCAAGCAATCAAATATTAACAAAGACATTGACTTTGAAAGTTAAAGGAAGCCCACGAATATAACTCTGATGACGATATGAAAGTTCAACAAAAATTTCAAATTGATATATGGCTCCTCTTGAAAACATGCCAAGAAAATAGTTGTAATGCTTCATTGTTCGACACCATTTTTATTTCGTAGAGCTTCTTTACGTCCTTCAACAACTGTTTATCTCTTGTTGCAGCTACCTTTACCAAACCACTCAAAACTTCAAGTCTGGCCAACTTGATATGGAGGAAGGAAGGGAAAACAAGCCTTGAAAACTTTTTGCGAATATGATTAATTGTTTCGTATGCTGAACCCGTATATATTTTACTATACACGTAAATATCATTCTTCTTTTTCATTTTTGAATCTCAAGGCGAAAAAATGTATGAGAAGTGTACTAAACCTAATAATATATCAGGTCATGGTAAATTAGTATACCTAAGAATCCCACATGGGGATCAGCCGTACCTGTGCAAAAAATTTACCTTTGCACTACCCCTGAACCTAAGAAACAAGAGATATGTATGGTTGGTCCAGCACATAAATGACAAAGATCATGCGACTTCACTTATCAGGAATTAGGGATGAGTTAACATACTCTTTTACATATTTTTAAAATTATTTATTCTTTTGTTGGTATATTTTTTTTTTTTGTATATAAACTTTTGTTGGTTTGTTCATTTACTACATCAAATAAAGAGTACTAAAAAAAGAATTTTTTTCATGTTCTTCATTCGTTACAGAATGGTTCGGCAAATAACTGATCAAGACATTCAAAACATAGCCTTGAAAGAAATTTTTAACTTCTAAACTGCTTTTATGAAAGATACTAGAGGAATTTTTCTTTCAGAAAACAGCAGATAGCTCGCCCACAATGGTTGATCAACTTCCCTCACATAATATTAAGTTAGTATGTAGTTTCTTGTCATATATAAGAATAACGCTGGAGATGCTTTTGACTTGTTCTAATTTACAAGATATTAGAGTTATTCCCAGTTAGTGGTGTACCATTTTGAAATCTTAGTGGGAGGCCATAATCTGAAAATGGTAGGAACTCTGAATGGTTTATAATTATGTTGATTAATATTGCAACGATTTGTACTATATATGAAGGAAGAAAAGTGTCATTCCTCATCAATTAAATCACCAAACAGAGGATAAAAGGCATTAGAGTATGGCAACCCAATTTATTTGCATTGTGGCCTTTGCCTTGATTGCGACAAGTGTACTAGCTTACGAGCCTTACTCATATGCCTCGCCATCACCAACTACGTATTACAAATCAACTCCAGAGTATAAGTCAACCCCATACTACAAGCCTACTCCAGCATATACTCCGGTCTACAAACCGGTTTACAAACCAGTGTACAAACCAACCCCGTACTACAAGCCAATCTACAAGCCTACTCCTTACTACAAACCGACCCCATACTACAAACCAACCCCATACTACAAGCCTGTTTACAAGCATACCCCATACTACAAGCCAATTTACAAGCGTACCCCATACTACAAGCCTGTTTACAAGCCTACTCCATACTACAAACCTGTTTACAAGCCGGCCCCATACTACAAGCCCGCCCCTGTTTACAATCCTACCCCATACTACAAGCCCACACCAATTTACAACCTTGTACCAATCTACAAGCCTACACCAGTTTACAAACCCACCCCTGTATACACACCAACTTACACCCCATCCCCACCACCTCCTTACTACTCAAATCCTTCTCCGACCTACACCCCATCTCCACCACCTCCTTACTACTCAAATCCTTCTCCAACCTACACCCCATCTCCACCACCACCTTACTATTCAAATCCTTCTCCAACCTACACCCCGTCTCCACCACCTCCTTACTACTCAAATCCTTCTCCAGTCTACACCCCATCCCCACCACCTCCTTACTACTCAAATCCTTCTCCGACCTACACCCCATCTCCACCACCTCCTTACTACTCAAATCCTACCCCAACCTACACCGCATCTCCACCACCACCTTACTACTACACACCATCTCCCCCACCCCCATATTAATAAACTCCATCACCCTCCCCGCCGACCTAAAATTACTAGAATCTTTATTTAACTTTCAAACATCTTTTGCCACCTCCATACCATTTCCAAGATTCTCTAATCCATATGGCGCCTTACTTTTTCTCCACAATATTCGCTGATAATCTTGAACTCCAGCTATCTCTCCACAACTCATTCATGTAGTGCACATCAATGTCTATTTTAAATCATTTATCTTTTTCTGTATGGTTACTGTGTTGATATTAACTTTCCACATTAACCTCAAATTTAATATACTCATTCATTTTCATTTACTGAGATTTTTTTTTTTTTATAAAATCTAATATTGGAAATAATATGTCTTTATATATTTATCAACATTGTATTTGTTTGGTTTCCGGAATTTAAAATTTCACACTAATAATTTCCAACAATTATTCACAACATGCATACATAATTAACTCAGCGTTCATGATACTACACAAAAATTTTGTATTATTAACATGTCCTGCATCAAGTTTTATGCACAATTATAATGCTTGGTGTCAATATATTTACACTCAGTTTCAACTATTATATGTTATACCTCAAAATTAATGAAGAAATTAATTAAAATCACTCAGACCGAATAAAGGTCTGGTTTAGAAGGAACAGCTGCGACTCACTGTAACCATTATATCAATCCAATCATTCCAAGAGGTCTTCACTATTGGTCCTAACTTGTGAAATTCTACTTGAATAATATCAAGACTAATCTTCGAAACTTTTCATGATTACGCACGCGAGATTATGCATCATGAACATGTTTTGATTCAAATCTTGATATCGGTATATATATCTATATTTAGCACGAGCGCGTTATATATTACCAACCAATGAGACACTATAAAAAATCACCAACAGAACTCAGGACGGTAGAAATCAGTCATCTTATGTTCGCGATGCCCTAAACTAAAATACTAAAACAGAAGTACGATATGTACCAAAAAAACAGTAGTATGATTCGGAAATTTTTGTTAAATATGTCAGATATAAAGTATCACGATTGATAAAATATATTATTTTAAAATTAATAGTCATCAACAAAGACAAGCATAAAAAAAAAAAAACTTAAATCTAGTAAGGAACAATTCATATAAAACTGCTAGCAAATAGAATTTCTATTTTCTTTTTTATCGATAACGTATTCCAAATAAGGTGAAGCAATAAATTTATTAAATGGGTGTGCTTTTTTCATGTTAAAAGTCAATACTAAATTTGTTTTGTTCCGTTAATCCGACAATGGAAAAATAAAAACAAATCATTTAGTTTCGTAGTCTTTTGGCCAAGAAGTTTAAGAGGCGCCACATCTTATAACTGTAAAAATTAGACGAGACACTTGGACTCCAGCATAGATTTCTTACATGGTTTCTGACAGAATGGGTAAATATATTTTGAGACTAATTGGATTGGTTTCGCGTACAGGAAAGTAGTGTAGGAAATGGAGGGCCAAGGGTGGGGGGAAGCCGTGGAGAGGATAGAGTGATCAGTAATTCCCCGTTTAGAAGGACACTCCACCATATAGTGCTCCTGTCTTTCTGATTGGTTTTCTATTTTCTACGGTATATCTACAGGGTACTCAAGTTCATGATAAGACGGTGGTCCTTTGGTAGATTTTCTCTTCCGCACCTCCCTACCGCACACGGGGATCAGCCACAAACGTGCCAAAAATTTCCTTCGCACTACCTCTCAACAAAAGAAATCAGAGACATATGTGTGGTTGGTCCATCACGTAGAAGACAAAGATCAAGCGAATTCGCTAATCACGAACTAGAGATGAGTTAATTTACTCTTATCCATAGTATTAAAATTATTTCTTCTTATGTTGGAATTTATTTGTATATAGACTTCTATACATGTAGTTTTCTTCTTCATCCAATAAAGAAAGGTTTTCCGTTTTTCATTTTCTTATTCGTTCATTACGGAATGGTTCGAGACATTCAAAACTTAGCCTTGAAAAAATTATTTAACTTCTAAACTGCTTTTATGAAAGATGCTGGAGGATACTTTAGGGATTTTACTTTCAGAAAAGAGCAGATAGCTCGCCCGCAATGGTTGATCAACTTCCCTCACATAATATTAAGTTAGTATGTAGTTTCTTGTCATATATAAGAATAACGCTGGAGATGCTTTTGACTTGTTCTAATTTACAAGATATTAGAGTTATTCCCGGTTAGTGGTGTACCATTTTGAAATCTTAGTGGGAGGCCTTAATCTGAAAATGGTAGGAACTCTGAATGGTTTATAATTATGTTGATTAATATTGCAACGTTTTGTACTATATATGAAGGAAGAAAAGTGTCATTCCTCATCAATTAAATCACCAAACAGAGGATAAAAGGCATTAGAGTATGGCAACCCAATTTATTTCCATTGTGGCCTTTGCCTTGATTGCGATAAGTGTACTAGCTTATGAGCCTTACTCATATGCCTCGCCATTACCAACTACGTATTACAAATCGTCAACCCCATACTACAAGCCTACTCCAGCATATACTCCGGTCTACAAACCAGTTTACACTCCGGTGTACAAACCAACCCCGTACTACAAGCCAATCTACAAGCCTACTCCTTACTACAAACCGACCCCATACTACAAACCAACCCCATACTACAAGCCTGTTTACAAGCATACCCCATACTACAAGCATACCCCATACTACAAGCCAATTTACAAGCGTACCCCATACTACAAGCCTACCCCATACTACAAGCCTGTTTACAAGCCTACTCCATACTACAAACCTGTTTACAAGCCGACCCCATACTACAAGCCCACCCCTGTTTACAATCCTACCCCATACTACAAGCCCACACCAATTTACAACCTTGTACCAATCTACAAGCCTACACCAGTCTACAAACCCACCCCTGTATACACACCAACTTACACCCCATCCCCACCACCTCCTTACTACTCAAATCCTTCTCCGACCTACACCCCATCTCCACCACCTCCTTACTACTCAAATCCTACTCCGACCTACACCCCATCTCCACCACCTCCTTACTATTCAAATCCTTCTCCAACCTACACCCCATCTCCACCACCTCCTTACTACTCAAATCCTTCTCCAACCTACACCCCATCTCCACCACCACCTTACTACTCAAATCCTTCTCCAACCTACACCCCGTCTCCACCACCTCCTTACTACTCAAATCCTACTCCAACCTACACCCCGTCTCCACCACCTCCTTACTACTACACACCATCTCCCCCACCCCCATATTAATAAACTCCATCACCCTCCCCGCCGACCTAAAATTACTAGAATCTTTATTTAAAAATCAAACATCTTTTGCCACCTCCACACCACTTCCAAGACTCTCTAATCCATATGGCGCCTTACTTTTTCTCCACAATCTTCGTTGATAATCTTGAACTTCAGTTATCTCTCCACAACTCATTCACGTAGTTGTACATCATCCGTCTATTTTAAATCATTGATCTTTCGCTGTATGGTTACTGTGTTGATATTAACGTTCCACATTAACCTCAAATTTAATTCACTGATTCATTTTCATTTAATGAGATTGTTTTTTTGATTAAATTTAATATTGGAAATAATATGTCTTTATATATTTATGAAAATTGTATTTGTTTGATTTCCAGAATTTGAAATTTTGCACGAATAAATGCCAAGAATTATTCACAACATACATAATTAACTCAGCGTTCATGATACTACACCAAATTTTTTGTATTATTAACATATCCTGCTTCAAGTTTTATACACAAGTCTCTTGCTTGGTGTCAATATATTTATATTCAGTTTTCAACTGTTATATATTATATTTCATAAAAATCACTCAGACCGAAGAAAGGTCTGGTTTATAAGGAGAAGCTGCGACTCACTGTAACCATTATATCAATCCAATCATTGCAAGAGGTCTTCACTATTAGTTCTAACTTGTGAAATTCTACGTGAATAATATCAAGACGAATCTTCGGAACTGTTCATGATTACGCACGCGAGATTATGTATCATGAACATGTTTTGCTTCAAATCTTGATATCGGTATATATCTATATCTAGCACGAACCCGTTATAATTTACCAACCAATGAGACACTATAAAAAATCACCAACTAAGGAACAATTCATATAAAACTGCCAGCAAATAGAATTTCTATTTTCATTTTCATTGATTACATATTCCAAATAAGGTGAAGCAATAAATTTATTAAATGGGTGTGCTTTTTTCATGTAAAAAGTCAATACTAAATTTGTTTTGTTTCGTTAATCCGTCAAAGGAAAAAAATAACAAATCATTTAGTTTCATGCTCTTTTGGCCAAGAATTTTAAGAGGCGCCACATCTTATAACTGTAAAAATTAGACGAGACACTTGGACTCCCGCATAGATTTCTTACATGGTTTCTGACAGAATGGGCAAATATATTTTGAGACTAATTGGATTGGTTTCGCGTACAGGAAAGTAGTGGAGGAAATGGAGGGCCAAGGGTGGGGGGAAGCCGTGGAGAGGATAGAGTGATCAGTAATTCCCCGTTTAGAAGGACACTCCACCATATAGTGCTCCTGTCTTTCTGATTGGTTTTCTATTTTCTAAGGTATATCTACAGGGTACTCAAGTTCATGATAATACGGTGGTCCTTTGGTAGATTTTCTCTTCCGCACCTCCCTACCGCACACGGGGATCAGCCACACACGTGCCAAAAATTTCCTTCGCACTACTTCTCAACAAAAGAAATCAGAGACATATGTATGGTTGGTTCATCACGTAGAAGACAAAGATCAAGCGAATTCGCTAATCACGAACTAGAGATGAGTTAATTTACTCTTATCCATAGTATTAAAATTATTTCTTCTTATGTTGGAATTTATTTGTATATAGACTTTTGTACATGTAGTTTTCTTCTTCATCCAATAAAGAAAGGTTTTCCGTTTTTCATTTTCTTATTCGTTCATTACGGAATGGTTCGAGACATTCAAAACTTAGCCTTGAAAAAATTATTTAACTTCTAAACTGCTTTTATGAAAGATGCTGGAGGATACTCTAGGGATTTTACTTTCAGAAAAGAGCAGATAGCTCGCCCGCAATGGTTGATCAACTTCCCTCACATAATATTAAGTTAGTATGTAGTTTCTTGTCATATATAAGAATAACGCTGGAGATGCTTTTGAATTGTTCTAATTTACAAGATATTAGAGTTATTCCCGGTTAGTGGTGTACCATTTTGAAATCTTAGTGGGAGGCCATAATCTGAAAATGGTAGGAACTCTGAATGGTTTATAATTATGTTGATTAATATTGCAACGTTTTGTACTATATATGAAGGAAGAAAAGTGTCATTCCTCATCAATTAAATCACCAAACAGAGGATAAAAGGCATTAGAGTATGGCAACCCAATTTATTTGCATTGTGGCCTTTGCCTTGATTGCGACAAGTGTACTAGCTTACGAGCCTTACTCATATGCCTCGCCATCACCAACTACGTATTACAAATCAACTCCAGAGTATAAGTCAACCCCATACTACAAGCCTACTCCAGCATATACTCCGGTCTACAAACCAGTTTACACTCCGGTGTACAAACCAGTGTACAAACCAACCCCGTACTACAAGCCAATCTACAAGCCTACTCCTTACTACAAACCGACCCCATACTACAAACCAACCCCATACTACAAGCCTGTTTACAAGCATACCCCATACTACAAGCATACCCCATACTACAAGCCAATTTACAAGCGTACCCCATACTACAAGCCTACCCCATACTACAAGCCTGTTTACAAGCCTACTCCATACTACAAACCTGTTTACAAGCCGACCCCATACTACAAGCCCACCCCTGTTTACAATCCTACCCCATACTACAAGCCCACACCAATTTACAACCTTGTACCAATCTACAAGCCTACACCAGTCTACAAACCCACCCCTGTATACACACCAACTTACACCCCATCCCCACCACCTCCTTACTACTCAAATCCTTCTCCGACCTACACCCCATCTCCACCACCTCCTTACTACTCAAATCCTACTCCGACCTACACCCCATCTCCACCACCTCCTTACTATTCAAATCCTTCTCCAACCTACACCCCATCTCCACCACCTCCTTACTACTCAAATCCTTCTCCAACCTACACCCCATCTCCACCACCACCTTACTACTCAAATCCTTCTCCAACCTACACCCCGTCTCCACCACCTCCTTACTACTCAAATCCTACTCCAACCTACACCCCGTCTCCACCACCTCCTTACTACTCAAATCCTACTCCAACCTACACCGCATCTCCACCACCACCTTACTACTACACACCATCTCCCCCACCCCCATATTAATAAACTCCATCACCCTCCCCGCCGACCTAAAATTACTAGAATCTTTATTTAAAAATCAAACATCTTTTGCCACCTCCACACCACTTCCAAGACTCTCTAATCCATATGGCGCCTTACTTTTTCTCCACAATCTTCGTTGATAATCTTGAACTTCAGTTATCTCTCCACAACTCATTCACGTAGTTGTACATCATCCGTCTATTTTAAATCATTGATCTTTCGCTGTATGGTTACTGTGTTGATATTAACGTTCCACATTAACCTCAAATTTAATTCACTGATTCATTTTCATTTAATGAGATTGTTTTTTTGATTAAATTTAATATTGGAAATAATATGTCTTTATATATTTATGAAAATTGTATTTGTTTGATTTCCAGAATTTGAAATTTTGCACGAATAAATGCCAAGAATTATTCACAACATACATAATTAACTCAGCGTTCATGATACTACACCAAATTTTTTGTATTATTAACATATCCTGCTTCAAGTTTTATACACAAGTCTCTTGCTTGGTGTCAATATATTTATATTCAGTTTTCAACTGTTATATATTATATTTCATAAAAATCACTCAGACCGAAGAAAGGTCTGGTTTATAAGGAGAAGCTGCGACTCACTGTAACCATTATATCAATCCAATCATTGCAAGAGGTCTTCACTATTAGTTCTAACTTGTGAAATTCTACGTGAATAATATCAAGACGAATCTTCGGAACTGTTCATGATTACGCACGCGAGATTATGTATCATGAACATGTTTTGCTTCAAATCTTGATATCGGTATATATCTATATCTAGCACGAACCCGTTATAATTTACCAACCAATGAGACACTATAAAAAATCACCAACTAAGGAACAATTCATATAAAACTGCCAGCAAATAGAATTTCTATTTTCATTTTCATTGATTACATATTCCAAATAAGGTGAAGCAATAAATTTATTAAATGGGTGTGCTTTTTTCATGTAAAAAGTCAATACTAAATTTGTTTTGTTTCGTTAATCCGTCAAAGGAAAAAAATAACAAATCATTTAGTTTCATGCTCTTTTGGCCAAGAATTTTAAGAGGCGCCACATCTTATAACTGTAAAAATTAGACGAGACACTTGGACTCCCGCATAGATTTCTTACATGGTTTCTGACAGAATGGGCAAATATATTTTGAGACTAATTGGATTGGTTTCGCGTACAGGAAAGTAGTGGAGGAAATGGAGGGCCAAGGGTGGGGGGAAGCCGTGGAGAGGATAGAGTGATCAGTAATTCCCCGTTTAGAAGGACACTCCACCATATAGTGCTCCTGTCTTTCTGATTGGTTTTCTATTTTCTAAGGTATATCTACAGGGTACTCAAGTTCATGATAATACGGTGGTCCTTTGGTAGATTTTCTCTTCCGCACCTCCCTACCGCACACGGGGATCAGCCACACACGTGCCAAAAATTTCCTTCGCACTACTTCTCAACAAAAGAAATCAGAGACATATGTATGGTTGGTTCATCACGTAGAAGACAAAGATCAAGCGAATTCGCTAATCACGAACTAGAGATGAGTTAATTTACTCTTATCCATAGTATTAAAATTATTTCTTCTTATGTTGGAATTTATTTGTATATAGACTTTTGTACATGTAGTTTTCTTCTTCATCCAATAAAGAAAGGTTTTCCGTTTTTCATTTTCTTATTCGTTCATTACGGAATGGTTCGAGACATTCAAAACTTAGCCTTGAAAAAATTATTTAACTTCTAAACTGCTTTTATGAAAGATGCTGGAGGATACTCTAGGGATTTTACTTTCAGAAAAGAGCAGATAGCTCGCCCGCAATGGTTGATCAACTTCCCTCACATAATATTAAGTTAGTATGTAGTTTCTTGTCATATATAAGAATAACGCTGGAGATGCTTTTGAATTGTTCTAATTTACAAGATATTAGAGTTATTCCCGGTTAGTGGTGTACCATTTTGAAATCTTAGTGGGAGGCCATAATCTGAAAATGGTAGGAACTCTGAATGGTTTATAATTATGTTGATTAATATTGCAACGTTTTGTACTATATATGAAGGAAGAAAAGTGTCATTCCTCATCAATTAAATCACCAAACAGAGGATAAAAGGCATTAGAGTATGGCAACCCAATTTATTTGCATTGTGGCCTTTGCCTTGATTGCGACAAGTGTACTAGCTTACGAGCCTTACTCATATGCCTCGCCATCACCAACTACGTATTACAAATCAACTCCAGAGTATAAGTCAACCCCATACTACAAGCCTACTCCAGCATATACTCCGGTCTACAAACCAGTTTACACTCCGGTGTACAAACCAGTGTACAAACCAACCCCGTACTACAAGCCAATCTACAAGCCTACTCCTTACTACAAACCGACCCCATACTACAAACCAACCCCATACTACAAGCCTGTTTACAAGCATACCCCATACTACAAGCATACCCCATACTACAAGCCAATTTACAAGCGTACCCCATACTACAAGCCTACCCCATACTACAAGCCTGTTTACAAGCCTACTCCATACTACAAACCTGTTTACAAGCCGACCCCATACTACAAGCCCACCCCTGTTTACAATCCTACCCCATACTACAAGCCCACACCAATTTACAACCTTGTACCAATCTACAAGCCTACACCAGTCTACAAACCCACCCCTGTATACACACCAACTTACACCCCATCCCCACCACCTCCTTACTACTCAAATCCTTCTCCGACCTACACCCCATCTCCACCACCTCCTTACTACTCAAATCCTACTCCGACCTACACCCCATCTCCACCACCTCCTTACTACTCAAATCCTTCTCCAACCTACACCCCATCTCCACCACCTCCTTACTACTCAAATCCTTCTCCAACCTACACCCCATCTCCACCACCACCTTACTACTCAAATCCTTCTCCAACCTACACCCCGTCTCCACCACCTCCTTACTACTCAAATCCTACTCCAACCTACACCCCATCTCCACCACCTCCTTACTACTCAAATCCTACTCCAACCTACACCGCATCTCCACCACCACCTTACTACTACACACCATCTCCCCCACCCCCATATTAATAAACTCCATCACCCTCCCCGCCGACCTAAAATTACTAGAATCTTTATTTAAAAATCAAACATCTTTTGCCACCTCCACACCACTTCCAAGACTCTCTAATCCATATGGCGCCTTACTTTTTCTCCACAATCTTTGTTGATAATCTTGAACTTCAGTTATCTCTCCACAACTCATTCACGTAGTTGTACATCATGCGTCTATTTTAAATCATTGATCTTTCGCTGTATGGTTACTGTGTTGATATTAACGTTCCACATTAACCTCAAATTTAATTCACTGATTCATTTTCATTTAATGAGATTGTTTTTTTGATTAAATTTAATATTGGAAATAATATGTCTTTATATATTTATGAAAATTGTATTTGTTTGATTTCCAGAATTTGAAATTTTGCACGAATAAATTCCAAGAATTATTCACAACATACATAATTAACTCAGCGTTCATGATACTACACCAGATTTTTTGTATTATTAACATATCCTGCTTCAAGTTTTATACACAAGTCTCTTGCTTGCTGTCAATATATTTATATTCAGTTTTCAACTGTTATGTATTATATTTCATAAAAATCACTCAGACCGAAGAAAGGTCTGGTTTATAAGGAGAAGCTGCAACTCACTGTAACCATTATATCAATCCAATCATTGCAAGAGGTCTTCACTATTAGTTCTAACTTGTGAAATTCTACGTGAATAATATCAAGACTAATCTTCGGAACTGTTCATGATTACGCACGCGAGATTATGCATCATGAACATGTTTTACTTCAAATCTTGATATCGGTATATATCTACATCTAGCACGAACCCGTTATATATTACCAACCAATGAGACACTATAAAAAATCACCAACTAAGGAACAATTCATATAAAACTGCCAGCAAATAGAATTTCTATTTTCATTTTCATCGATTACATATTCCAAATAAGGTGAAGCAATAAATTTATTAAATGGGTGTGCTTTTCTCATGTAAAAAGTCAATACTAAATTTGTTTTGTTTCGTTTATCCGTCAAAGGAAAAAAATAACAAATCATTTAGTTTCGTGCTCTTTTGACCAAGAATTTTAAGAGGCGCCACATCTTATAACTGTAAAAATTAGACGAGACACTTGGACTCCCGCATAGATTTCTTACATGGTTTCTGACAGAATGGGTAAATATATTTTGAGACTAATTGGATTGGTTTCTCGTACAGGAAAGTAGTGGAGGAGAGAGAGGACCAAGGGTGGGCGGAAGTCGTGGAGACGATAGAGTGACCAGTAATTCCCCGTTTAAAAGGACACTCCACCATATGGTGCTTCTGTCTTTGTGATTGGTTTTCTATTTCCTACGGTACATCTACAGGGTACTCAAGTTCATGATAAGAGGGTGGTCCTTAGGTAGATTTTTTCTTCCGCGCCTCCCTACCCCACACGGGGATCAGCCACACACGTGCTAAAAAATTCCTTCGCACTACCTCTCAACAAAAGAAATCAGAGATATGTATCGTTGGTCCATCACGTAGAAGACATAGATCATGCAAATTCGCTAATCACGAAATAGAGATGTGTTAATATACACTTATCCATAGTGTTAAAATTATTTTTTCTTATGTTGGTATTTATTTGTATATAGACTTATGTACATGTAGTTTTTTTCTTCATCCAATAAAGAAAGGTTTTCCTATTTTCTTATTCGATCATTAAAGAATGGTTCGAGACATTCAAAACTTAGCCTTGAAAGAATTGTTTAACTTCTGAACTGCTTTTATGAAAGATGCCGGAGGATACTTGAGGGCTTTTACTTTCAGTAGACAGCAGATAGATCGCCCGCAATGGTTGATCAACATTCCTCACAAAATACTAAATTATTATGTAGTTGCTGGTCATATATAAGAATAACGCTGGAGATGCTTTTGACTTGTTCTAATTTACAATATATTAGAGTTATTCCCGATTAGTGGTGTACCATTTTGAAATCTTAGTGGGAGGCTATAATCTGAAAATGGTAGGAACTCTGAATGGTTTATCATGTTAATTAATGCTGCAACGTTTTGTACTATATATACATGAAGGAAAGTGTCATTCCTCATCAACTAAATCACCAAACCGAGGATACGAGGCATTAGAGTATGGCAACCCAGTTTATTTGCATTGTGGCCTTTGCCTTGATTGCGACAAGTGTACTAGCTTATGAGCCTTACTCATATGCCTCGCCATCACCAACTACGTATTACAAATCAACTCCAGAGTATAAGTCTACCCCATACTACAAGCCTACTCCAGCGTATACTCCGGTCTACAAACCAGTTTACACTCCGGTGTACAAACCAGTGTACAAACCAACCCCGTACTACAAGACAATCTACAAGCCTACCCCATACTACAAACCGACCCCATACTACAAGCCAAAACCTTACTACAAGCCTGTTTACAAGCCTACCCCATACTACAAGCCAACATACAAGCCTACCCCATACTACAAGCCTGTTTACAAGCCTACTCCATACTACAAGCCTGTTTACAAGCCTACCCCATACTACAAGCCTGTTTACAAGCCTACCCCATACTACAAGCCGACCCCATACTACAAGCCCACACCAATTTACAACCTTGTACCAATCTACAAGCCTACACCAGTCTACAAACCCACCCCTGTATACACGCCAACTTACACCCCATCCCCACCACCACCTTACTACTCAAATCCTTCTCCAGTCTACACCCCATCCCCACCACCTCCTTACTACTCAAATCCTTCTCCGACCTACACCCCATCTCCACCAACCCATTCTATCACGCGTGATATGCTTCCAAATACCGTCAGGAGGATCCGCGAAACGCACTAACCCCTCGCTCTGCAATCCCCTGCCTATCTTAGCCAACCAATCAGCGCACCTGTTAGCTTCCCTGTAAATTCCTTTCAGACTAAACCCCGAATTCCTTGCCAAGATCGAATGAATTACTTGCAACCACTGTGCTCCAGGACCTCGATCTCTCCCCACTTTTTGAATTGTTTCGATAGCTTCCCACGAGTCTGTTTCTAACACCATCTCCTTGATTCCCAATCCTTCCGCCATACGAAGACCTTCGCTAATTGCAATCAGTTCAACCACCACTGGCATGTCATGGCTAACTTTCATGCTAAAACCACTTATCCACTCCCCATTACAATCTCTGATAATACCACCTCCACCCCCTACTTTTTGCCCTGTAATACAACTACCATCCGTGTTAACCTTTACTCCTCTAATTGGCTTCTTCCACCCAACTAAATGTATCCTAGACTTCCGAGAAACAATCGCACCAGGTAATTGACCCCAAGCTCTACTAATTTTAGTTGCGAAATACTTAGCTTTCCGTACAATGGCCACCGCACTTGGAATTTCTCCCCCATTGAAAACAACCTGATTCCGTTCTCGCCAAATGGTATCCACAAATACACCGAAAAATACACACCAGGGTACGCCTCCGAACAATTTATTTGTCATAATATTACGGAACCACCATGACCTGTCCTCCTCTCCATCTACCGAATCTCTCGCTGCATTAAACAGTGACTCCGCACCTCGAATCTGCTGCTGGAAACTCCCTTGCTGCTGCTGGTGGTACAGCTGTTGGTCCGCCCCTTGTTCAGCTCCATCTACCCGCTGTGATTCGGTACAGCCGTGCTCGGTCCCTCCACCGGTTCTCGGAGAACTTCTGCAGTATTCCTCACTGCTCGGCCCCCTGGAGTTTTGGTAATTTGCGAATAAGTCCCTGCGCTGCTGCCCAAAATCCACACTTGTCCTGGTCAACTGTACCTGCATCAAATTTCTCAATGGCACCCAATTTAACTCCTCCAACCTAGGATTAAACATAAAAGGTAGAGAAACTCCCTGATTTAAATCTTCTGGAAACTCCTGATCATGTGCTGCTCGCCTCCCATGTTTAATAATCTCCTTTTTTACAATAGACCAAATCTCACGTGTTTTGACACAATCTCGAAAGAGATGCAAAGCGCTCTCCTCCACGAGACCACACAAAGGGCAGAGCCCGGAAACTTCCACACCCCTACGTATCAAATTACTACCAGTTGCAATACGCTCCTTAATTGCCCGCCACAAGAATACCCTAATCTTTTGCGGACACTTTAATTTCCATAACTTATCCCACCTATCTACCATCGCACCCTCACCAGCTGGAACTTCCCATCCCACTGACCTAACCGAATATTCTCCATTAACTTCATAAATCCATGACAACTGATCCCTCGTTTCTTCCTGTCTTTCGAATCGAATAGATGCGACCTCCATCAGTGTAGCTGGGACAGATACCCTTGAAACAACTCCCAATTCCACGACCCATCTTCCCGCATATATTCATTCACACTTTTTGTAGTCTCCCCGCTCTCTAAAGCTCCCACCACACGATTAAAAAGAGGTGATTCCCCAACCCACCAATCCATCCAAAAGGAAACATCTTTGCCACTCCGGACTATCCACCTGGACCCCTTTTTCAAAACACCCAAACCTTCTACTATAGCTCGGCACATACGCGAATCAGTTTGCTTTACAACATATTGAAGAGGTGGACCCTTGAAGTATTTCTGTTTCATCACTAAAGGACACAAAGTAGACGTGTTATGAATCATTTTCCAACCTAGTTTTCCCAAAAATGCTTTGTTCATGTCCTCCGCGAGTCGGAAACCAAGACCACCAACTCTCTTTGGTCTACATATGTCCTTCCACGCAATCCAATTGATTCGATTCTTCTCCGCCGACATTCCCCAAATAAACTCTCGCCGGATTTTGTCAATTTCTTCACATACATAGGCTGGAAGCTTCTCGACTTGCATTAGATACGTAGGAGCCGCGCTTAATACTGATTGGGCAAGCGTAATACGGCCCGCCAGGGATAAGGTGTTGCTCTTCCATTTCGACAATTTCCCTCGAAGATCATTAATAAATTCCTCAAAAAACCCCTTCGGCCTTCTCCCATTAAGAATGTTAACCCCTAGATACTTGCCGATCCCCTCGCACCTTTGATAACCACTTCTCAACGCAATATCAGTCGCCACTACTTCATCGGTATTCTTTGAAAAGACGATAATAGATTTCTCCTTGCTAATTGTCTGGCCCGCAGCATGACAAAACATTTCCAGGGTTTCCTGCAATAACACAAAATTATCAACAGAAGCTTCCGCAAATAATATTAAATCATCTGCAAAGAAAGTGTGAGAGATAGGGAACCCCCCTTTACTAAGCCGAATAGGCTTCCATTTCTGCTCCTCCACAAGTTGCTGAATAAGTAAGGACAGCCTTTCCATGCATATCACGAACAAGTATGGTGACATGGGGTCGCCCTGTCGAATCCCTCTCCTCGGTTTGATTGCCGGTAACGCCGCCCCTCTCCAAAGAACACTTAACTCGTTGTCTTCCATGCCAGATATTATTACCCGAATCCACATTTCCGGTACACCCAATAACTCTAATGATTGCTTAATGAAGCCCCAATTAACTTTGTCATATGCTTTCGCGAGATCGACCTTAACTGCCATGAAGCATTTTTTCCCTTTAGCGTGTCTCATAACAAAGTCTATTTCGTTCACAAGCACCACATTATCAATCGTAGACCTCTGCGGAAGAAAACTACTCTGAAAAGGTCCAATATATCTTGCTAACATCGGTCTCATCCTATTAACCAACACTTTCATACAAACCTTATAACACACATTAATCAAACTAATGGGCCTAAACTGTGAAATATACTCCGGATTAGAACCCTTCGGGATGAGATGTATAAGTGTACCCAACACCTCCTTCGGAAAACTACCCACTCTCAACGCGTGTCTGATCATGCTACAAACCGACATACCCACTGTATCCCAGCACTTTTGGTAAAAGCCTGCAGTCATCCCATCCGGGCCTGGTGCCTTGTGTGGCGACATTTGAAAGACCGCAATACGAACCTCTTCATCGCTCACATCTCCCCTTAAAATTGCTAAGTCACTGTCATCAAATTTCCGAAGCCTGGGGAGACTAGTATCACCAGGGGAAGCTTCAGTGGTGGCAAATAAGTCCTCAAAAAATTGTCTAACCCAAGTTTTTTCCACCTCCAAATCCATAATCCACTCATGTTCTGTATTTTTAATTCTTAGTAATTCCGATCGTTCTTTCTTAACTTGTGCAGCACAGTGATAAAATCTCGTATTCCTCTCTCCCGAGTTAATCCACTCCGTATGAGCCCGATCAAACCAGAAAATCTCTTCTTGTTCTAGCAAACTTTCGAATTCGCCCATTAATCTCTTCTCGAGTCGAGCTAACGATGAATTACTCTTGATCTGAAGTGACTTTTGGATGCCCGCAATCCTTGCTAACACTCTTTTCTTCTTTCGAAAAATGTCCCCAAAAACTTCCATTTTCCAAGTTTCTAACTCTCGTCTCATAACCTCTAAATTTTCTCCAAGGCTACTACTCTCCTTCTTCCATGTCGCCTCTACTAATTCACGGAACCTCTCATGGAAAGTCCAGGCTGTCTCAAAACGGAATCTCCTTTTGCCCGTATTACGGGTCGATGGTGTAGCAATACTAACACGAATGGGTGTATGATCAGAGTGTATCCTCGGTAAATGAGAGACCTTGGATGCTCCAAACAACTCGAACCACCTCCTATTACCATACGGACGATCTAATCGCTTCATTATACGAGTTCCAGAACGCCATGAGTCACTCCACGTGAATCTGGGGCCCTCAAAACCTAAGTCCACTAGACCACACTGGTCCCTCCATCTCTCGAACCGCACCATAGTTCGGTTGGTACCCTGTACTCCTCCTACTTGATCCTCAGGCACTCCTATCTGATTAAAGTCTCCCACCACCAACCACGGCTCTTGAATAGTCCCGGCAGCTATTCCCAATGCATCCCAAAGAGAATCCCTTATCCAGCTTCTCGTGCTTGCGTAAACTGCAGATAAAATCCAAGAAACACATGAGTTTTTAGAAATACGCAGATTAATTACCTGTTTACAAGCCGATAAAATCTGGACCGAGATGTCTTCTTGATTCCACAAAACCCATATGCCTCCCGAAAAACCCTCAGCCTCAACCCGGATAGATTTCGTCATTCGAATGGACTTTATGATGCGTGTTGCCTCTGCACCCGAAGCACGGGTTTCTACGATAATCGCTAGCAATGGTTTATGTTGCTCATTTAGTTCCTTAAATGCGCGCCTGAAACTATCACTGTTAGCACCTCTACAATTCCAAAATAAAATATTAACCGGACGATTGGCCGTAACCCAATGATCCCCAATATCACTAGCTGATGTATTATTCATAAGAAAAATTTAAAAAATATATAAACAACTAAACATTGCAGAAAGAAATGTACAGCAAAAACAGAAGATAATCGAAGAACTATGGCGCCAATCGTAACTAGAGTTCAAGGGGATTGGTGGTCTCCTGTTCCTCCTCACTCGCCATATCCTGTGGTCCCACAACTTCTACTTCAGGTACATCGCACTCCATCCGAACCGATTCGCTATGCCGTAAATCTGTAACCCCAGGCTGACTTGCTAACTCCGTAACCTGTTCGTCATTCCGGACAACAAAGGTTGCTGCCGAGGGGGTACCTGCATCACACTGAACCGATACTAACTGACCTGAAAGAGCCATCTGATGATCTTCCTCTAATGTTATATCAGGTGGCATCCCCGCTGCAGGAGGACGACATTTCCATGTTGATGTTGCAGCAGGTTTTACCTCACGCTGGTCAACCCCCGAAGAATTAGGAAAGACATTCGGGTCCCCAGGTTTTTCTATTATTTCACAATCTCCCTTCTCCTGTCCATGCTCCTTCGAAACCGACCCCATTATCTCATCTACCTCCCCTCCAATTCTCGCCTCAACATTGACCACATGACGCTCGTTACCTCGGCTCGAAATAGGCTCTTTCTTTCCGTCCTCCACTATGCTCTCATCATTGCCCATTTCCGTCCTACCCACATTTTTCTTCTTATTCCGCTCCTTTCGTTTCGGAGAAGGTCCCACAAGTTCACCGTCAACTACCTTTTGCTTACCTGAGTTAAAGAAGCCCCCTTCCAACCTGTTATTCATTGCATCAATTACCACATGTTGTACCGTTTCCGTTCTCGCCACCTTATCCTGTACCCTCGTCTCCTGACCCAGACCAACCTCTACCACTGTACCCACTGTCGCCCCACAATCATCCCCTTTATTCTCGCTTCCACTATATTCTCCCGTGTCCACGGACGCAAGCACCTCATACCTCGATCCCTTATTCTGTTCCATTCCGGTACCAACTTTTTTCCTATTTGGTGTCATCCCACCCTTCTTAATCCCCACACTAACCCCCTTCGAGGATTGCCGCTGCTGTTGAACCCCACCAATGTTTCTCAGTCTCCCTCTCGTCCGGTCTACTGTCATCCATTCACCATATACCGGAACCCCATTGTCCACAATCTCCACAACCTCTGTCCTACCGTCTCTCCTATCCTTATCACTCTTACCAGCACCTATTCCTTCCCCTGAAATACCACAATCATTTTTGAGATGGCCAAATTTTCCACACTTGAAGCAGATTAGATGAAGTCCTTCGTACTCGACCTTCTGTAGATGATTTTGAATTCTAATAATTGGAACAAGAGGTTTCTCGAGATCAACTTCTACAGCAATTCTAGCGAAGTTACCACGGGCGCGCGACTTCGTGAAAGGATCCACACGAATCATTTTTCCGATCAGGTTCCCTATCGAAGTGAGAATCTCCTCGGTGTAATTTATCAGTGGTAGCCATGGTAATCGTACCCACACAGTCGTTCGGATAATCGGTGCATCCTGAGGCATGAAGTACGGATCCCAAGGTCTAACTATTAAGTATCTGTCCAAAATCATCCATGGTCCGCCATTTAAAGCTTTCTCATAATCCTCCATATTCAAAAAGTTAGCCATGAAGTAACCAAAACCAATTTCGACAAGGTCCATGTGCGCTTTTGGTGTCCAAATTTGATTAAGTTTGTTATACAGATATCGAAAACCAACATTGTGTCCCAATAACCTGATGATGAGTGAGTTTTTCCAAGCTTTGCATCCCATACGCTTCTGTGCGGCCGTCCGTATCAGTTGCGGATAGGTGTTGTCTCCATTTGGTATATCATCCTCCATTCCGAAACTATCCAGGTCTCCTCCTAACTCTGATTTGTTTTTAGAACTGTTCTCAGCCTCCTTTGAGTTCGGAATATCTGTTCGTCCAGATGATTCTTCTGCATTCCCCTTGAATGTATCTAGGAATGAGCGTGCTCTCCCGCTACTCACTTCTTCTGCTAATCGAGCATTGACAGGCTGATGTCCCAACTGACTCCTTCCCAAGACCCTTTCACCTGCATTATTTCCATGCCCACTAACCTCATTAGTATCAAAAAGAATTGAAGTACCTGATCCTGCTATTGGATGCGCAATATGTTGATTTTGAACGTGACTCGCTCCATTTTCCTGTGTTGTGTTCCATTCCGGTATTTCTTTGCCCACCTCACTTATCCCGGTCTCAAGAAACGTAGGATTCTCTATTACCGTCAATTCCATCGAAGTATCAGGCGTATTCGCACTAGTAAACGCCTTACTGTCCTTGGGCTTTCCGCCATTATCACCCGTTCCTGCCACCCCTATAGTGTTGTCGCCGGAAATAGGAGATATGTCGTCTCTATCTGCAAAGCTGAGGGCTCGCTTAGACGAACGCTGGGACTCCCCTTCCGTGCCTTTGGTGATCAGTAAAGCTTCTGGTTGAGAATCTCTCTGAGGCTTTTCCTCGAACACCTTCAGACGTTTGGAAGAGAGACGATGAACGCTAGTTGATTTCCCCTTCAATGACTGCAATTTCTCACTGGGAGTAGCAGGTAGTGAAATAGAAGGCTTGGAGAATGCTGCTCGGTTTCGCCCCTTCATTCCGGCAATTTTGTCTGGTGGTTGGGTTTGGTGCGGCGGCGGAGACCGCCCTTGCCCCTCCATCAAAGAGCCGTTAGAGGCCAAAGAAGGAAAGTATCAGCCCAACAAGGCAAGAACGCCTAACTGGGAAGGAAATAAAAAAGAAAAAACGACTAGTCAACGGGCTGGTCAACGAAATTTGCTAGAGAGAAAAAAATATCTATTTGTCCTTTGAGTATACAACAATAACTTTTTAACCCTATTAAGTGTACATTTAGATACATTCTTTTGCCAAGCAATCAAATATTAACAAAGACATTGACTTTGAAAGTTAAAGGAAGCCCACGAATATAACTCTGATGACGATATGAAAGTTCAACAAAAATTTCAAATTGATATATGGCTCCTCTTGAAAACATGCCAAGAAAATAGTTGTAATGCTTCATTGTTCGACACCATTTTTATTTCGTAGAGCTTCTTTACGTCCTTCAACAACTGTTTATCTCTTGTTGCAGCTACCTTTACCAAACCACTCAAAACTTCAAGTCTGGCCAACTTGATATGGAGGAAGGAAGGGAAAACAAGCCTTGAAAACTTTTTGCGAATATGATTAATTGTTTCGTATGCTGAACCCGTATATATTTTACTATACACGTAAATATCATTCTTCTTTTTCATTTTTGAATCTCAAGGCGAAAAAATGTATGAGAAGTGTACTAAACCTAATAATATATCAGGTCATGGTAAATTAGTATACCTAAGAATCCCACATGGGGATCAGCCGTACCTGTGCAAAAAATTTACCTTTGCACTACCCCTGAACCTAAGAAACAAGAGATATGTATGGTTGGTCCAGCACATAAATGACAAAGATCATGCGACTTCACGTATCAGGAATTAGGGATGAGTTAACATACTCTTTTACATATTTTTAAAATTATTTATTCTTTTGTTGGTATATTTTTTTTTTTTGTATATAAACTTTTGTTGGTTTGTTCATTTACTACATCAAATAAAGAGTACTAAAAAAAGAATTTTTTTCATGTTCTTCATTCGTTACAGAATGGTTCGGCAAATAACTGATCAAGACATTCAAAACATAGCCTTGAAAGAAATTTTTAACTTCTAAACTGCTTTTATGAAAGATACTAGAGGAATTTTTCTTTCAGAAAACAGCAGATAGCTCGCCCACAATGGTTGATCAACTTCCCTCACATAATATTAAGTTAGTATGTAGTTTCTTGTCATATATAAGAATAACGCTGGAGATGCTTTTGACTTGTTCTAATTTACAAGATATTAGAGTTATTCCCAGTTAGTGGTGTACCATTTTGAAATCTTAGTGGGAGGCCATAATCTGAAAATGGTAGGAACTCTGAATGGTTTATAATTATGTTGATTAATATTGCAACGATTTGTACTATATATGAAGGAAGAAAAGTGTCATTCCTCATCAATTAAATCACCAAACAGAGGATAAAAGGCATTAGAGTATGGCAACCCAATTTATTTGCATTGTGGCCTTTGCCTTGATTGCGACAAGTGTACTAGCTTACGAGCCTTACTCATATGCCTCGCCATCACCAACTACGTATTACAAATCAACTCCAGAGTATAAGTCAACCCCATACTACAAGCCTACTCCAGCATATACTCCGGTCTACAAACCGGTTTACAAACCAGTGTACAAACCAACCCCGTACTACAAGCCAATCTACAAGCCTACTCCTTACTACAAACCGACCCCATACTACAAACCAACCCCATACTACAAGCCTGTTTACAAGCATACCCCATACTACAAGCCAATTTACAAGCGTACCCCATACTACAAGCCTGTTTACAAGCCTACTCCATACTACAAACCTGTTTACAAGCCGGCCCCATACTACAAGCCCGCCCCTGTTTACAATCCTACCCCATACTACAAGCCCACACCAATTTACAACCTTGTACCAATCTACAAGCCTACACCAGTTTACAAACCCACCCCTGTATACACACCAACTTACACCCCATCCCCACCACCTCCTTACTACTCAAATCCTTCTCCGACCTACACCCCATCTCCACCACCTCCTTACTACTCAAATCCTTCTCCAACCTACACCCCATCTCCACCACCACCTTACTATTCAAATCCTTCTCCAACCTACACCCCGTCTCCACCACCTCCTTACTACTCAAATCCTTCTCCAGTCTACACCCCATCCCCACCACCTCCTTACTACTCAAATCCTTCTCCGACCTACACCCCATCTCCACCACCTCCTTACTACTCAAATCCTACCCCAACCTACACCGCATCTCCACCACCACCTTACTACTACACACCATCTCCCCCACCCCCATATTAATAAACTCCATCACCCTCCCCGCCGACCTAAAATTACTAGAATCTTTATTTAACTTTCAAACATCTTTTGCCACCTCCATACCATTTCCAAGATTCTCTAATCCATATGGCGCCTTACTTTTTCTCCACAATATTCGCTGATAATCTTGAACTCCAGCTATCTCTCCACAACTCATTCATGTAGTGCACATCAATGTCTATTTTAAATCATTTATCTTTTTCTGTATGGTTACTGTGTTGATATTAACTTTCCACATTAACCTCAAATTTAATATACTCATTCATTTTCATTTACTGAGATTTTTTTTTTTTTATAAAATCTAATATTGGAAATAATATGTCTTTATATATTTATCAACATTGTATTTGTTTGGTTTCCGGAATTTAAAATTTCACACTAATAATTTCCAACAATTATTCACAACATGCATACATAATTAACTCAGCGTTCATGATACTACACAAAAATTTTGTATTATTAACATGTCCTGCATCAAGTTTTATGCACAATTATAATGCTTGGTGTCAATATATTTACACTCAGTTTCAACTATTATATGTTATACCTCAAAATTAATGAAGAAATTAATTAAAATCACTCAGACCGAATAAAGGTCTGGTTTAGAAGGAACAGCTGCGACTCACTGTAACCATTATATCAATCCAATCATTCCAAGAGGTCTTCACTATTGGTCCTAACTTGTGAAATTCTACTTGAATAATATCAAGACTAATCTTCGAAACTTTTCATGATTACGCACGCGAGATTATGCATCATGAACATGTTTTGATTCAAATCTTGATATCGGTATATATATCTATATTTAGCACGAGCGCGTTATATATTACCAACCAATGAGACACTATAAAAAATCACCAACAGAACTCAGGACGGTAGAAATCAGTCATCTTATGTTCGCGATGCCCTAAACTAAAATACTAAAACAGAAGTACGATATGTACCAAAAAAACAGTAGTATGATTCGGAAATTTTTGTTAAATATGTCAGATATAAAGTATCACGATTGATAAAATATATTATTTTAAAATTAATAGTCATCAACAAAGACAAGCATAAAAAAAAAAAAACTTAAATCTAGTAAGGAACAATTCATATAAAACTGCTAGCAAATAGAATTTCTATTTTCTTTTTTATCGATAACGTATTCCAAATAAGGTGAAGCAATAAATTTATTAAATGGGTGTGCTTTTTTCATGTTAAAAGTCAATACTAAATTTGTTTTGTTCCGTTAATCCGACAATGGAAAAATAAAAACAAATCGTTTAGTTTCGTAGTCTTTTGGCCAAGAAGTTTAAGAGGCGCCACATCTTATAACTGTAAAAATTAGACGAGACACTTGGACTCCAGCATAGATTTCTTACATGGTTTCTGACAGAATGGGTAAATATATTTTGAGACTAATTGGATTGGTTTCGCGTACAGGAAAGTAGTGTAGGAAATGGAGGGCCAAGGGTGGGGGGAAGCCGTGGAGAGGATAGAGTGATCAGTAATTCCCCGTTTAGAAGGACACTCCACCATATAGTGCTCCTGTCTTTCTGATTGGTTTTCTATTTTCTACGGTATATCTACAGGGTACTCAAGTTCATGATAAGACGGTGGTCCTTTGGTAGATTTTCTCTTCCGCACCTCCCTACCGCACACGGGGATCAGCCACAAACGTGCCAAAAATTTCCTTCGCACTACCTCTCAACAAAAGAAATCAGAGACATATGTGTGGTTGGTCCATCACGTAGAAGACAAAGATCAAGCGAATTCGCTAATCACGAACTAGAGATGAGTTAATTTACTCTTATCCATAGTATTAAAATTATTTCTTCTTATGTTGGAATTTATTTGTATATAGACTTCTATACATGTAGTTTTCTTCTTCATCCAATAAAGAAAGGTTTTCCGTTTTTCATTTTCTTATTCGTTCATTACGGAATGGTTCGAGACATTCAAAACTTAGCCTTGAAAAAATTATTTAACTTCTAAACTGCTTTTATGAAAGATGCTGGAGGATACTTTAGGGATTTTACTTTCAGAAAAGAGCAGATAGCTCGCCCGCAATGGTTGATCAACTTCCCTCACATAATATTAAGTTAGTATGTAGTTTCTTGTCATATATAAGAATAACGCTGGAGATGCTTTTGACTTGTTCTAATTTACAAGATATTAGAGTTATTCCCGGTTAGTGGTGTACCATTTTGAAATCTTAGTGGGAGGCCTTAATCTGAAAATGGTAGGAACTCTGAATGGTTTATAATTATGTTGATTAATATTGCAACGTTTTGTACTATATATGAAGGAAGAAAAGTGTCATTCCTCATCAATTAAATCACCAAACAGAGGATAAAAGGCATTAGAGTATGGCAACCCAATTTATTTCCATTGTGGCCTTTGCCTTGATTGCGATAAGTGTACTAGCTTATGAGCCTTACTCATATGCCTCGCCATTACCAACTACGTATTACAAATCGTCAACCCCATACTACAAGCCTACTCCAGCATATACTCCGGTCTACAAACCAGTTTACACTCCGGTGTACAAACCAACCCCGTACTACAAGCCAATCTACAAGCCTACTCCTTACTACAAACCGACCCCATACTACAAACCAACCCCATACTACAAGCCTGTTTACAAGCATACCCCATACTACAAGCATACCCCATACTACAAGCCAATTTACAAGCGTACCCCATACTACAAGCCTACCCCATACTACAAGCCTGTTTACAAGCCTACTCCATACTACAAACCTGTTTACAAGCCGACCCCATACTACAAGCCCACCCCTGTTTACAATCCTACCCCATACTACAAGCCCACACCAATTTAGAACCTTGTACCAATCTACAAGCCTACACCAGTCTACAAACCCACCCCTGTATACACACCAACTTACACCCCATCTCCACCACCTCCTTACTACTCAAATCCTACTCCGACCTACACCCCATCTCCACCACCTCCTTACTATTCAAATCCTTCTCCAACCTACACCCCATCTCCACCACCTCCACCACCTCCTTACTACTCAAATCCTTCTCCAACCTACACCCCATCTCCACCACCACCTTACTACTCAAATCCTTCTCCAACCTACACCCCGTCTCCACCACCTCCTTACTACTCAAATCCTACTCCAACCTACACCCCGTCTCCACCACCTCCTTACTACTCAAATCCTACTCCAACCTACACCGCATCTCCACCACCACCTTACTACTACACACCATCTCCCCCACCCCCATATTAATAAACTCCATCACCCTCCCCGCCGACCTAAAATTACTAGAATCTTTATTTAAAAATCAAACATCTTTTGCCACCTCCACACCACTTCCAAGACTCTCTAATCCATATGGCGCCTTACTTTTTCTCCACAATCTTCGTTGATAATCTTGAACTTCAGTTATCTCTCCACAACTCATTCACGTAGTTGTACATCATCCGTCTATTTTAAATCATTGATCTTTCGCTGTATGGTTACTGTGTTGATATTAACGTTCCACATTAACCTCAAATTTAATTCACTGATTCATTTTCATTTAATGAGATTGTTTTTTTGATTAAATTTAATATTGGAAATAATATGTCTTTATATATTTATGAAAATTGTATTTGTTTGATTTCCAGAATTTGAAATTTTGCACGAATAAATGCCAAGAATTATTCACAACATACATAATTAACTCAGCGTTCATGATACTACACCAAATTTTTTGTATTATTAACATATCCTGCTTCAAGTTTTATACACAAGTCTCTTGCTTGGTGTCAATATATTTATATTCAGTTTTCAACTGTTATATATTATATTTCATAAAAATCACTCAGACCGAAGAAAGGTCTGGTTTATAAGGAGAAGCTGCGACTCACTGTAACCATTATATCAATCCAATCATTGCAAGAGGTCTTCACTATTAGTTCTAACTTGTGAAATTCTACGTGAATAATATCAAGACGAATCTTCGGAACTGTTCATGATTACGCACGCGAGATTATGTATCATGAACATGTTTTGCTTCAAATCTTGATATCGGTATATATCTATATCTAGCACGAACCCGTTATAATTTACCAACCAATGAGACACTATAAAAAATCACCAACTAAGGAACAATTCATATAAAACTGCCAGCAAATAGAATTTCTATTTTCATTTTCATTGATTACATATTCCAAATAAGGTGAAGCAATAAATTTATTAAATGGGTGTGCTTTTTTCATGTAAAAAGTCAATACTAAATTTGTTTTGTTTCGTTAATCCGTCAAAGGAAAAAAATAACAAATCATTTAGTTTCATGCTCTTTTGGCCAAGAATTTTAAGAGGCGCCACATCTTATAACTGTAAAAATTAGACGAGACACTTGGACTCCCGCATAGATTTCTTACATGGTTTCTGACAGAATGGGCAAATATATTTTGAGACTAATTGGATTGGTTTCGCGTACAGGAAAGTAGTGGAGGAAATGGAGGGCCAAGGGTGGGGGGAAGCCGTGGAGAGGATAGAGTGATCAGTAATTCCCCGTTTAGAAGGACACTCCACCATATAGTGCTCCTGTCTTTCTGATTGGTTTTCTATTTTCTAAGGTATATCTACAGGGTACTCAAGTTCATGATAATACGGTGGTCCTTTGGTAGATTTTCTCTTCCGCACCTCCCTACCGCACACGGGGATCAGCCACACACGTGCCAAAAATTTCCTTCGCACTACTTCTCAACAAAAGAAATCAGAGACATATGTATGGTTGGTTCATCACGTAGAAGACAAAGATCAAGCGAATTCGCTAATCACGAACTAGAGATGAGTTAATTTACTCTTATCCATAGTATTAAAATTATTTCTTCTTATGTTGGAATTTATTTGTATATAGACTTTTGTACATGTAGTTTTCTTCTTCATCCAATAAAGAAAGGTTTTCCGTTTTTCATTTTCTTATTCGTTCATTACGGAATGGTTCGAGACATTCAAAACTTAGCCTTGAAAAAATTATTTAACTTCTAAACTGCTTTTATGAAAGATGCTGGAGGATACTCTAGGGATTTTACTTTCAGAAAAGAGCAGATAGCTCGCCCGCAATGGTTGATCAACTTCCCTCACATAATATTAAGTTAGTATGTAGTTTCTTGTCATATATAAGAATAACGCTGGAGATGCTTTTGAATTGTTCTAATTTACAAGATATTAGAGTTATTCCCGGTTAGTGGTGTACCATTTTGAAATCTTAGTGGGAGGCCATAATCTGAAAATGGTAGGAACTCTGAATGGTTTATAATTATGTTGATTAATATTGCAACGTTTTGTACTATATATGAAGGAAGAAAAGTGTCATTCCTCATCAATTAAATCACCAAACAGAGGATAAAAGGCATTAGAGTATGGCAACCCAATTTATTTGCATTGTGGCCTTTGCCTTGATTGCGACAAGTGTACTAGCTTACGAGCCTTACTCATATGCCTCGCCATCACCAACTACGTATTACAAATCAACTCCAGAGTATAAGTCAACCCCATACTACAAGCCTACTCCAGCATATACTCCGGTCTACAAACCAGTTTACACTCCGGTGTACAAACCAGTGTACAAACCAACCCCGTACTACAAGCCAATCTACAAGCCTACTCCTTACTACAAACCGACCCCATACTACAAACCAACCCCATACTACAAGCCTGTTTACAAGCATACCCCATACTACAAGCATACCCCATACTACAAGCCAATTTACAAGCGTACCCCATACTACAAGCCTACCCCATACTACAAGCCTGTTTACAAGCCTACTCCATACTACAAACCTGTTTACAAGCCGACCCCATACTACAAGCCCACCCCTGTTTACAATCCTACCCCATACTACAAGCCCACACCAATTTACAACCTTGTACCAATCTACAAGCCTACACCAGTCTACAAACCCACCCCTGTATACACACCAACTTACACCCCATCCCCACCACCTCCTTACTACTCAAATCCTTCTCCGACCTACACCCCATCTCCACCACCTCCTTACTACTCAAATCCTACTCCGACCTACACCCCATCTCCACCACCTCCTTACTACTCAAATCCTTCTCCAACCTACACCCCATCTCCACCACCTCCTTACTACTCAAATCCTTCTCCAACCTACACCCCATCTCCACCACCACCTTACTACTCAAATCCTTCTCCAACCTACACCCCGTCTCCACCACCTCCTTACTACTCAAATCCTACTCCAACCTACACCCCGTCTCCACCACCTCCTTACTACTCAAATCCTACTCCAACCTACACCGCATCTCCACCACCACCTTACTACTACACACCATCTCCCCCACCCCCATATTAATAAACTCCATCACCCTCCCCGCCGACCTAAAATTACTAGAATCTTTATTTAAAAATCAAACATCTTTTGCCACCTCCACACCACTTCCAAGACTCTCTAATCCATATGGCGCCTTACTTTTTCTCCACAATCTTTGTTGATAATCTTGAACTTCAGTTATCTCTCCACAACTCATTCACGTAGTTGTACATCATGCGTCTATTTTAAATCATTGATCTTTCGCTGTATGGTTACTGTGTTGATATTAACGTTCCACATTAACCTCAAATTTAATTCACTGATTCATTTTCATTTAATGAGATTGTTTTTTTGATTAAATTTAATATTGGAAATAATATGTCTTTATATATTTATGAAAATTGTATTTGTTTGATTTCCAGAATTTGAAATTTTGCACGAATAAATTCCAAGAATTATTCACAACATACATAATTAACTCAGCGTTCATGATACTACACCAGATTTTTTGTATTATTAACATATCCTGCTTCAAGTTTTATACACAAGTCTCTTGCTTGCTGTCAATATATTTATATTCAGTTTTCAACTGTTATGTATTATATTTCATAAAAATCACTCAGACCGAAGAAAGGTCTGGTTTATAAGGAGAAGCTGCAACTCACTGTAACCATTATATCAATCCAATCATTGCAAGAGGTCTTCACTATTAGTTCTAACTTGTGAAATTCTACGTGAATAATATCAAGACTAATCTTCGGAACTGTTCATGATTACGCACGCGAGATTATGCATCATGAACATGTTTTACTTCAAATCTTGATATCGGTATATATCTACATCTAGCACGAACCCGTTATATATTACCAACCAATGAGACACTATAAAAAATCACCAACTAAGGAACAATTCATATAAAACTGCCAGCAAATAGAATTTCTATTTTCATTTTCATCGATTACATATTCCAAATAAGGTGAAGCAATAAATTTATTAAATGGGTGTGCTTTTCTCATGTAAAAAGTCAATACTAAATTTGTTTTGTTTCGTTTATCCGTCAAAGGAAAAAAATAACAAATCATTTAGTTTCGTGCTCTTTTGACCAAGAATTTTAAGAGGCGCCACATCTTATAACTGTAAAAATTAGACGAGACACTTGGACTCCCGCATAGATTTCTTACATGGTTTCTGACAGAATGGGTAAATATATTTTGAGACTAATTGGATTGGTTTCTCGTACAGGAAAGTAGTGGAGGAGAGAGAGGACCAAGGGTGGGCGGAAGTCGTGGAGACGATAGAGTGACCAGTAATTCCCCGTTTAAAAGGACACTCCACCATATGGTGCTTCTGTCTTTGTGATTGGTTTTCTATTTCCTACGGTACATCTACAGGGTACTCAAGTTCATGATAAGAGGGTGGTCCTTAGGTAGATTTTTTCTTCCGCGCCTCCCTACCCCACACGGGGATCAGCCACACACGTGCTAAAAAATTCCTTCGCACTACCTCTCAACAAAAGAAATCAGAGATATGTATCGTTGGTCCATCACGTAGAAGACATAGATCATGCAAATTCGCTAATCACGAAATAGAGATGTGTTAATATACACTTATCCATAGTGTTAAAATTATTTTTTCTTATGTTGGTATTTATTTGTATATAGACTTATGTACATGTAGTTTTTTTCTTCATCCAATAAAGAAAGGTTTTCCTATTTTCTTATTCGATCATTAAAGAATGGTTCGAGACATTCAAAACTTAGCCTTGAAAGAATTGTTTAACTTCTGAACTGCTTTTATGAAAGATGCCGGAGGATACTTGAGGGCTTTTACTTTCAGTAGACAGCAGATAGATCGCCCGCAATGGTTGATCAACATTCCTCACAAAATACTAAATTATTATGTAGTTGCTGGTCATATATAAGAATAACGCTGGAGATGCTTTTGACTTGTTCTAATTTACAATATATTAGAGTTATTCCCGATTAGTGGTGTACCATTTTGAAATCTTAGTGGGAGGCTATAATCTGAAAATGGTAGGAACTCTGAATGGTTTATCATGTTAATTAATGCTGCAACGTTTTGTACTATATATACATGAAGGAAAGTGTCATTCCTCATCAACTAAATCACCAAACCGAGGATACGAGGCATTAGAGTATGGCAACCCAGTTTATTTGCATTGTGGCCTTTGCCTTGATTGCGACAAGTGTACTAGCTTATGAGCCTTACTCATATGCCTCGCCATCACCAACTACGTATTACAAATCAACTCCAGAGTATAAGTCTACCCCATACTACAAGCCTACTCCAGCGTATACTCCGGTCTACAAACCAGTTTACACTCCGGTGTACAAACCAGTGTACAAACCAACCCCGTACTACAAGACAATCTACAAGCCTACCCCATACTACAAACCGACCCCATACTACAAGCCAAAACCTTACTACAAGCCTGTTTACAAGCCTACCCCATACTACAAGCCAACATACAAGCCTACCCCATACTACAAGCCTGTTTACAAGCCTACTCCATACTACAAGCCTGTTTACAAGCCTACCCCATACTACAAGCCTGTTTACAAGCCTACCCCATACTACAAGCCGACCCCATACTACAAGCCCACACCAATTTACAACCTTGTACCAATCTACAAGCCTACACCAGTCTACAAACCCACCCCTGTATACACGCCAACTTACACCCCATCCCCACCACCACCTTACTACTCAAATCCTTCTCCAGTCTACACCCCATCCCCACCACCTCCTTACTACTCAAATCCTTCTCCGACCTACACCCCATCTCCACCAACCCATTCTATCACGCGTGATATGCTTCCAAATACCGTCAGGAGGATCCGCGAAACGCACTAACCCCTCGCTCTGCAATCCCCTGCCTATCTTAGCCAACCAATCAGCGCACCTGTTAGCTTCCCTGTAAATTCCTTTCAGACTAAACCCCGAATTCCTTGCCAAGATCGAATGAATTACTTGCAACCACTGTGCTCCAGGACCTCGATCTCTCCCCACTTTTTGAATTGTTTCGATAGCTTCCCACGAGTCTGTTTCTAACACCATCTCCTTGATTCCCAATCCTTCCGCCATACGAAGACCTTCGCTAATTGCAATCAGTTCAACCACCACTGGCATGTCATGGCTAACTTTCATGCTAAAACCACTTATCCACTCCCCATTACAATCTCTGATAATACCACCTCCACCCCCTACTTTTTGCCCTGTAATACAACTACCATCCGTGTTAACCTTTACTCCTCTAATTGGCTTCTTCCACCCAACTAAATGTATCCTAGACTTCCGAGAAACAATCGCACCAGGTAATTGACCCCAAGCTCTACTAATTTTAGTTGCGAAATACTTAGCTTTCCGTACAATGGCCACCGCACTTGGAATTTCTCCCCCATTGAAAACAACCTGATTCCGTTCTCGCCAAATGGTATCCACAAATACACCGAAAAATACACACCAGGGTACGCCTCCGAACAATTTATTTGTCATAATATTACGGAACCACCATGACCTGTCCTCCTCTCCATCTACCGAATCTCTCGCTGCATTAAACAGTGACTCCGCACCTCGAATCTGCTGCTGGAAACTCCCTTGCTGCTGCTGGTGGTACAGCTGTTGGTCCGCCCCTTGTTCAGCTCCATCTACCCGCTGTGATTCGGTACAGCCGTGCTCGGTCCCTCCACCGGTTCTCGGAGAACTTCTGCAGTATTCCTCACTGCTCGGCCCCCTGGAGTTTTGGTAATTTGCGAATAAGTCCCTGCGCTGCTGCCCAAAATCCACACTTGTCCTGGTCAACTGTACCTGCATCAAATTTCTCAATGGCACCCAATTTAACTCCTCCAACCTAGGATTAAACATAAAAGGTAGAGAAACTCCCTGATTTAAATCTTCTGGAAACTCCTGATCATGTGCTGCTCGCCTCCCATGTTTAATAATCTCCTTTTTTACAATAGACCAAATCTCACGTGTTTTGACACAATCTCGAAAGAGATGCAAAGCGCTCTCCTCCACGAGACCACACAAAGGGCAGAGCCCGGAAACTTCCACACCCCTACGTATCAAATTACCACCAGTTGCAATACGCTCCTTAATTGCCCGCCACAAGAATACCCTAATCTTTTGCGGACACTTTAATTTCCATAACTTATCCCACCTATCTACCATCGCACCCTCACCAGCTGGAACTTCCCATCCCACTGACCTAACCGAATATTCTCCATTAACTTCATAAATCCATGACAACTGATCCCTCGTTTCTTCCTGTCTTTCGAATCGAATAGATGCGACCTCCATCAGTGTAGCTGGGACAGATACCCTTGAAACAACTCCCAATTCCACGACCCATCTTCCCGCATATATTCATTCACACTTTTTGTAGTCTCCCCGCTCTCTAAAGCTCCCACCACACGATTAAAAAGAGGTGATTCCCCAACCCACCAATCCATCCAAAAGGAAACATCTTTGCCACTCCGGACTATCCACCTGGACCCCTTTTTCAAAACACCCAAACCTTCTACTATAGCTCGGCACATACGCGAATCAGTTTGCTTTACAACATATTGAAGAGGTGGACCCTTGAAGTATTTCTGTTTCATCACTAAAGGACACAAAGTAGACGTGTTATGAATCATTTTCCAACCTAGTTTTCCCAAAAATGCTTTGTTCATGTCCTCCGCGAGTCGGAAACCAAGACCACCAACTCTCTTTGGTCTACATATGTCCTTCCACGCAATCCAATTGATTCGATTCTTCTCCGCCGACATTCCCCAAATAAACTCTCGCCGGATTTTGTCAATTTCTTCACATACATAGGCTGGAAGCTTCTCGACTTGCATTAGATACGTAGGAGCCGCGCTTAATACTGATTGGGCAAGCGTAATACGGCCCGCCAGGGATAAGGTGTTGCTCTTCCATTTCGACAATTTCCCTCGAAGATCATTAATAAATTCCTCAAAAAACCCCTTCGGCCTTCTCCCATTAAGAATGTTAACCCCTAGATACTTGCCGATCCCCTCGCACCTTTGATAACCACTTCTCAACGCAATATCAGTCGCCACTACTTCATCGGTATTCTTTGAAAAGACGATAATAGATTTCTCCTTGCTAATTGTCTGGCCCGCAGCATGACAAAACATTTCCAGGGTTTCCTGCAATAACACAAAATTATCAACAGAAGCTTCCGCAAATAATATTAAATCATCTGCAAAGAAAGTGTGAGAGATAGGGAACCCCCCTTTACTAAGCCGAATAGGCTTCCATTTCTGCTCCTCCACAAGTTGCTGAATAAGTAAGGACAGCCTTTCCATGCATATCACGAACAAGTATGGTGACATGGGGTCGCCCTGTCGAATCCCTCTCCTCGGTTTGATTGCCGGTAACGCCGCCCCTCTCCAAAGAACACTTAACTCGTTGTCTTCCATGCCAGATATTATTACCCGAATCCACATTTCCGGTACACCCAATAACTCTAATGATTGCTTAATGAAGCCCCAATTAACTTTGTCATATGCTTTCGCGAGATCGACCTTAACTGCCATGAAGCATTTTTTCCCTTTAGCGTGTCTCATAACAAAGTCTATTTCGTTCACAAGCACCACATTATCAATCGTAGACCTCTGCGGAAGAAAACTACTCTGAAAAGGTCCAATATATCTTGCTAACATCGGTCTCATCCTATTAACCAACACTTTCATACAAACCTTATAACACACATTAATCAAACTAATGGGCCTAAACTGTGAAATATACTCCGGATTAGAACCCTTCGGGATGAGATGTATAAGTGTACCCAACACCTCCTTCGGAAAACTACCCACTCTCAACGCGTGTCTGATCATGCTACAAACCGACATACCCACTGTATCCCAGCACTTTTGGTAAAAGCCTGCAGTCATCCCATCCGGGCCTGGTGCCTTGTGTGACGACATTTGAAAGACCGCAATACGAACCTCTTCATCGCTCACATCTCCCCTTAAAATTGCTAAGTCACTGTCATCAAATTTCCGAAGCCTGGGGAGACTAGTATCACCAGGGGAAGCTTCAGTGGTGGCAAATAAGTCCTCAAAAAATTGTCTAACCCAAGTTTTTTCCACCTCCAAATCCATAATCCACTCATGTTCTGTATTTTTAATTCTTAGTAATTCCGATCGTTCTTTCTTAACTTGTGCAGCACAGTGATAAAATCTCGTATTCCTCTCTCCCGAGTTAATCCACTCCGTATGAGCCCGATCAAACCAGAAAATCTCTTCTTGTTCTAGCAAACTTTCGAATTCGCCCATTAATCTCTTCTCGAGTCGAGCTAACGATGAATTACTCTTGATCTGAAGTGACTTTTGGATGCCCGCAATCCTTGCTAACACTCTTTTCTTCTTTCGAAAAATGTCCCCAAAAACTTCCATTTTCCAAGTTTCTAACTCTCGTCTCATAACCTCTAAATTTTCTCCAAGGCTACTACTCTCCTTCTTCCATGTCGCCTCTACTAATTCACGGAACCTCTCATGGAAAGTCCAGGCTGTCTCAAAACGGAATCTCCTTTTGCCCGTATTACGGGTCGATGGTGTAGCAATACTAACACGAATGGGTGTATGATCAGAGTGTATCCTCGGTAAATGAGAGACCTTGGATGCTCCAAACAACTCGAACCACCTCCTATTACCATACGGACGATCTAATCGCTTCATTATACGAGTTCCAGAACGCCATGAGTCACTCCACGTGAATCTGGGGCCCTCAAAACCTAAGTCCACTAGACCACACTGGTCCCTCCATCTCTCGAACCGCACCATAGTTCGGTTGGTACCCTGTACTCCTCCTACTTGATCCTCAGGCACTCCTATCTGATTAAAGTCTCCCACCACCAACCACGGCTCTTGAATAGTCCCGGCAGCTATTCCCAATGCATCCCAAAGAGAATCCCTTATCCAGCTTCTCGTGCTTGCGTAAACTGCAGATAAAATCCAAGAGACACATGAGTTTTTAGAAATACGCAGATTAATTACCTGTTTACAAGCCGATAAAATCTGGACCGAGATGTCTTCTTGATTCCACAAAACCCATATGCCTCCCGAAAAACCCTCAGCCTCAACCCGGATAGATTTCGTCATTCGAATGGACTTTATGATGCGTGTTGCCTCTGCACCCGAAGCACGGGTTTCTACGATAATCGCTAGCAATGGTTTATGTTGCTCATTTAGTTCCTTAAATGCGCGCCTGAAACTATCACTGTTAGCACCTCTACAATTCCAAAATAAAATATTAACCGGACGATTGGCCGTAACCCAATGATCCCCAATATCACTAGCTGATGTATTATTCATAAGAAAAATTTAAAAAATATATAAACAACTAAACATTGCAGAAAGAAATGTACAGCAAAAACAGAAGATAATCGAAGAACTATGGCGCCAATCGTAACTAGAGTTCAAGGGGATTGGTGGTCTCCTGTTCCTCCTCACTCGCCATATCCTGTGGTCCCACAACTTCTACTTCAGGTACATCGCACTCCATCCGAACCGATTCGCTATGCCGTAAATCTGTAACCCCAGGCTGACTTGCTAACTCCGTAACCTGTTCGTCATTCCGGACAACAAAGGTTGCTGCCGAGGGGGTACCTGCATCACACTGAACCGATACTAACTGACCTGAAAGAGCCATCTGATGATCTTCCTCTAATGTTATATCAGGTGGCATCCCCGCTGCAGGAGGACGACATTTCCATGTTGATGTTGCAGCAGGTTTTACCTCACGCTGGTCAACCCCCGAAGAATTAGGAAAGACATTCGGGTCCCCAGGTTTTTCTATTATTTCACAATCTCCCTTCTCCTGTCCATGCTCCTTCGAAACCGACCCCATTATCTCATCTACCTCCCCTCCAATTCTCGCCTCAACATTGACCACATGACGCTCGTTACCTCGGCTCGAAATAGGCTCTTTCTTTCCGTCCTCCACTATGCTCTCATCATTGCCCATTTCCGTCCTACCCACATTTTTCTTCTTATTCCGCTCCTTTCGTTTCGGAGAAGGTCCCACAAGTTCACCGTCAACTACCTTTTGCTTACCTGAGTTAAAGAAGCCCCCTTCCAACCTGTTATTCATTGCATCAATTACCACATGTTGTACCGTTTCCGTTCTCGCCACCTTATCCTGTACCCTCGTCTCCTGACCCAGACCAACCTCTACCACTGTACCCACTGTCGCCCCACAATCATCCCCTTTATTCTCGCTTCCACTATATTCTCCCGTGTCCACGGACGCAAGCACCTCATACCTCGATCCCTTATTCTGTTCCATTCCGGTACCAACTTTTTTCCTATTTGGTGTCATCCCACCCTTCTTAATCCCCACACTAACCCCCTTCGAGGATTGCCGCTGCTGTTGAACCCCACCAATGTTTCTCAGTCTCCCTCTCGTCCGGTCTACTGTCATCCATTCACCATATACCGGAACCCCATTGTCCACAATCTCCACAACCTCTGTCCTACCGTCTCTCCTATCCTTATCACTCTTACCAGCACCTATTCCTTCCCCTGAAATACCACAATCATTTTTGAGATGGCCAAATTTTCCACACTTGAAGCAGATTAGATGAAGTCCTTCGTACTCGACCTTCTGTAGATGATTTTGAATTCTAATAATTGGAACAAGAGGTTTCTCGAGATCAACTTCTACAGCAATTCTAGCGAAGTTACCACGGGCGCGCGACTTCGTGAAAGGATCCACACGAATCATTTTTCCGATCAGGTTCCCTATCGAAGTGAGAATCTCCTCGGTGTAATTTATCAGTGGTAGCCATGGTAATCGTACCCACACAGTCGTTCGGATAATCGGTGCATCCTGAGGCATGAAGTACGGATCCCAAGGTCTAACTATTAAGTATCTGTCCAAAATCATCCATGGTCCGCCATTTAAAGCTTTCTCATAATCCTCCATATTCAAAAAGTTAGCCATGAAGTAACCAAAACCAATTTCGACAAGGTCCATGTGCGCTTTTGGTGTCCAAATTTGATTAAGTTTGTTATACAGATATCGAAAACCAACATTGTGTCCCAATAACCTGATGATGAGTGAGTTTTTCCAAGCTTTGCATCCCATACGCTTCTGTGCGGCCGTCCGTATCAGTTGCGGATAGGTGTTGTCTCCATTTGGTATATCATCCTCCATTCCGAAACTATCCAGGTCTCCTCCTAACTCTGATTTGTTTTTAGAACTGTTCTCAGCCTCCTTTGAGTTCGGAATATCTGTTCGTCCAGATGATTCTTCTGCATTCCCCTTGAATGTATCTAGGAATGAGCGTGCTCTCCCGCTACTCACTTCTTCTGCTAATCGAGCATTGACAGGCTGATGTCCCAACTGACTCCTTCCCAAGACCCTTTCACCTGCATTATTTCCATGCCCACTAACCTCATTAGTATCAAAAAGAATTGAAGTACCTGATCCTGCTATTGGATGCGCAATATGTTGATTTTGAACGTGACTCGCTCCATTTTCCTGTGTTGTGTTCCATTCCGGTATTTCTTTGCCCACCTCACTTATCCCGGTCTCAAGAAACGTAGGATTCTCTATTACCGTCAATTCCATCGAAGTATCAGGCGTATTCGCACTAGTAAACGCCTTACTGTCCTTGGGCTTTCCGCCATTATCACCCGTTCCTGCCACCCCTATAGTGTTGTCGCCGGAAATAGGAGATATGTCGTCTCTATCTGCAAAGCTGAGGGCTCGCTTAGACGAACGCTGGGACTCCCCTTCCGTGCCTTTGGTGATCAGTAAAGCTTCTGGTTGAGAATCTCTCTGAGGCTTTTCCTCGAACACCTTCAGACGTTTGGAAGAGAGACGATGAACGCTAGTTGATTTCCCCTTCAATGACTGCAATTTCTCACTGGGAGTAGCAGGTAGTGAAATAGAAGGCTTGGAGAATGCTGCTCGGTTTCGCCCCTTCATTCCGGCAATTTTGTCTGGTGGTTGGGTTTGGTGCGGCGGCGGAGACCGCCCTTGCCCCTCCATCAAAGAGCCGTTAGAGGCCAAAGAAGGAAAGTATCAGCCCAACAAGGCAAGAACGCCTAACTGGGAAGGAAATAAAAAAGAAAAAACGACTAGTCAACGGGCTGGTCAACGAAATTTGCTAGAGAGAAAAAAATATCTATTTGTCCTTTGAGTATACAACAATAACTTTTTAACCCTATTAAGTGTACATTTAGATACATTCTTTTGCCAAGCAATCAAATATTAACAAAGACATTGACTTTGAAAGTTAAAGGAAGCCCACGAATATAACTCTGATGACGATATGAAAGTTCAACAAAAATTTCAAATTGATATATGGCTCCTCTTGAAAACATGCCAAGAAAATAGTTGTAATGCTTCATTGTTCGACACCATTTTTATTTCGTAGAGCTTCTTTACGTCCTTCAACAACTGTTTATCTCTTGTTGCAGCTACCTTTACCAAACCACTCAAAACTTCAAGTCTGGCCAACTTGATATGGAGGAAGGAAGGGAAAACAAGCCTTGAAAACTTTTTGCGAATATGATTAATTGTTTCGTATGCTGAACCCGTATATATTTTACTATACACGTAAATATCATTCTTCTTTTTCATTTTTGAATCTCAAGGCGAAAAAATGTATGAGAAGTGTACTAAACCTAATAATATATCAGGTCATGGTAAATTAGTATACCTAAGAATCCCACATGGGGATCAGCCGTACCTGTGCAAAAAATTTACCTTTGCACTACCCCTGAACCTAAGAAACAAGAGATATGTATGGTTGGTCCAGCACATAAATGACAAAGATCATGCGACTTCACGTATCAGGAATTAGGGATGAGTTAACATACTCTTTTACATATTTTTAAAATTATTTATTCTTTTGTTGGTATATTTTTTTTTTTTGTATATAAACTTTTGTTGGTTTGTTCATTTACTACATCAAATAAAGAGTACTAAAAAAAGAATTTTTTTCATGTTCTTCATTCGTTACAGAATGGTTCGGCAAATAACTGATCAAGACATTCAAAACATAGCCTTGAAAGAAATTTTTAACTTCTAAACTGCTTTTATGAAAGATACTAGAGGAATTTTTCTTTCAGAAAACAGCAGATAGCTCGCCCACAATGGTTGATCAACTTCCCTCACATAATATTAAGTTAGTATGTAGTTTCTTGTCATATATAAGAATAACGCTGGAGATGCTTTTGACTTGTTCTAATTTACAAGATATTAGAGTTATTCCCAGTTAGTGGTGTACCATTTTGAAATCTTAGTGGGAGGCCATAATCTGAAAATGGTAGGAACTCTGAATGGTTTATAATTATGTTGATTAATATTGCAACGATTTGTACTATATATGAAGGAAGAAAAGTGTCATTCCTCATCAATTAAATCACCAAACAGAGGATAAAAGGCATTAGAGTATGGCAACCCAATTTATTTGCATTGTGGCCTTTGCCTTGATTGCGACAAGTGTACTAGCTTACGAGCCTTACTCATATGCCTCGCCATCACCAACTACGTATTACAAATCAACTCCAGAGTATAAGTCAACCCCATACTACAAGCCTACTCCAGCATATACTCCGGTCTACAAACCGGTTTACAAACCAGTGTACAAACCAACCCCGTACTACAAGCCAATCTACAAGCCTACTCCTTACTACAAACCGACCCCATACTACAAACCAACCCCATACTACAAGCCTGTTTACAAGCATACCCCATACTACAAGCCAATTTACAAGCGTACCCCATACTACAAGCCTGTTTACAAGCCTACTCCATACTACAAACCTGTTTACAAGCCGGCCCCATACTACAAGCCCGCCCCTGTTTACAATCCTACCCCATACTACAAGCCCACACCAATTTACAACCTTGTACCAATCTACAAGCCTACACCAGTTTACAAACCCACCCCTGTATACACACCAACTTACACCCCATCCCCACCACCTCCTTACTACTCAAATCCTTCTCCGACCTACACCCCATCTCCACCACCTCCTTACTACTCAAATCCTTCTCCAACCTACACCCCATCTCCACCACTACCTTACTATTCAAATCCTTCTCCAACCTACACCCCGTCTCCACCACCTCCTTACTACTCAAATCCTTCTCCAGTCTACACCCCATCCCCACCACCTCCTTACTACTCAAATCCTTCTCCGACCTACACCCCATCTCCACCACCTCCTTACTACTCAAATCCTACCCCAACCTACACCGCATCTCCACCACCACCTTACTACTACACACCATCTCCCCCACCCCCATATTAATAAACTCCATCACCCTCCCCGCCGACCTAAAATTACTAGAATCTTTATTTAACTTTCAAACATCTTTTGCCACCTCCATACCATTTCCAAGATTCTCTAATCCATATGGCGCCTTACTTTTTCTCCACAATATTCGCTGATAATCTTGAACTCCAGCTATCTCTCCACAACTCATTCATGTAGTGCACATCAATGTCTATTTTAAATCATTTATCTTTTTCTGTATGGTTACTGTGTTGATATTAACTTTCCACATTAACCTCAAATTTAATATACTCATTCATTTTCATTTACTGAGATTTTTTTTTTTTTATAAAATCTAATATTGGAAATAATATGTCTTTATATATTTATCAACATTGTATTTGTTTGGTTTCCGGAATTTAAAATTTCACACTAATAATTTCCAACAATTATTCACAACATGCATACATAATTAACTCAGCGTTCATGATACTACACAAAAATTTTGTATTATTAACATGTCCTGCATCAAGTTTTATGCACAATTATAATGCTTGGTGTCAATATATTTACACTCAGTTTCAACTATTATATGTTATACCTCAAAATTAATGAAGAAATTAATTAAAATCACTCAGACCGAATAAAGGTCTGGTTTAGAAGGAACAGCTGCGACTCACTGTAACCATTATATCAATCCAATCATTCCAAGAGGTCTTCACTATTGGTCCTAACTTGTGAAATTCTACTTGAATAATATCAAGACTAATCTTCGAAACTTTTCATGATTACGCACGCGAGATTATGCATCATGAACATGTTTTGATTCAAATCTTGATATCGGTATATATATCTATATTTAGCACGAGCGCGTTATATATTACCAACCAATGAGACACTATAAAAAATCACCAACAGAACTCAGGACGGTAGAAATCAGTCATCTTATGTTCGCGATGCCCTAAACTAAAATACTAAAACAGAAGTACGATATGTACCAAAAAAACAGTAGTATGATTCGGAAATTTTTGTTAAATATGTCAGATATAAAGTATCACGATTGATAAAATATATTATTTTAAAATTAATAGTCATCAACAAAGACAAGCATAAAAAAAAAAAAACTTAAATCTAGTAAGGAACAATTCATATAAAACTGCTAGCAAATAGAATTTCTATTTTCTTTTTTATCGATAACGTATTCCAAATAAGGTGAAGCAATAAATTTATTAAATGGGTGTGCTTTTTTCATGTTAAAAGTCAATACTAAATTTGTTTTGTTCCGTTAATCCGACAATGGAAAAATAAAAACAAATCGTTTAGTTTCGTAGTCTTTTGGCCAAGAAGTTTAAGAGGCGCCACATCTTATAACTGTAAAAATTAGACGAGACACTTGGACTCCAGCATAGATTTCTTACATGGTTTCTGACAGAATGGGTAAATATATTTTGAGACTAATTGGATTGGTTTCGCGTACAGGAAAGTAGTGTAGGAAATGGAGGGCCAAGGGTGGGGGGAAGCCGTGGAGAGGATAGAGTGATCAGTAATTCCCCGTTTAGAAGGACACTCCACCATATAGTGCTCCTGTCTTTCTGATTGGTTTTCTATTTTCTACGGTATATCTACAGGGTACTCAAGTTCATGATAAGACGGTGGTCCTTTGGTAGATTTTCTCTTCCGCACCTCCCTACCGCACACGGGGATCAGCCACAAACGTGCCAAAAATTTCCTTCGCACTACCTCTCAACAAAAGAAATCAGAGACATATGTGTGGTTGGTCCATCACGTAGAAGACAAAGATCAAGCGAATTCGCTAATCACGAACTAGAGATGAGTTAATTTACTCTTATCCATAGTATTAAAATTATTTCTTCTTATGTTGGAATTTATTTGTATATAGACTTCTATACATGTAGTTTTCTTCTTCATCCAATAAAGAAAGGTTTTCCGTTTTTCATTTTCTTATTCGTTCATTACGGAATGGTTCGAGACATTCAAAACTTAGCCTTGAAAAAATTATTTAACTTCTAAACTGCTTTTATGAAAGATGCTGGAGGATACTTTAGGGATTTTACTTTCAGAAAAGAGCAGATAGCTCGCCCGCAATGGTTGATCAACTTCCCTCACATAATATTAAGTTAGTATGTAGTTTCTTGTCATATATAAGAATAACGCTGGAGATGCTTTTGACTTGTTCTAATTTACAAGATATTAGAGTTATTCCCGGTTAGTGGTGTACCATTTTGAAATCTTAGTGGGAGGCCTTAATCTGAAAATGGTAGGAACTCTGAATGGTTTATAATTATGTTGATTAATATTGCAACGTTTTGTACTATATATGAAGGAAGAAAAGTGTCATTCCTCATCAATTAAATCACCAAACAGAGGATAAAAGGCATTAGAGTATGGCAACCCAATTTATTTCCATTGTGGCCTTTGCCTTGATTGCGATAAGTGTACTAGCTTATGAGCCTTACTCATATGCCTCGCCATTACCAACTACGTATTACAAATCGTCAACCCCATACTACAAGCCTACTCCAGCATATACTCCGGTCTACAAACCAGTTTACACTCCGGTGTACAAACCAACCCCGTACTACAAGCCAATCTACAAGCCTACTCCTTACTACAAACCGACCCCATACTACAAACCAACCCCATACTACAAGCCTGTTTACAAGCATACCCCATACTACAAGCATACCCCATACTACAAGCCAATTTACAAGCGTACCCCATACTACAAGCCTACCCCATACTACAAGCCTGTTTACAAGCCTACTCCATACTACAAACCTGTTTACAAGCCGACCCCATACTACAAGCCCACCCCTGTTTACAATCCTACCCCATACTACAAGCCCACACCAATTTAGAACCTTGTACCAATCTAAAAGCCTACACCAGTCTACAAACCCACCCCTGTATACACACCAACTTACACCCCATCTCCACCACCTCCTTACTACTCAAATCCTACTCCGACCTACACCCCATCTCCACCACCTCCTTACTATTCAAATCCTTCTCCAACCTACACCCCATCTCCACCACCTCCTTACTACTCAAATCCTTCTCCAACCTACACCCCATCTCCACCACCACCTTACTACTCAAATCCTTCTCCAACCTACACCCCGTCTCCACCACCTCCTTACTACTCAAATCCTACTCCAACCTACACCCCGTCTCCACCACCTCCTTACTACTCAAATCCTACTCCAACCTACACCGCATCTCCACCACCACCTTACTACTACACACCATCTCCCCCACCCCCATATTAATAAACTCCATCACCCTCCCCGCCGACCTAAAATTACTAGAATCTTTATTTAAAAATCAAACATCTTTTGCCACCTCCACACCACTTCCAAGACTCTCTAATCCATATGGCGCCTTACTTTTTCTCCACAATCTTCGTTGATAATCTTGAACTTCAGTTATCTCTCCACAACTCATTCACGTAGTTGTACATCATGCGTCTATTTTAAATCATTGATCTTTCGCTGTATGGTTACTGTGTTGATATTAACGTTCCACATTAACCTCAAATTTAATTCACTGATTCATTTTCATTTAATGAGATTGTTTTTTTGATTAAATTTAATATTGGAAATAATATGTCTTTATATATTTATGAAAATTGTATTTGTTTGATTTCCAGAATTTGAAATTTTGCACGAATAAATTCCAAGAATTATTCACAACATACATAATTAACTCAGCGTTCATGATACTACACCAGATTTTTTGTATTATTAACATATCCTGCTTCAAGTTTTATACACAAGTCTCTTGCTTGCTGTCAATATATTTATATTCAGTTTTCAACTGTTATGTATTATATTTCATAAAAATCACTCAGACCGAAGAAAGGTCTGGTTTATAAGGAGAAGCTGCAACTCACTGTAACCATTATATCAATCCAATCATTGCAAGAGGTCTTCACTATTAGTTCTAACTTGTGAAATTCTACGTGAATAATATCAAGACTAATCTTCGGAACTGTTCATGATTACGCACGCGAGATTATGCATCATGAACATGTTTTACTTCAAATCTTGATATCGGTATATATCTACATCTAGCACGAACCCGTTATATATTACCAACCAATGAGACACTATAAAAAATCACCAACTAAGGAACAATTCATATAAAACTGCCAGCAAATAGAATTTCTATTTTCATTTTCATCGATTACATATTCCAAATAAGGTGAAGCAATAAATTTATTAAATGGGTGTGCTTTTCTCATGTAAAAAGTCAATACTAAATTTGTTTTGTTTCGTTTATCCGTCAAAGGAAAAAAATAACAAATCATTTAGTTTCGTGCTCTTTTGACCAAGAATTTTAAGAGGCGCCACATCTTATAACTGTAAAAATTAGACGAGACACTTGGACTCCCGCATAGATTTCTTACATGGTTTCTGACAGAATGGGTAAATATATTTTGAGACTAATTGGATTGGTTTCTCGTACAGGAAAGTAGGGGAGGAGAGAGAGGACCAAGGGTGGGCGGAAGCCGTGGAGACGATAGAGTGACCAGTAATTCCCCGTTTAAAAGGACACTCCACCATATGGTGCTTCTGTCTTTGTGATTGGTTTTCTATTTCCTACGGTACATCTACAGGGTACTCAAGTTCATGATAAGAGGGTGGTCCTTAGGTAGATTTTTTCTTCCGCGCCTCCCTACCCCACACGGGGATCAGCCACACACGTGCTAAAAAATTCCTTCGCACTACCTCTCAACAAAAGAAATCAGAGATATGTATCGTTGGTCCATCACGTAGAAGACATAGATCATGCAAATTCAATAATCACGAAATAGAGATGTGTTAATATACACTTATCCATAGTGTTAAAATTATTTTTTCTTATGTTGGTATTTATTTGTATATAGACTTATGTACATGTAGTTTTTTTCTTCATCCAATAAAGAAAGGTTTTCCTATTTTCTTATTCGATCATTAAAGAATGGTTCGAGACATTCAAAACTTAGCCTTGAAAGAATTGTTTAACTTCTGAACTGCTTTTATGAAAGATGCCGGAGGATACTTGAGGGCTTTTACTTTCAGTAGACAGCAGATAGATCGCCCGCAATGGTTGATCAACATTCCTCACAAAATACTAAATTATTATGTAGTTGCTGGTCATATATAAGAATAACGCTGGAGATGCTTTTGACTTGTTCTAATTTACAATATATTAGAGTTATTCCCGGTTAGTGGTGTACCATTTTGAAATCTTAGTGGGAGGCTATAATCTGAAAATGGTAGGAACTCTGAATGGTTTATCATGTTAATTAATGCTGCAACGTTTTGTACTATATATACATGAAGGAAAGTGTCATTCCTCATCAACTAAATCACCAAACCGAGGATACGAGGCATTAGAGTATGGCAACCCAGTTTATTTGCATTGTGGCCTTTGCCTTGATTGCGACAAGTGTACTAGCTTATGAGCCTTACTCATATGCCTCGCCATCACCAACTACGTATTACAAATCAACTCCAGAGTATAAGTCTACCCCATACTACAAGCCTACTCCAGCGTATACTCCGGTCTACAAACCAGTTTACACTCCGGTGTACAAACCAGTGTACAAACCAACCCCGTACTACAAGCCAATCTACAAGCCTACCCCATACTACAAACCGACCCCATACTACAAGCCAAAACCTTACTACAAGCCTGTTTACAAGCCTACCCCATACTACAAGCCTGTTTACAAGCCTACTCCATACTACAAGCCTGTTTACAAGCCTACCCCATACTACAAGCCAACATACAAGCCTACCCCATACTACAAGCCTGTTTACAAGCCTACTCCATACTACAAGCCTGTTTACAAGCCTACACCATACTACAAGCCTGTTTACAAGCCTATCCCATACTACAAGCCTGTTTACAAGCCTACCCCATACTACAAGCCGACCCCATACTACAAGCCCACACCAATTTACAACCTTGTACCAGTCTACAAGCCTACACCAGTCTACAAACCCACCCCTGTATACACGCCAACTTACACCCCATCCCCACCACCACCTTACTACTCAAATCCTTCTCCAGTCTACACCCCATCCCCACCACCTCCTTACTACTCAAATCCTTCTCCGACCTACACCCCATCTCCACCACCTCCTAACTACTCAAATCCTACTCCAACCTACACCGCATCTCCACCACCACCTTACTACTACACACCATCTCCCCCACCCCCATATTAATAAACTCCATCACCCTCCCCGCCGACCTAAAATTTCTAGAATCTTTATTTAACTTTCAAACATCTTTTGCCACCTCCATACCACTTCCAAGATTCTCTAATCCATATGGCGCATTACTTTTTCTCCACAATATTCGCTGATAATCTTGAACTCCAGTTATCTCTCCACAACTCATTCACGTAGTGCACATCAATGTCTATTTTAAATCATTTATCTTTTTCTGTATGGTTACTGTGTTGATATTAACTTTCCACATTAACCTCAAATTTAATATACTCATTCATTTTCATTTACTGAGATTGTTTTTTTTGATAAAATCTAATATTGGAAATAATATGTCTTTATATATTTATCAACATTGTATTTGTTTGGTTTCAGGAATTTAAAATTTCAGACTAATAATTTCCAACAATTATTCACAACGTGCATACATAATTATCTCAGCGTTCATGATACTACACAAAATTTTCGTATTATTAACATGTCCTGCATCAAGTTTTATGCACAATTATAATTGTTGGTGTCAATATATTTACACTCAGTTTCAATTATTATATGTTATACCTCAAAATTAATGAAGAAATTAATTAAAATCACTCAGACCGAATAAAGGTCTGGTTTAGAAGGAACAGCTGCGACTCACTGTAACCATTATATCAATCCAATCATTCCAAGAGGTCTTCACTATTGGTCCTAACTTGTGAAATTCTACTTGAATAATATCAAGACTAATCTTCGAAACTTTTCATGATTACGCACGCGAGATTATGCATCATGAACATGTTTTGATTCAAATATTGATATCGGTATATATCTATATCTAGCACGAACCCGTTATATATTACCAACCAATGAGACACTATAAAAAATCACCAACTAAGGAACAATTCATATAAAACTGCCAGCAAATAGAATTTCTATTTTCATTTTCATCGATTACATATTCCAAATAAGGTGAAGCAATAAATTTATTAAATGTGTGTGCTTTTTTCATGTAAAAAGTCAATACTAAATTTGTTTTGTTTCGTTAATCCGTCAAAGGAAAAAAATAACAAATCATTTAGTTTCGTGCTCTTTTGGCCAAGAATTTTAAGAGGCGCCACTTCTTATAACTGTAAAAATTAGACGAGACACTTGGACTCCCGCATATATTTCTTACATGGTTTCTGACAGAATGGGTAAATATATTTTGAGACTAATTGGATTGGTTTCTCGTACAGGAAAGTAGTGGAGGAGAGAGAGGACCAAGGGTGGGCGGAAGCCGTGGAGACGATAGAGTGACCAGTAATTCCCCGTTTAAAAGGACACTCCACCATATGGTGCTTCTGTCTTTGTGATTGGTTTTCTATTTCCTACGGTACATCTACAGGGTACTCAAGTTCATGATAAGAGGGTGGTCCTTAGGTAGATTTTTTCTTCCGCGCCTCCCTACCCCACACGGGGATCAGCCACACACGTGCTAAAAAATTCCTTCGCACTACCTCTCAACAAAAGAAATCAGAGATATGTATCGTTGGTCCATCACGTAGAAGACATAGATCATGCAAATTCGCTAATCACGAAATAGAGATGTGTTAATATACACTTATCCATAGTGTTAAAATTATTTTTTCTTATGTTGGTATTTATTTGTATATAGACTTATGTACATGTAGTTTTTTTCTTCATCCAATAAAGAAAGGTTTTCCTATTTTCTTATTCGATCATTAAAGAATGGTTCGAGACATTCAAAACTTAGCCTTGAAAGAATTGTTTAACTTCTGAACTGCTTTTATGAAAGATGCCGGAGGATACTTGAGGGCTTTTACTTTCAGTAGACAGCAGATAGATCGCCCGCAATGGTTGATCAACATTCCTCACAAAATACTAAATTATTATGTAGTTGCTGGTCATATATAAGAATAACGCTGGAGATGCTTTTGACTTGTTCTAATTTACAATATATTAGAGTTATTCCCGGTTAGTGGTGTACCATTTTGAAATCTTAGTGGGAGGCCATAATCTGAAAATGGTAGGAACTCTGAATGGTTTATCATGTTAATTAATGCTGCAACTTTTTGTACTATATATTCATGAAGGAAAGTGTCATTCCTCATCAACTAAATCACCAAACAGAGGATACGAGGCATTAGAGTATGGCAACCCAGTTTATTTGCATTGTGGCCTTTGCCTTGATTGCGACAAGTGTACTAGCTTATGAGCCTTACTCATATGCCTCGCCATCACCAACTACGTATTACAAATCAACTCCAGAGTATAAGTCTACCCCATACTACAAGCCTACTCCAGCGTATACTCCGGTCTACAAACCAGTTTACACTCCGGTGTACAAACCAGTGTACAAACCAACCCCATACTACAAGCCAATCTACAAGCCTACCCCATACTACAAACCGACCCCATACTACAAGCCAAAACCTTACTACAAGCCTGTATACAAGCCTACCCCATACTACAAGCCAACATACAAGCCTACCCCATACTACAAGCCTGTTTACAAGCCTACTCCATACTACAAGCCTGTTTACAAGCCTACCCCATACTACAAGCCTGTTTACAAGCCTACCCCATACTACAAGCCGACCCCATACTACAAGCCCACACCAATTTACAACCTTGTACCAATCTACAAGCCTACACCAGTCTACAAACCCACCCCTGTATACACGCCAACTTACACCCCATCCCCACCACCACCTTACTACTCAAATCCTTCTCCAGTCTACACCCCATCCCCACCACCTCCTTACTACTCAAATCCTTCTCCGACCTACACCCCATCTCCACCACCTCCTTACTACTCAAATCCTACTCCAACCTACACCGCATCTCCACCACCACCATACTACTACACACCATCTCCCCCACCCCCATATTAATAAACTCCATCACCCTCCCCGCCGACCTAAAATTTCTAGAATCTTTATTTAACTTTCAAACATCTTTTGCCACCTCCATACCACTTCCAAGATTCTCTAATCCATATGGCACCTTACTTTTTCTCCACATTATTCGCTGATAATCTTGAACTCCAGTTATCTCTCCACAACTCATTCACGTAGTGCACATCAATGTCTATTTTAAATCATTTATCTTTTTCTGTATGGTTACTGTGTTGATATTAACTTTCCACATTAACCTCAAATTTAATATACTCATTCATTTTCATTTACTGAGATTGTTTTTTTTGATAAAATCTAATATTGGAAATAATATGTCTTTATATATTTATCAACATTGTATTTGTTTGGTTTCCGGAATTTAAAATTTCACACTAATAATTATCAACAATTATTCACAACGTGCATACATAATTATCTCAGCGTTCGTGATACTACACAAAGTTTTTGTATTATTAACATGTCCTGCATCAAGTTTTATGCACAATTTTAATGCTTGGTGTCAATATATTTACACTCAGTTTCAACTATTATATATTATACCTCAAAATTAATGAAGAAATTAATTAAAATCACTCAGACCGAATAAAGGTCTGGTTTAGAAGGAACAGCTGCGACTCACTGTAACCATTATATCAATCCAATCATTCCAAGAGGTCTTCACTATTGGTCCTAACTTGTGAAATTCTACTTGAATAATATCAAGACCAATCTTCGAAACTTTTCATGATTACGCACGCGAGATTATGCATCATGAACATGTTTTGATTCAAATCTTGATATCGGTATATATATCTATATCTAGCACGAACCCGTTATATATTACCAACCAATGAGACACTATAAAAAATCACCAACAGAACTCAGGACGGTAGAAATCAGTCATCTTATGTTCACATGCCCTAAACTAAAATACTAAAACAGAAGTACGATATGTACCAAAAAAACAGTAGTATGATTCGGAAATTTTTGTTAAATATGTCAGATATAAAGTATCACGATTGATAAAATATATTATTTTAAAATTAATAGTCATCAACAAAGACAAGCATAAAAAAAAAAAAACTTAAATCTAGTAAGGAACAATTCATATAAAACTGCTAGCAAATAGAATTTCTATTTTCTTTTTCATCGATTACGTATTCCAAATAAGGTGAAGTAATAAATTTATTAAATGGGTGTGCTTTTTTCATGTTAAAAGTCAATACTAAATTTGTTTTGTTCCGTTAATCTGACAATGGAAAAATAAAAACAAATCATTTAGTTTCGTGGTCTTTTGGCCAAGAAGTTTAAGATGCGCCACATCTTATAACTGTAAAAATTAGACGAGACACTTGGACTCCAGCATAGATTTCTTACATGGTTTCTGACAGAATGGGTAAATATATTTTGAGACTAATTGGATTGGTTTCGCGTACAGGAAAGTAGTGTAGGAAATGGAGGGCCAAGGGTGGGGGGAAGCCGTGGAGAGGATAGAGTGATCAGTAATTCCCCGTTTAGAAGGACACTCCACCATATAGTGCTCCTGTCTTTCTGATTGGTTTTCTATTTTCTACGGTATATCTACAGGGTACTCAAGTTCATGATAAGACGGTGGTCCTTTGGTAGATTTTCTCTTCCGCACCTCCCTACCGCACACGGGGATCAGCCACACACGTGCCAAAAATTTCCTTCGCACTACCTCTCAACAAAAGAAATCAGAGACATATGTATGGTTGGTCCATCACGTAGAAGACAAAGATCAAGCGAATTCGCTAATCACGAACTAGAGATGAGTTAATTTACTCTTATCCATAGTATTAAAATTATTTCTTCTTATGTTGGAATTTATTTGTATATAGACTTCTGTACATGTAGTTTTCTTCTTCATCCAATAAAGAAAGGTTTTCCGTTTTTCATTTTCTTATTCGTTCATTACGGAATGGTTCGAGACATTCAAAACTTAGCCTTGAAAAAATTATTTAACTTCTAAACTGCTTTTATGAAAGATGCTGGAGGATACTCTAGGGATTTTACTTTCAGAAAAGAGCAGATAGCTCGCCCGCAATGGTTGATCAACTTCCCTCACATAATATTAAGTTAGTATGTAGTTTCTTGTCATATATAAGAATAACGCTGGAGATGCTTTTGACTTGTTCTAATTTACAAGATAGAGTTATTCCCGGTTAGTGGTGTACCATTTTGAAATCTTAGTGGGAGGCCATAATCTGAAAATGGTAGGAACTCTGAATGGTTTATAATTATGTTGATTAATATTGCAACGTTTTGTACTATATATGAAGGAAGAAAAGTGTCATTCCTCATCAATTAAATCACCAAACAGAGGATAAAAGGCATTAGAGTATGGCAACCCAATTTATTTGCATTGTGGCCTTTGCCTTGATTGCGACAAGTGTACTAGCTTACGAGCCTTACTCATATGCCTCGCCATCACCAACTACGTATTACAAATCAACTCCAGAGTATAAGTCAACCCCATACTACAAGCCTACTCCAGCATATACTCCGGTCTACAAACCAGTTTACACTCCGGTGTACAAACCAGTGTACAAACCAACCCCGTACTACAAGCCAATCTACAAGCCTACTCCTTACTACAAACCGACCCCATACTACAAACCAACCCCATACTACAAGCCTGTTTACAAGCATACCCCATACTACAAGCATACCCCATACTACAAGCCAATTTACAAGCGTACCCCATACTACAAGCCTACACCATACTACAAGCCTGTTTACAAGCCTACTCCATACTACAAACCTGTTTACAAGCCGACCCCATACTACAAGCCCACCCCTGTTTACAATCCTAACCCATACTACAAGCCCACACCAATTTACAACCTTGTACCAATCTACAAGCCTACACCAGTCTACAAACCCACCCCTGTATACACACCAACTTACACCCCATCCCCACCACCTCCTTACTACTCAAATCCTTCTCCGACCTACACCCCATCTCCACCACCTCCTTACTACTCAAATCCTACTCCGACCTACACCCCATCTCCACCACCTCCTTACTACTCAAATCCTTCTCCAACCTAAACCCCATCTCCACCACCTCCTTACTACTCAAATCCTTCTCCAACCTACACCCCATCTCCACCACCACCTTACTACTCAAATTCTTCTCCAACCTACACCCCGTCTCCACCACCTCCTTACTACTCAAATCCTACTCCAACCTACACCCCATCTCCACCACCTCCTTACTACTCAAATCCTACTCCAACCTACACCCCATCTCCACCACCACCTTACTACTACACACCATCTCCCCCACCCCCATATTAATAAACTCCATCACCCTCCCCGCCGACCTAAAATTACTAGAATCTTTATTTAAAAATCAAACATCTTTTGCCACCTCCACACCACTTCCAAGACTCTCTAATCCATATGGCGCCTTACTTTTTCTCCACAATCTTCGTTGATAATCTTGAACTTCAGTTATCTCTCCACAACTCATTCACGTAGTTGTACATCATGCGTCTATTTTAAATCATTGATCTTTCGCTGTATGGTTACTGTGTTGATATTAACATTCCACATTAACCTCAAATTTAATTCACTGATTCATTTTCATTTAATGAGATTGTTTTTTTGATTAAATTTAATATTGGAAATAATATGTCTTTATATATTTATGAAAATTGTATTTGTTTGATTTCCAGAATTTGAAATTTTGCACGAATAAATTCCAAGAATTATTCACAACATACATAATTAACTCAGCGTTCATGATACTACACCAGATTTTTTGTATTATTAACATATCCTGCTTCAAGTTTTATACACAAGTCTCTTGCTTGGTGTCAATATATTTATATTCAGTTTTCAACTGTTATGTATTATATTTCATAAAAATCACTCAGACCGAAGAAAGGTCTGGTTTATAAGGAGAAGCTGCAACTCACTGTAACCATTATATCAATCCAATCATTGCAAGAGGTCTTCACTATTAGTTCTAACTTGTGAAATTCTACGTGAATAATATCAAGACTAATCTTCGGAACTGTTCATGATTACGCACGCGAGATTATGCATCATGAACATGTTTTGCTTCAAATCTTGATATCGGTATATATCTATATCTAGCACGAACCCGTTATATATTACCAACCAATGAGACACTATAAAAAATCACCAACTAAGGAACAATTCATATAAAGCTGCCACCAAATAGAATTTCTATTTTCATTTTCATCGATTACATATTCCAAATAAGGTGAAGCAATAAATTTATTAAATGGGTGTGCTTTTTTCATGTAAAAAGTCAATACTAAATTTGTTTTGTTTCGTTAATCCGTCAAAGGAAAAAAATAACTAATCATTTAGTTTCGTGCTCTTTTGGCCAAGAATTTTAAGAGGCGCCACATCTTATAACTGTAAAAATTAGACGAGACACTTGGACTCCCGCATAGATTTCTTACATGGTTTCTGACAGAATGGGTAAATATATTTTGAGACTAATTGGATTGGTTTCTCGTACAGGAAAGTAGTGGACGAGAGGGAGGGCCAAGGGTGGGGGGAAGCCGTGGAGACGATAGAGTGACCAGTAATTCCCCGTTTAAAAGGACACTCCACCATATGGCACTCCTGTCTTTGTGATTGGTTTTCTATTTCCTACGGTACATATACAGGGTACTCAAGTTCATGATAAGAGGGTGTTCCTTCGGTAGATTTTTTCTTCCGCGCCTCCCTACCCCACACGGGAATCAGCCACACACGTGCCAAAAAATTCCTTCGCACTACCTCTCAACGAAAGAAATCAGAGATATGTATCGTTGGTCCATCACGTAGAAGACATAGATCATGCAAATTCGCTAATCACGAACTAGAGATGTGTTAATATACACTTATCCATAGTGTTAAAATTATTTTTTCTTATGTTGGTATTTATTTGTATATAGACTTATGTACATGTAGTTTTTTTTCTTCATCCAATAAAGAAAGGTTTTCCTTTTTTTCATTTTCTTATTCGATCATTAAAGAATGGTTCGAGACATTCAAAACTTAGCCTTGAAAGAATTGTTTAACTTCTAAACTGCTTTTACGAAAGATGCTGGAGGATACTTGAGGGCTTTTACTTTCAGTAGACAGCAGATAGATCGCCCGCAATGGTTGATCAACATTCCTCACAAAATACTAAATTATTATATAGTTGCTGGTCATATATAAGAATAACGCTGGAGATGCTTTTGACTTGTTCTAATTTACAATATATCAGAGTTATTCCCGGTTAGTGGTGTACCATTTTGAAATCTTAGTCGGAGGCCATAATCTGAAAATGGTAGGAACTCTGAATGGTTTATCATGTTAATTAATGCTGCAACTTTTTGTACTATATATACATGAAGGAAAGTGTCATTCCTCATCAACTAAATCACCAAACAGAGGATACGAGGCATTAGAGTATGGCAACCCAGTTTATTTGCATTGTGGCCTTTGCCTTGTTTGCGACAAGTGTACTAGCTTATGAGCCTTACTCATATGCCTCGCCATCACCAACTACGTATTACAAATCAACCCCAGAGTATAAGTCTACCTCATACTACAAGCCTACTCCAGCGTATACTCCGGTCTACAAACCAATTTACACTCCGGTGTACAAACCAGTGTACAAACCAACCCCGTACTACAAGCCAATCTACAAGCCTACCCCATACTACAAACCGACCCTATACTACAAGCCAAAACCTTACTACAAGCCTGTTTACAAGCCTACCCCATACTACAGGCCAACATACAAGCCTGCCCCATACTACAAGCCTGTTTACAAGCCTACTCCATACTACAAGCCTGTTTACAAGCCTACCCCATACTACAAGCCTGTTTACAAGCCTACCCCATACTACAAGCCGACCCCATACTACAAGCCCACACCAATTTACAACCTTGTACCAATCTACAAGCCTACACCGGTCTACAAACCCACCCCTGTATACACGCCAACTTACACCCCATCCCCACCACCACCTTACTACTCAAATCCTTCTCCAGTCTACACCCCATCCCCACCACCTCCTTACTACTCAAATCCTTCTCCGACCTACACCCCATCTCCACCACCTCCTTACTACTCAAATCCTACTCCAACCTACACCGCATCTCCACCACCACCATACTACTACACACCATCTCCCCCACCCCCATATTAATAAACTCCACCCTCCCCGCTGACCTAAAATTTCTAGAATCTTTATTTAACTTTCAAACATCTTTTGCCACCTCCATACCACTTCCAAGATTCTCTAATCCATATGGCGCCTTACTTTTTCTCCACATTATTCGCTGATAATCTTGAACTCCAGTTATCTCTCCACAACTCATTCACGTAGTGCACATCAATGTCTATTTGAAATCATTTATCTTTTTCTGTATGGTTACTGTGTTGATATTAACTTTCCACATTAACCTCAAATTTAATATACTCATTCATTTTCATTTACTGAGATTGTTTTTTTTGATAAAATCTAATATTGGAAATAATATGTCTTTATATATTTATCAACATTGTATTTGTTTGGTTTCCGGAATTTAAAATTTCACACTAATAATTATCAACAATTATTCACAACGTGCATACATAATTATCTCAGCGTTCGTGATACTACAGAAAGTTTTTGTATTATTAACATGTCCTGCATCAAGTTTTATGCACAATTTTAATGCTTGGTGTCAATATATTTACACTCAGTTTCAACTATTATATATTATACCTCAAAATTAATGAAGAAATTAATTAAAATCACTCAGACCGAATAAAGGTCTGGTTTAGAAGGAACAGCTGCGACTCACTGTAACCAATATATCAATCCAATCATTCCAAGAGGTCTTCACTATTGGTCCTAACTTGTGAAATTCTACTTGAATAATATCAAGACTAATCTTAGAAACTTTTCATGATTACGCACGCGAGATTATGCATCATGAACATGTTTTGATTCAAATCTTGATATCGGTATATATATCTATATTTAGCACGAGCGCGTTATATAATACCAACCAATGAGACACTATAAAAAATCACCAACAGAACTCAGGACGGTAGAAATCAGTCATCTTATGTTCACGATGCCCTAAACTAAAATACTAAAACAGAAGTACGAAATGTACCAAAAAAACAGTAGTATGATTCGGAAATTTTTGTTAAATATGTCAGATATAAAGTATCACGATTGATAAAATATATTATTTTAAAATTAATGGTCATCAACAAAGACAAGCATAAAAAAAAAAAAAACTTAAATCTAGTAAGGAACAATTCATATAAAACTGCTAGCAAATAGAATTTCTATTTTCTTTTTCATCGATTACGTATTCCAAATAAGGTGAAGCAATAAATTTATTAAATGGGTGTGCTTTTTTCATGTTAAAAGTCAATACTAAATTTGTTTTGTTCCGTTAATCCGACAATGGAAAAATAAAAACAAATCATTTAGTTTCGTAGTCTTTTGGCCAAGAAGTTTAAGAGGCGCCACATCTTATAACTGTAAAAATTAGACGAGACACTTGGACTCCAGCATAGATTTCTTACATGGTTTCTGACAGAATGGGTAAATATATTTTGAGACTAATTGGATTGGTTTCGCGTACAGGAAAGTAGTGTAGGAAATGGAGGGCCAAGGGTGGGGGGAAGCCGTGGAGAGGATAGAGTGATCAGTAATTCCCCGTTTAGAAGGACACTCCACCATATAGTGCTCCTGTCTTTCTGATTGGTTTTCTATTTTCTACGGTATATCTACAGGGTACTCAAGTTCATGATAAGACGGTGGTCCTTTGGTAGATTTTCTCTTCCGCACCTCCCTACCGCACACGGGGATCAGCCACACACGTGCCAAAAATTTCCTTCGCACTACCTCTCAACAAAAGAAATCAGAGACATATGTATGGTTGGTCCATCACGTAGAAGACAAAGATCAAGCGAATTCGCTAATCACGAACTAGAGATGAGTTAATTTACTCTTATCCATAGTATTAAAATTATTTCTTCTTATGTTGGAATTTATTTGTATATAGACTTCTGTACATGTAGTTTTCTTCTTCATCCAATAAAGAAAGGTTTTCCGTTTTTCATTTTCTTATTCGTTCATTACGGAATGGTTCGAGACATTCAAAACTTAGCCTTGAAAAAATTATTTAACTTCTAAACTGCTTTTATGAAAGATGCTGGAGGATACTCTAGGGATTTTACTTTCAGAAAAGAGCAGATAGCTCGCCCGCAATGGTTGATCAACTTCCCTCACATAATATTAAGTTAGTATGTAGTTTCTTGTCATATATAAGAATAACGCTGGAGATGCTTTTGACTTGTTCTAATTTACAAGATAGAGTTATTCCCGGTTAGTGGTGTACCATTTTGAAATCTTAGTGGGAGGCCATAATCTGAAAATGGTAGGAACTCTGAATGGTTTATAATTATGTTGATTAATATTGCAACGTTTTGTACTATATATGAAGGAAGAAAAGTGTCATTCCTCATCAATTAAATCACCAAACAGAGGATAAAAGGCATTAGAGTATGGCAACCCAATTTATTTGCATTGTGGCCTTTGCCTTGATTGCGACAAGTGTACTAGCTTACGAGCCTTACTCATATGCCTCGCCATCACCAACTACGTATTACAAATCAACTCCAGAGTATAAGTCAACCCCATACTACAAGCCTACTCCAGCATATACTCCGGTCTACAAACCAGTTTACACTCCGGTGTACAAACCAGTGTACAAACCAACCCCGTACTACAAGCCAATCTACAAGCCTACTCCTTACTACAAACCGACCCCATACTACAAACCAACCCCATACTACAAGCCTGTTTACAAGCATACCCCATACTACAAGCATACCCCATACTACAAGCCAATTTACAAGCGTACCCCATACTACAAGCCTACCCCATACTACAAGCCTGTTTACAAGCCTACTCCATACTACAAACCTGTTTACAAGCCGACCCCATACTACAAGCCCACCCCTGTTTACAATCCTACCCCATACTACAAGCCCACACCAATTTACAACCTTGTACCAATCTACAAGCCTACACCAGTCTACAAACCCACCCCTGTATACACACCAACTTACACCCCATCCCCACCACCTCCTTACTACTCAAATCCTTCTCCGACCTACACCCCATCTCCACCACCTCCTTACTACTCAAATCCTACTCCGACCTACACCCCATCTCCACCACCTCCTTACTACTCAAATCCTTCTCCAACCTACACCCCATCTCCACCACCTCCTTACTACTCAAATCCTTCTCCAACCTACACCCCATCTCCACCACCACCTTACTACTCAAATCCTTCTCCAACCTACACCCCGTCTCCACCACCTCCTTACTACTCAAATCCTACTCCAACCTACACCCCATCTCCACCACCTCCTTACTACTCAAATCCTACTCCAACCTACACCGCATCTCCACCACCACCTTACTACTACACACCATCTCCCCCACCCCCATATTAATAAACTCCATCACCCTCCCCGCCGACCTAAAATTACTAGAATCTTTATTTAAAAATCAAACATCTTTTGCCACCTCCACACCACTTCCAAGACTCTCTAATCCATATGGCGCCTTACTTTTTCTCCACAATTTTCGTTGATAATCTTGAACTTCAGTTATCTCTCCACAACTCATTCACGTAGTTGTACATCATGCGTCTATTTTAAATCATTGATCTTTCGCTGTATGGTTACTGTGTTGATATTAACGTTCCACATTAACCTCAAATTTAATTCACTGATTCATTTTCATTTAATGAGATTGTTTTTTTGATTAAATTTAATATTGGAAATAATATGTCTTTATATATTTATGAAAATTGTATTTGTTTGATTTCCAGAATTTGAAATTTTGCACGAATAAATTCCAAGAATTATTCACAACATACATAATTAACTCAGCGTTCATGATACTACACCAAATTTTTGTATTATTAACATATCCTGCTTCAAGTTTTATACACAAGTCTCTTGCTTGGTGTCAATATATTTATATTCAGTTTTCAACTGTTATGTATTATATTTCATAAAAATCACTCAGACCGAAGAAAGGTCTGGTTTATAAGGAGAAGCTGCGACTCACTGTAACCATTATATCAATCCAATCATTGCAAGAGGTCTTCACTATTAGTTCTAACTTGTGAAATTCTACGTGAATAATATCAAGACTAATCTTCGGAACTGTTCATGATTACGCACGCGAGATTATGCATCAGGAACATGTTTTGCTTCAAATCTTGATATCGGTATATATCTATATCTAGCACGAACCCGTTATATATTACCAACCAATGAGACACTATAAAAAATCACCAACTAAGGAACAATTCATATAAAACTGCCAGCAAATAGAATTTCTATTTTCATTTTCATCGATTACATATTCCAAATAAGGTGAAGAAATAAATTTATTAAATGGGTGTGCTTTTTTCATATAAAAAGTCAATACTAAATTTGTTTTGTTTCGTTAATCCGTCAAAGGAAAAAAATAACAAATCATTTAGTTTCGTGCTCTTTTGGCCAAGAATTTTAAGAGGCGCCACATCTTATAACTGTAAAAATTAGACGAGACACTTGGACTCCCGCATAGTATCTTAGGCATAGATGCTCAAAGATGCCAAATATGTTGAAACCTAGCCCTTTGTAGGGACTAGTAATCTGAAGATACATGGTTGATCTTTTTGAATTTTTTTATTTCTTTTTAAGATTTATGTCAAAGAATTTCCTTGCTCCTTTTATAGTAGGGTGAATTATATATATGGTCTTAGAGACACTATTTTTTCTCTATAGAGTAGTGTCTTGAAAGTTGTTATTCTTAGGGACCTCATTTTTTACGATAGTCTTTCCTACCCTTACTAACACTAAAAGGCAAAAAAGTATGATGTCACTGTTTCTCTCTCCTCTACCACTACCCACCTACCACCTATCTCCGACCTCCGGCCACAGACCACTGACCTCCGACCACCGACCTCCGCCACCGACCTCCGACCACCAGTCACCGGTCACCGGAAAACATAGAGTACTCTGAGAAAAACATAGAGTACTCTGAGAAAAACATAGAGTACTCTGAGAAAAACATAGAGTTCTGTATATATTTTAATGAATATTCTAAAAATCCGACCACCTACCTCCGGCTGCCAGAAAAATGCAGAGTACTGTATAAAAATGTAGAGTACTCTAAGAAAAACTCGGAGTACTCTAAGAAAAACTCAGAGTACTCTAAGAAATTCTCGGAGTACTCTAAGAAATTCTCTGAGTACTCTTAAAATTTGGGGGTACTATTAAAAACACACAAAGAGTATAATCAGAAATGCTAAAAAAATAAAATTATTGGGTATTATTTAAAAAAAAACACATTTACACATTTTATTACAAGGTAAAAAAAAAAACCTAACTGGTTTGACCAGATCTAGATCTGGTCAACCATTTACAAAGAAAAAAAAAGGCTCGATCTCTTCTTCACGCGTCGGAGCTCGAGCTCGACATCAAGAACACCACCGCAGCTTCAGGCTCGAGCTCGACATCACGAACACCACCACCTTCTCGCGCCTCCGGCTAGAACACGTTCTTCACCACCGAGAACACGAGCAGATTTCCGGCGAGGTGAACACGTTATTCACCACCTTCTCGCGCTAGTTCACGTCGACGAAGAAGAAGGAGGACGAAGAAGATGCAAACTCCACCACCTCGCGTCACTGTAACTCCGGCGCGAGCTCTGTTCGAAGACGTTCGAAGCCATGGCTGCTCACTGCGAGATCTGAACATATCGGAACATATCGGAGCTTCCAGATGCTGCACCACCATGGCAGCAAACCGAGGGATCTCGAGCTCTGCGCAGGAGGAGAGTGGTGGTGGTCACGAGCTCGCGGATCTGGAGGAAGGAGGAAGGACCGAAGCTCTGCGCAGGAGGAGAGTGGTGGTGGTCACGAGCTCGCGGATCTGGAGGAAGGAGGAAGGACCGGAGCTCTGCGCAGGAGGAAGGAAAGGAGGAGGGTGGTGGTGGCCATTTCGGTGGTGGTCACGAGTTCGCGGATCTGGATATGTACGAGGGAGATGGTGGTGGTGGTGGCCATTTCGGTGGTGGGGGTGGCCATTTAGGTGGTGGTGGTGGTCATTTAGGTGGTGTTGGTGGTGGTTGAGAGGAGAGAGGAGAGAGAAGCAGTGAGGTGAGGTATTGAATTTAGAACGTGAATGAAATTAGAAATGGAATAATTAGTATATATAGGTATAGAAAAAACAAAAGAGGGGTAGTCTAGTAATTGGGTTTTGGGGTTCATGTGTTAAAAAGTTGCTGAGGTCTTTAGTAAGAAGAGGCTCTAGGTGGGGGTGCTAACCCGAAGAGGGGGGTGTGGTCAAGACCCTAAGTGTCATTTTCTCTTTATAGTACCTGGGAGCTTCTTGCCCTTGTTGTAAAGTTGAATACTTATACTCTTTATAGTCATATTCTTGTACAATGACTCTTAATAAAATATTTTTATTTTACTTTTTTGTTCATTCTCCTTGGTTCACTATCATATCATGACTCCCAAATTATTGATCGTTAGCTTACTATCCTTTCTATACCCATATACTTTAGGAGAAATGAAGTGTGTGTTTTTAGCTTAGGAAAATTCTTCCATCCAATATTGGATGATCCTACACCAATAATTATAATACACATAACCCATGTTTTAAACTTACAAAATTAACTAACTTATTAATCTAATGACATGTGTTTTGTTATAATTATCAATGACCATGATATGAATATTGGACCATCCAATATTGGATGGAAGTATTACCCTTTAGCTTATTCTCTATTTTACTTTCCTTGGTTTGGTTTATAGTACTATGATCACGAAATATATCGATGCAATTATTGGACTTTTGAATGATCACGAGATATTAGATGCCATTATAGGACCATTGAATGATCAGGGATTATACGGACGCGATTACAAGACTTTTGAATGATCATGAAATATATCGATTGCGATTGTCGGACTTTTGAACGACCATGAAATATGTCGAAGCAATTACCAGACTTATAAAAGATCATGATATATACCGATGCGATTGACAGATATGTCGATATGGTTGTAGGGCTTTTGAAGGATCATGATATATTCCAATGTGATAATCTTACTTTTGATTGATCATAAAATATGCTGATGCGTTTGTCAGACTTTTGAATGATCGTGATATATGCCAATGCAATTTTTGGACTTTTGAATGATCATGAAACATGCCGATGTGGTTGACTGACTTTTGAAGGGTCATGGAATATTTCGATGTGATAATCAAACTTTTAAATGATCATTAAATATTCTGATGTGACATTCAGACTTTTAATGTGATCACAAAATATACCGATGTGATTGTCGGACTTTTAAATGATCATCAAATATGCTGATGTGATTGTTAAATTATTGAATGATCATAATACATACCGATGAGGTTGTCTAACATCTGAAGGATCATGAAACATGTCGATGCGATTATCGGTCTTTTGATTTATATAATTTTTTTATCTTTCAACATAAGTAGGTCGGAATTTTGAATAAGCCAACCTTCTCGAGTTTAGTAAAAAGTTAGATTTTTTTGTTTCATTTATGCAACACAGTACATGAGGTCTTTCAACATATGTAGGCTGGGGAATTGAATTTGACCGACCCTCTAAATCACAAGCATAAGAGATCAGATGAAAAGATTTGGGATTTCGACATTTTCAGGTGGGGGTTTCCTTTGAACGACCCCTGTTTCTAACATAGGAGACCAGATGATAAGTTTGTTTTTTCGACATTTTCAAGGTAGGAATTTGATTTGATCGACCCCCTAACTTACGAACGTAAGTGACAGGTAAAAGGTTTTCATAAATAGATATTTGTAAGTCATGATTTCCTTTGAGCGACCCCCTTTTTTCGAACATAGGAGATCATATAAAAAGTTTTGGTCTTACGACAATTTCGCCAACCCCCTAACTTACGAGCGTAAGAGTTCGGCAAACAATTTTTATCTATCAACATTTAAGGCCGGATTTCCTTTAACCGTATTTCTTGGTTTTAATCATAGGAGATCAGATGATTTTTTTGGTTTTTTGTCATTTTCAGATTGGGAATTTGATTCAACCGACCCCTTGCTTACGAGCATAAGTGGTCGGTAAAATTTTTTCATCTATCAACACCTTTAGGTTGGGAATTCCTTTGACCGACCCCTTGTTTTCGAACATAGGATATCAGATGAATTTTGATCTTTTTACATTTCTAGGTCGCGAATCCGCTTGGATTTGATTGAATACTTTATTTCATGAAAGACACTTCATTTGATTTACAACATCCACAACCTTTTGTATTTAACCTCTCGTCATTTTTTTTATTTTGCAGATTTTCAAAATCTCTTCCTAAAGATTGAAGGTTCACGGCTTTTGTCTTGTCATTGCCCCGATATTCCTTCTCAAGAATTTTCCATGACTCATTTTTTGTTGTAGCGTTGCTAATTCTTGGAATGATAACTTCAGTAACTCTATGTTAAATAATAATGAGGGTTTTTCATCTACCTAATACAAAGATAAAAAAAAGAATCAACTTTTCTGCTAGATCCTCTATTTCCCTGGGATTGTAGCCTACTGTTTTTAAAACATTCCCGGTGATTTTGGTAGACTGTGACGGGGTTGTTAAAGATGATGTTCAGAATTGAGGAAATTACCAATTTGAATAATACTAGCCTAGCTCCAAGATCTTTTACTTTTTAATTTAGCATCCAACATGTTAGATTTTGTGTGATAAATCCCTTTGAGAATTTTTGCAACTAATGAATCCAGATTATTCAAAATTTCTCTATGCCTGGCTTGCGAGAAGGGACATATTCATTATTTGAAAGTCGATGAACCATATTCCTCCAATAACCTTAGCTTTAGTAATCTTTTTCCAGGCAACCCAATGCATTCTTTTTTCAAGCTACCGATAATTTTGACATTTTCTTACAATGATATTTGGGAAATTTGAAAATCGTCATTGCATAGTTAGGTATTGCTTACATGTATGCTTTGATTAAAATTTCTCTGTCCTAATTTGATATAAGTTTGGCAATCCAACTGGCTGATTTTGAAAGAGGTCTATCCTTAATATAATTAATATTTTCATTTTTCGACCTCTTTAGAGTGAGCGAGATCCGAAGATATTTCCCAATAAGTTTGGTACTTTTTATGTCTAAGGTTTTTGGACATGTCAGACATCTTCAGGTGTACCATTACTAAGGAGAATAGCCGATTTTTATTGAAACTAATTCTTTGCCCCAAGACTTGGCTATATTTCATGAGAATATTCTGAAAAATCTCAATTTCATTATCATTAATTTCCACAAAGAAAAGAGCATCATCCGCGAAGAGCAAAGGCGTGAATTTCAGGCAATTCCTTGATATGAAAATTCCATGGATGTCATTTTTCCAACATTGTTGATCGATTAACCCAATAAGACTCTCGGTTAACAATGAGAACAACAGTGGAGACAACAGATCTCCTTGTCTGATTCCCTGACTAGGTTGAAATTTTTGAGACGTTTGCCATTAACTTTAATTTGAACAGATACATAGGATATGCTGTTATATATAAGGAAGCTCCATTTTTCACCAAAACCAAGCTTGTTAAGAATCTCCATGAGAAAATCCAAATTAACCTGATCATAAACCTTACCTATATCAATTTTCACCGCTGCATAATGTTTTTTGGGTTTTCTTTTGTTCTTAAAAAAATATGATACTTCTTGAGGATTAAAATATTAGCTTGGGTACTCTTTTTTTTTTAATGAACGTTGATTGATTTAGCCATATGATATCATTCATAAGTGGCTGTAACTTTAGTGCCAGATTTTTTGAATTAATGCACAAAAATTGGCATATAATCATACATTGATTATTAGATTTCACCTTGGGGAATTAAGTGATGAGCGCATCATTAATATTTTTGAGTGAGGTGTTGTGGTTGAAGAAGTCAGATACCATTTTGAAGATATTGTTTTTGAATATATCCCAGAACTCCTGATAAAAATTAACCGGTAACCCATATGGACCTGGCGCTTTAGAGCCCGACATACTCAACACTACCATTTTGATTTCTATCATGTCCGAAGATTTTATAAGTTTATAATTTATAGCGACCGTGATTTTATTAGGAGTGTGGATTGGTACGCTTCCATATCTGAAGCCACTCTACCCTTGAATAGATTCGTGAAATATTCTCGTATAATACTTTTTGGGGGCATCTGTCCTATTCATGTATATTCCTGTATATTCCCTCTTTTTCACCCTTAATATTACAGATACGGTTAAGACTTTTTCTTCTAGATGCAGAATCAAAGATATATTTAGTATTTTTGTCACCTTTTTTAATCCACAAATTTCTTGCACTGTCAGCCCAAAATGCTTCTTCTTGATTCCACACTTCTTCTAGTTCCAATTTGATTTTTTTCTCCAAATTATAATTACGAACCGATACATGGTCATTCTAGGATTTTTCGAGTATCTTCTAGTGTACATTAATCTTCTTCCTCTTGTTAACAAAGGATTTTCGGCTCCAGCCAGTATGAGACAAACATTTAGCATCTTTTTTAATAATAAAATCTTGAATATTATCAATACGATGCCCACTATCCCATGAGTTCTCTACAACCTCGTTGCATTGCTTACTTTCCATTTACCTGGATTCAAACATAAAGTAATGTTTGTTTTTAATTTTTAAAATATCCTTTTGAATAATAAGAGGAGCGTGGTCTGATCGGACAAATGGCAGTTTGAGAGATAGTTCGGGAAAAGATTGCACCAAGATTCCGATGCTAATCCCATATAAAGTCTTTCTTTGATGTTATCTCCATCCGATCATTTATTCGACAATGTATAGAAACATATGTTACCTCGAAGGTCAATATGGCTATTATTATTGAAAAATTCGTTGAACCTTAGAATTCGATCAAAATTTGGAGAAATTTTACCAAATTTTTCCGATAATTTTGTAACGTCGTTAAAGTCTCCGATGAATAAAACTAGTTCGGCTATATTTGTTCTCCATGAAGTAAGGCAACCCATATTTTGCTCTTTCCGTTTTGTTAGTAGAAGTATAGACAAACACAATATTCCAAGAACTACTAATGGATTCATCGATTCTAGCGATAACAAAAGAATATTTTGAGTTGACAATTCTTAGCTTGACACTGTCCTTCCAACCTAGAAGAATACCCCGGGCTTAAAGATACAACAAAGCTAAAAAAATTTACGCCTGTCCATAATTTTCTTCTCTTCCTAAGATGAATTAATTGGTCCATAGAAATTATTCAATCTTTATACTATATATTTATGCATAATAATTTTAACCCTCAACGATCTTTGCAATCAATTAGGCCATAGCTTTCTTCTCTTCCCAATATGAACAAATTGGTCAATAAGAGTTATTCTAATCCCCGATTCCTTCCCTCACCTTAAGAAAGTCAATTTTCGTACATTTACCATAACAAAGCATCTCCATCGTTACATTGGAAACCCGCCAAGTCGTACACTCTCACCCATTTACCAAGTGCCCGTTTAGAAGTGCTTTTTTAGAGAATCACTTAAAAGTGCTTTTAATATTTTAAGAGTTTTTTTTAATTTTGAAAAACACTTTTATGAGAAGTACCAAATAAGGTGCTTTTTAAGAAAATCACTTAAAATAATTTTAGATTTTTAAAATTATTTTTTTAAATTTTGGATTTTATTCTAAAAACGCTTTTTTACTCTAAAATAAGCACTTCCAAACGGGCCCCAAGTCTACCTCATTAGACCAAAGGTTATCTTTACACTTACAAATAAGCATGTGCATAGATTGGCCTAAGCAGATCACAAAAATCAAAGAAGATTCGCTTCTTTCTCTTCAAGAGTAATTTTAGATAAATTTTCAGAAAACATATAGTATAAAGTGTTAGTGACAGTTATCGTGTGTTCAAGTAGATGCATACATGCCAATTGTCCATAATTGAAATTACCCATGCGAAGAAATGTGAGAATATTATATATGATCCCTTGGGAAAAGGGAAAGCAGATGTTGGTATCAATGAGAAGCAACACAATGAGATAAGCGTAGCTACTAAACTAGATAGAAGCATTGAAATAATAAAAAAATAACCTGAAAGAGTCAATTCTTCTTTCTCATGAAATAGAAATTTGATGTTGTTCGTGGGCTCGATACCAAAATTGTCAAAGTTTTTTAGTTTAAACTTTTGTTCCGTTTGTATTGTAGATCCCTCCAACATCTTTACGATGCCCTCTTAAGAGTCAATTAATATCTTGAAATATGTCATTCGGTATCATTCAAGCTGTCAAAACTATTTTTCATTGTACTTTTATGAATAACTTTTTAACCCTATTAAGTGTACATTTAGATACATTCTTTTGCCAAGCAATCAAATATTAACAAAGACATTGACTTTGAAAGTTAAAGGAAGCCCACGAATATAACTCTGATGACGATATGAAAGTTCAACAAAAATTTCAAATTGATATATGGCTCCTCTTGAAAACATGCCAAGAAAATAGTTGTAATGCTTCATTGTTCGACACCATTTTTATTTCGTAGAGCTTCTTTACGTCCTTCAACAACTGTTTATCTCTTGTTGCAGCTACCTTTACCAAACCACTCAAAACTTCAAGTCTGGCCAACTTGATATGGAGGAAGGAAGGGAAAACAAGCCTTGAAAACTTTTTGTGAATATGATTAATTGTTTCGTATGCTGAACCCGTATATATTTTACTATACACGTAAATATCATTCTTCTTTTTCATTTTTGAATCTCAAGGCGAAAAAATGTATGAGAAGTGTACAAAACCTAATAATATATCAGGTCATGGTGAATTAGTATACCTAAGAATCCCACATGGGGATCAGCCGTACCTGTGCAAAAAATTTACCTTTGCACTACCCCTGAACCTAAGAAACAAGAGATATGTATGGTTGGTCCAGCACATAAATGACAAAGATCATGCAACTTCACTTATCAGGAATTAGGGATGAGTTAACATACTCTTTTACATATTTTTACAATTATTTATTCTTTTGGTGGTATATTTTTTTTTTGTATATAAACTTTTGTAGGTTTGTTCATTTACTACATCAAATAAAGAGTACTAAAAAAAGAATTTTTTTCATGTTCTTCATTCGTTACAGAATGGTTCGTCAAATAACTGATCAAGACATTCAAAACATAGCCTTGAAAGAAATTTTTAACTTCTAAACTGCTTTTATGAAAGATACTAGAGGAATTTTTCTTTCAGAAAAGAGCAGATAGCTCGCCCGCAATGGTTGATCAACTTCCCTCACATAATATTAAGTTAGTATGTAGTTTCTTGTCATATATAAGAATAACGCTGGAGATGCTTTTGACTTGTTCTAATTTAAAAGATATTAGAGTTATTCCCGGTTAGTGGTGTACCATTTTGAAATCTTAGTGGGAGGCCATAATCTGAAAATGGTAGGAACTCTGAATGGTTTATAATTATGTTGATTAATATTGCAACGTTTTGTACTATATATGAAGGAAGAAAAGTGTCATTCCTCATCAATTAAATCACCAAACAGAGGATAAAAGGCATTAGAGTATGGCAACCCAATTTATTTGCATTGTGGCCTTTGCCTTGATTGCGACAAGTGTACTAGCTTATGAGCCTTACTCATATGCCTCGCCATCACCAACTACGTATTACAAATAGTCTCCAGAGTATAAGTCAACCCCATACTACAAGCCTACTCCAGCGTATACTCCGGTCTACAAACCAGTTTACACTCCGGTGTACAAACCAGTGTACAAACCAACCCCGTACTACAAGCCAATCTACAAGCCTACTCCTTACTACAAACCGACCCCATACTACAAACCAACCCCATACTACAAGCCTGTTTACAAGCATACCCCATACTACAAGCATACCCCATACTACAAGCCAATTTACAAGCGTACCCCATACTACAAGCCTACCCCATACTACAAGCCTGTTTACAAGCCTACTCCATACTACAAACCTGTTTACAAGCCGACCCCATACTACAAGCCCACCCCTGTTTACAATCCTACCCCATACTACAAGCCCACACCAATTTACAACCTTGTACCAATCTACAAGCCTACACCAGTCTACAAACCCACCCCTGTATAGACACCAACTTACACCCCATCCCCACCACCTCCTTACTACTCAAATCCTTCTCCGACCTACACCCCATCTCCACCACCTCCTTACTACTCAAATCCTACTCCGACCTACACCCCATCTCCACCACCTCCTTACTACTCAAATCCTTCTCCAACCTACACCCCATCTCCACCACCTCCTTACTACTCAAATCCTTCTCCAACCTACACCCCATCTCCACCACCACCTTACTACTCAAATCCTTCTCCAACCTACACCCCGTCTCCACCACCTCCTTACTACTCAAATCCTACTCCAACCTACACCCCATCTCCACCACCTCCTTACTACTCAAATCCTACTCCAACCTACACCGCATCTCCACCACCACCTTACTACTACACACCATCTCCCCCACCCCCATATTAATAAAACTCCATCACCCTCCCCGCCGACCTAAAATTACTAGAATCTTTATTTAAAAATCAAACATCTTTTGCCACCTCCACACCACTTCCAAGACTCTCTAACCCATATGGCGCCTTACTTATTCTCCACAATCTTCGTTGATAATCTTGAACTTCAGTTATCTCTCCACAACTCATTCACGTAGTTGTACATCATGCGTCTATTTTAAATCATTGATCTTTCGCTGTATGGTTACTGTGTTGATATTAACGTTCCACATTAACCTCAAATTTAATGCACTGATTCATTTTCATTTAATGAGATTTTTTTTTTGATTAAATTTAATATTGGAAATAATATGTCTTTATATATTTATGAAAATTGTATTTGTTTGATTTCCAGAATATGAAATTTTGCACGAATAAATTCCAAGAATTATTCACAACATACATAATTAACTCAGCGTTCATGATACTACACCAAATTTTTTGTATTATTAACATATCCTGCTTCAAGTTTTATACACAAGTCTCTTGCTTGGTGTCAATATATTTATATTCAGTTTTCAACTGTTATGTATTATATTTCATAAAAATCACTCAGACCGAAGAAAGGTCTGGTTTATAAGGAGAAGCTGCGACTCACTGTAACCATTATATCAATCCAATCATTGCAAGAGGTCTTCACTATCAGTTCTAACTTGTGAAATTCTACGTGAATAATATCAAGACTAATCTTCGGAACTGTTCATGATTACGCACGCGAGATTATGCATCATGAACATGTTTTGCTTCAAATCTTGATATCGGTATATATCTATATCTAGCACGAACCCGTTATATATTACCAACCAATGAGACACTATAAAAAATCACCAACTAAGGAACAATTCATATAAAACTGCCAGCAAATAGAATTTCTATTTTCATTTTCATCGATTACATATTCCAAATAAGGTGAAGCAATAAATTTATTAAATGGGTGTGCTTTTATCATGTAAAATGTCAATACTAAATTTGTTTTGTTTCGTTAATCCGTCAAAGGAAAAAAAATAACAAATCATTTAGTTTCGTGCTCTTTTGGCCAAGAATTTTAAGAGGCGCCACATCTTATAACTGTAAAAATTAGACGAGACACTTGGACTCCCGCATAGATTTCTTACATGGTTTCTGACAGAATGGTTAAATATATTTTGAGACTAATTGGATTGGTTTCTCGTACAGGAAAGTAGTGGAGGAGAGGGAGGGCCAAGGGTGGGGGGAAGCCGTGGAGACGATAGAGTGACCAGTAATTCCCCGTTTAGAAGGACACTCCACCATATGGTGCTCCTGTCTTTTTGATTGGTTTTCTATTTCCTACGGTACATCTACAGGGTACTCAAGTTCATGATAAGAGGGTGGTCCTTCGGTAGATTTTTTCTTCCGCGCCTCCCTACCCCACACGGGGATCAGCCACACACGTGCCAAAAAATTCCTCCGCACTACCTCTCAACAAAAGAAATCAGAGATATGTATCGTTGGTCCATCACGTAGAAGACATAGATCATGTGAATTCGCTAATCACGAACTAGAGATGTGTTAATATACACTTATCCATAGTGTTAAAATTATTTTTTCTTATGTTGGTATTTATTTGTATATAGACTTATGTACATGTAGTTTTTTTCTTCATCCAATAAAGAAAGGTTTTCCTTTTTTTCATTTTCTTATTCGATCATTAAAGAATGGTTCGAGACATTCAAAACTTAGCCTTGAAAGAATTGTTTAACTTTTAAACTGCTTTTATGAAAGATGCTGGAGGATACTTGAGGGCTTTTACTTTCAGTAGACAGCAGATAGATCGCCCGCAATGGTTGATCAACATTTCTCACAAAATACTAAATTATTATGTAGTTGCTGGTCATATATAAGAATAACGCTGGAGATGCTTTTGACTTGTTCTAATTTACAATATATTAGAGTTATTCCCGGTTAGTAGTGTACCATTTTGAAATCTTAGTGGGAGGCCATAATCTGAAAATGGTAGGAACTCTGAATGGTTTATCATGTTAATTAATGCTGCAACGTTTTGTACTATATATACATGAAGGAAAGTGTCATTCCTCATCAACTAAATCACCAAACAGAGGATACGAGGCATTAGAGTATGGCAACCCAGTTTATTTGCATTGTGGCCTTTGCCTTGATTGCGACAAGTGTACTAGCTTATGAGCCTTACTCATATGCCTCGCCATCACCAACTACGTATTACAAATCAACTCCAGAGTATAAGTCTACCCCATACTACAAGCCTACTCCAGCGTATACTCCGGTCTACAAACCAGTTTACACTCCGGTGTACAAACCAGTGTACAAACCAACCCCGTACTACAAGCCAATCTACAAGCCTACCCCATACTACAAACCGACCCCATACTACAAGCCAAAACCTTACTACAAGCCTGTTTACAAGCCTACCCCATACTACAAGCCTGTTTACAAGCCTACTCCATACTACAAGCCTGTTTACAAGCCTACCCCATACTACAAGCCTGTTTACAAGCCTACCCCATACTACAAGCCGACCCCATACTACAAGCCCACACCAATTTACAACCTTGTACCAATCTACAAGCCTACACCAGTCTACAAACCCACCCCTGTATACACGCCAACTTACACCCCATCCCCACCACCACCTTACTACTCAAATCCTTCTCCAGTCTACACCCCATCCCCACCACCACCTTACTACTCAAATCCTTCTCCGACCTACACCCCATCTCCACCACCTCCTTACTACTCAAATCCTACTCCAACCTACACCGCATCTCCACCACCACCTTACTACTACACACCATCTCCCCCACCCCCATATTAATAAACTCCATCACCCTCCCCGCCGACCTAAAATTTCTAGAATCTTTATTTAACTTTCAAACATCTTTTGCGACCTCCATACCACTTCCAAGATTCTCTAATCCATATGGCGCCTTACTTTTTCTCCACAATATTCGCTGATAATCTTGAACTCCAGTTATCTCTCCACAACTCATTCACGTAGTGCACATCAATGTCTATTTTAAATCATATATCTTTTTCTGTATGGTTACTGTGTTGATATTAACTTTCCACATTAACCTTAAATTTAATATACTCATTCATTTTCATTTACTGAGATTGTTTTTTTTGATAAAATCTAATATTGGAAATAATATGTCTTTATATATTTATCAACATTGTATTTGTTTGGTTTCCGGAATTTAAAATTTCACACTAATAATTTCCAACAATTATTCACAACGTGCATACATAATTAACTCAGCGTTCATGATACTACACAAATTTTTTGTATTATTAACATGTCCTGCATCAAGTTTTATGCACAATTATAATGCTTGGTGTCAATATATTTACACTCAGTTTCAACTATTATATATTATACCTCAAAATTAAGGAAGAAATTAATTAAAATCACTCAGACCGAATAAAGGTCTGGTTTAGAAGGAAAAGCTGCGACTCACTGTAACCATTATATATATCCAATCATTCCAAGAGGTCTTCACTATTAGTCCTAACTTGTGAAATTCTACTTGAATAATATCAAGACTAATCTTCGAAACTTTTCATGATTACGCACGCGAGATTATGCATCATGAACATGTTTTGATTCAAATCTTGATATCGGTATATATATCTATATTTAGCACGAGCGTGTTATATATTACCAACCAATGAGACACTATAAAAAATCACCAACAGAACTCAGGACGGTAGAAATCAGTCATCTTATGTTCACGATGCCCTAAACTAAAATACTAAAACAGAAGTACGATATGTACCAAAAAAACAGTAGTATGATTCGAAATTTTTTGTTAAATATGTCAGATATAAAGTATCACGATTGATAAAATATATTATTTTAAAATTAATAGTCATCAACAAAGACAAGCATAAAAAAAAAAAACTTAAATCTAGTAAGGAACAATTCATATAAACCTGCTAGCAAATAGAATTTCTATTTTCTTTTTCATCGATTACGTATTCCAAATAAGGTGAAGCAATAAATTTATTAAATGGGTGTGCTTTTTTCATGTTAAAAGTCAATACTGAATTTGTTTTGTTCCGTTAATCCGACAATGGAAAAATAAAAACAAATCATTTAGTTTCGTGGTCTTTTGGCCAAGAATTTTAAGAGGCGCCACACACTACTGGAATTCGCTTGTTTACCGACGACACGTGTCGTCGGTAAACTACGTAAATTCGTCGCTAAACTTGATTAGCGACGACACGTCGTCGGTAACACGTCGTTCCTAAAAATTGGTCGGTAAATCAAGACTTACCGGCGAATAAAGCACTTTTCGTCGGCAATCTTACCGACGAAACGACGTCGTCGTTAATTGGCAAGATTACCGACGGCAAGCGTCGCCGTTACAATGTTTTTCGTTTTTCTTTTTTTTTTCCTGCCGATAATTGAATTTTTTTTTCTTTTTTTTTTTCAGTTTGCCGACAATTATTAGCGACGACAAGTTGTCGCTATTTTTTTTTTTAATTATTAAATTCAGGATTAAATATTTATTTTTTTTAGAATTAACGACGATATTCAAATGATGAATGTCGTCGTTAAATCCTTGCATGTCGTCGGTATATTTTTTTTTTAAAAATTTAAAATTCATTTTTTTTTAATTTTAAAATACAATTTGATTTTGTTTTAATTATTTTTGTTTTGTTTTGTTTTGATTTGAGGTTTGATTTTATTATAAATATAATACGAATAAAATTCAATAATTAATAGAAAAACCCGAATCATAACTAAAACCGTAAAAAAAGTCTTACATAAAGTCAAATGTAGTCAACATAATTTAAACACACCAAACAAAAGTCTTAAAAAAACCCAATCAAAAGTCAAATTCTTACAAACCAAATAAAACGTAAATAAAAACCAACTCATACTAAGCATCATCATCATCATCTTCTCGTTCCTCGGGACTCCTTCTCGGGGGCGGCTGGGGGGGCTGGGGGTGGGCGATCGGGGCTAGTCCTTGAGCCATCCTCATACCATTTAACGCATCGAAGAGCGTGTCCGTTAAGCTCGGAGGCTGACTCGACTGGCTCGAAGAAGCAGTGGGCCTGGTCGATGTGGAGGATGGATCTGGTATAGGCTCAAGTCCTTGTTTTACTCGAAGCTCGTTCATGCCCGCGAACATCGCCTTCAGTAGCTCCTCGCTCGCAGCATCGGCTTTTGTTTGTTTCCGTGATTTCTTCCGGACAGGTCCAATGGTAGGCACCCAGTGTCTTGTCTTCGGTGGGGCCATGACCTCCATAATGGTCTCCAAAATCGCATCCATCTGCTTCTCCGTAGTAATCTCGGTGCCCTCGGCTGCAGCCTCCACAACCTTCTTCTGCATCTTCTCCCGTAAAACAGCCTGTAATTATATTTAATTTTAAAATAAATTAGTTTTATATCAAATAAAGTAAAAAATAAAATTATTAAGTAATTAAAAAGAAATACTTACACTAGCTTTTTCTAATCGCGCGTCCCGATAGCTGTCACTAGCCGAATCGTATGCAAGATGATCGAAGTAGCCGCTCAATGGAGGAAGCTCCATCTCCTCTTGGGTTTCTTCGTCCGTGAAAATCATCGGCTCCTTCGTCACGGTCTTAAGCGTCCCCTATACAATTTTCAATACCAAATATTAAATAACTAAACATAAATAAATTATTAAGATACTAAATTATATTTTTATTAAATGTAATTATACCTCCATAATAACCTCCCTAGTCTGGGATAGGTTCCGAGACCCAGACCTACTCGCACTAGTCTGCTGCTCCCGGTTTTTCCGATTAATCTCCGCCTGGGCCTACAAATAATTAACAAAAAAGTTATAAATCTAATAAATAACGAAAAATAGATGTAATAAATAATTTTTTTTTGTTACCTGGGCATTCTGATCGTCCCAATTCTTCTTGGTAATAGCCCAATACTCGGGTTTAACATCCGGGGGAGCGAGACCGTTGTTGTAGTAATCCGACTTCAAGTCGGATTTCCATCTCCGATAGCAGGCCGAGGACATGCTGTTCAGCTTTTCGGAAATTTCCTCCCAGTCACCTCTTCTCCTCCACCCCTCCACGTCAAAAAATTCTTGAAGACGGCTGTAAATACCCCCTATCCGACCTTCGGGGACATCTATCCACTGTTTGTACATGGGGGGTACAAATTCTCGAACCGCGTGCCCGATGACCTGACCCACGTGTTTATAGTGGGGGCCCACTATATTCCACGTCTTGTCGATGACGGAGAATTCGATCGGTATGGGCCACCCAACTCTCTTCAGCGTCTCTTGGGCGGTTCGGATAGAGGTGGTGCTTCGGGGTTTCCGAAGTCTTCTCTTCGGATTTCCTGTTACATTGAGTATAATTTATTAATTATTTATTCGAAAAAAAATCAAATTTATGAAATTAAAATTTATTAAGTATTTTTACCTGAAGGTTGGTCGCAGTCTTGGAGTCCCCGATTAGGACCCCTCGGGGGATCGCTTCCGAATCCATCACCATCGTGACCACGTCCCATAACATCAGCCATCTACAATTTTAGAAATTACTTATTAGTCCCCATAGTTTAATTAATTACAAATAAGCCCTTACACTTTTTAATATATTGCAAAAAGGTCCCTATATTTTAATATATTGCAAAAAAGTCCCTATATTTTTTAACTATACATTTTGGTCCATTTTTCATTTAATCATACAATTTTAATATATTGCAAAAAAGTCCCTATATTTTTCAACTATACATTTTGGTCCATTATTCATTTAATCATACAGTTTTAATATATTGCAAAAAAGTCCCTATATTTTTCAACTATACATTTTGGTCCATTTTTCATTTAATCATACAATTTTAATATATTGCAAAAAAGTCCCTATATTTTTCAACTATACATTTTGGTCCATTTTTCATTTAATCATACAATTTTAATATATTGCAAAAAAGTCCCTATATTTTTCAACTATACATTTTGGTCCATTTTTCATTTAATCATACAATTTTAATATATTGCAAAAAAGTCCCTATATCACATAACAAGTCATTTAATCTCTGAAAATCATATCGTAAACATATCATACATATTAAACAATGCAAAAATCCTATCAAAACCCTAATTTTCTATCAAAAATCATGAAATTCATCATTCTGTTATGTTTTTAATTCCAAAAATATACTAAACAACCTAAAATAGCATCATCAAAATTCGGAATATGCTAAAAACATCATTACAATCACAAAAAAATTCAATCCAAAAAACCCAAAAAAAAAAAAAAAAACAAAATCGAAAATTGTTACCTGTTACGTGGATAATGTGTAGTTTCCATCCATGAATCCATGCCAGAAACAAGGAAACAAAAAACAAAACAAACAAAAAAGATATTAGAAATTGAAATTAAAAATTAAAAATTAGAAATTGAATGGTGTTTATGGAAGGATTAGGCTTACCTTGTTGTTGGATTTGTTGTTGTATTGCCTCAGAATGGATTGGAATGGGAGGAAATGGCGTTTTTTGGGTGTAATATTTGTGGTGAGTGAGGAAGAAATGAGCTCGGTTAGGTCATATAGAATAAGAAATTACCGACGACACGCCTTGTCGTCGGTAATTGAGGACACGTGGCCCACTCCGTACACACGACGCTAGCGTGTCCTTGATTACCGACGACAAGGTCGTCGCTATTGAAAACGAATCGTCGCTAATTTTCGTGAGCGGGAAACTTGACCGCCCATGTTGGCCAATGAAAATTTTTGGGAAATATTAGCGACAAAAATGAGCTTGTATGTCGTCGCTAAACATTACCGACGACATTCAAATGTTGAATGTCGTCGTTAAATCCTTGCATGTCGTCGCTAATTTTTTTTTTTAAAATTTTCTTATGGTTTCTATGATTCTCCTATTATATATTTCTTTTTTTTTTCCATTAAATTTTCTTCAATCTTATTCATTGGTGTGTTTGGTGATTTTGGGAGTCAAACGTGAGTCAAGTGATAGTGTTTGGTGATTTTGGTCAACTATAGGAGTCAAACTTGAGTCAAGTGATAGTGTTTGGTGATTTTGGTCAACTATAGGAGTCAAGTGATAGTGTTTGGTGAATTTGGTCAACTATAGGAGTCAAACTTGAGTCAAGTGATAGTGTTTGGTGATTTTGGTCAGGAGTCAAGTGATAGTGTTTGGTGCTTTTGGTCAACTATAGGAGTCAAACTTGAGTCAAGTGATAGTGTTTGGTGATTTTGGTCAACTATAGCAGTCAAGTGATAGTGTTTGGTGATTTTGGTCAACTATAGGAGTCAAGTGATAGTGTTTGGTGATTTTGGTCAACTATAGGAGTCAAGTGATAGTGTTTGGTGAATTTGGTCAACTATAGGAGTCAAACTTGAGTCAAGTGATAGTATTTGGTGATTTTGGTCAACTATAGGAGTCAAGTGATAGTGTTTGGTGATTTTGGTCAACTATAGGAGTCAAACTTGAGTCAAGTGATAGTGTTTGGTGATTTTGGTCAACTATAGGAGTCAAGTGATAGTGTTTGGTGATTTTGGTCAACTATAGGAGTCAAGTGATAGTGTTTGGTGAATTTGGTCAACTATAGGAGTCAAGTGATAGTGTTTGGTGAATTTGGTCAACTATAGAATTCAAATTCAAATACAAAAAACAAAAAATACATGTAATCAAAAAAATACAACTAGTCAGTTTCATCTCCACTGTCAACTATAGGCTCACCATCACTATAAAACTCAATAGGTTCTTCGTCTCCATATTCTTCCCACGTGTCATCCTCCATTTCCTCGTTCTCAACAGTGCTAATTTCAAAAGGCAATTGAATACGAAAATGAGATTGGTCAATCTCGACCTCCTCCGTAGTTGCCAAGTTCATCATAACGGAAAAATTACCAGGGTTAACCAAAGGTATTGTGATTCTCTCATTGTTGGTAGGTAATGATTCCGAACCCCATAACTCGGGACTCCATCCATGCCGATCATTTATTTCCCAAACGGCCTTCCATTCTTTCGATGTTTTCTTTGCACGAATCTCGTCAATATAAAACACTTTCTTTGCTTGCGATGCTAGAATGTATGGTTCGTTTGGCCAATCAACGCTTGCTGTGTTGATAAAGGTTACCCCGTGTTCTATCCTTGATTCACTCTTCTTGTACCACTTACATACAAATATAACAACCGAGCACCCTCCAGTGTATGTTAGCTCCAAGATTTTCAATAATTCGCCGTAATATGGTGACCCATCGTACATGACGCATACACCGTAATCTTGCGTCACTCTTTTTTCTCCTTTACTCTTTGTTACCCACTTTACACCGTTCACAACACATGAATCGTACATATGCACCGCACCATAAGGCATGTTTGCCAATGACACTATCTCAGGGGTAGCTAACGGATCACCACGGGATTCCATTCCATGAACCTGTCATTGAAAAAACATGAGATACATTGAAAATAAAAAGAATACTATTTAAACCAATGTTACATACCTTATCCAAAAACCAATCCTTAAACATTTGACGGTGCATATAATCTATTTCGCCAGTCGTTCCCGAAAGTGTGGATCTGTGTTCACTATAATTGAAATTGTATATAAATAAATACATTATAAATATAAATATATAAATATATAAATATATAAATATATAAATATATAAATATATAAATATATAAATATATAAATATATAAATATATAAACATATAAATATATAAACATATAAATAACAACGTTACTTACGTCCTAAATGTCTCGATTTCGTCGCAATTATTCAAAATATAATAAATGACGTGCTCCTTATCCTTATACGCTAAAGCACCAGATACTTTCTTGCCAACTGGAGTACACTGGGACTTGAAAACGGATAACTCTCTATGCACTGGCGGTGGTTCGTTGTATCTGCCTGAATCGTTGAACTTTGTTTTTTCTTCCCTAAGGTACCTATAAATATATAAATATAAATAAATAAAGATATAAATATAAATAACAATGTTGAACTTTGTTTTTTCTTCACTAAGGTACCTGGATATGAAATTCAACGTCTCTTCCGCTACGTAACCCTCGGCTATTGAACCCTCTGGTCTAGCTGGGTTTCGAATATACTCTTTCAACTTTTTTAAATACCTTTCAAATGGGTACATCCACCGCATTTGAACCGGGCCCCCTAGCAATGCTTCATCATACAAGTGTATCACCAGGTGGATCATTATGTCAAAAAATGCAGGAGGCAGGATAGTTTCTAGTTTGCACATTACTTCAGCCACTTTTGCCTTACCGGTTAACAACTGTTTCCTTCTCAAATTCTTGCTACAAACAACTCTAAACACGTTCGCTAAGCCAATTACCGCATCGCTAATCGGCTTATCCTCTAAAAGACCGGGAAGACAACAAACAAAGAGATACTGCATCATAACGTGACAATCATGCGATTTCATTCCAATAATCTTTCCCGTATCAATGTGAACATTATTCCTCAAACTAGACGCGAAACCATCTGGAAACCTTTGTGCCCGTAACCACTCGAGAAAAATCTTCCTCTTCTCCGCTGATAACGTATACTTTCCTCGCTTTAGTATCGTCTTACCTTCTTCGGATGAGATCCACAACTCCTTTCTAATTCCCAAATCCATAAGATCCATTCGCGCCTTCACGTTATCTTTGTTTATTTTACCATCAACTCCTATAACCGTACCAAGCAAACTGTCGCACACATTCTTCTCGCAATGCATTACATCGATGTTATGTTTTAACAAATTTTCTGACCAATACGGTAAACGATAAAAAATACTCTTTTTTTTCCAGTTTGTCTCACGCGGCCCTGTTTTTTTTGTCACCTTGCCCCCGAAATCCTTGTGTTTACCGGGAAACACAATCGGAAGCCCATCTAGCTGTGTCTGAATACTAGCAGGACTATGTTTCCTCGGTGGGGCACGTTTATCGGTTTCCTTGTACGAAACCGTATCATCTCTGAGATCATGTTTGATAGGTAACCAACGTCTATGATCAAAGTAAACGACCCCTATCCTGACCTTCAACGAAGGAGTGGAATCCATGCATTCTGGGCAAGCCATGTAACCTTGACCCGACCATCCTGAAGCGTATGACCGAGTGGGGTAATCATTGGTCGTGGACAACACACAAACCTTCATTAAAAACATTTGCTTCGTGTGGGCGTCATACGTATGGATACCTGTTCTCCACAACATGTCCAACTCGTCTATAATAGGGCGAAGAAAGACATCCATGTCCTTTCCGGGTGAGCGGGGACCCGGAATTAACAAACAAAGCTGAAATGTGGTCTCCTTCATGCATGTCCACGGTGGCAAGTTGTAGACGGTCAATATGATAGGCCACATACTGTAGGAGTTGTTCTGCATGGAGAACGGACAAAACCCATCGAGTCCAAGGCCCAAATATACATTCCGAGGTTCACTGGCGAACTCAGGATGTAGCGCTGCAAATCTCTTCCAACTATCACCATCAACCGGATGACGCAACACATCTGGATCGGAACTTCTTCCGGTATGGTGCCATATCATTTCTTCAGCGGTGTGTTTCGATGCGTATAGTCGCTGCAATCTCGGAGCAATCGGAAAGTAACGAAACTTCTTATGCGGTACTTTGTTACCCTTCTTCGGGTTATATCTTGATTCACCACATACTGGACAATTGTCAAGTTTTTCATTCTCCTTGTAAAAGATTGCACAATCATTCAAACAAACATCGATAGTAACATACCCCATGCCCAAACTTTTAAGTTTCTTGTTGCATGCTTCGTAAGAAACGGGCAAGTTGTGAGGTTTCGGTAAAACACGACTAACCAACTCTAACAGCTCGGAGAATGATGTGTTACTCCACTTGTTCTTTACTTTTACGTGCATAAGCTTGGCAATGAAATTCAATGAACTCATCGCTGTACAACCAAGATATAATTCTGTCTCCAATTCTTCGAACAATGAATCAAAACTGTTTTGACTAGGAAGATGTGCGTCTCTCATTTCAATATCTCCCGGATGACCACCAACATAGTAACTTTGTCTCACATCCTCATAAACACGATGCATTTCGCTATCTATGTTTGGTACGTGAATTGTCTCGGGAATTACCACCTCGTTCTCGCCGTGCTTTGTCCAAACAAGATATGTTTTGTTGAAACCGTGTTTAAGAAGGTGGGCCCTAACTTCGTCGATGGGTTTTCGAGAGTAATTATTACACTTCGTACACGGACAAGACATGAAACCAGTGGTACAATCTTCATTTTTCTCTGCATATTCGATAAAACGAATAACCCCAGATACATATTCTTTCGTATAGTAATTAGTTGTATCGATCCAACTCTTATCCAAATCCGGATTCATCTCTTCGCAACAATTTTATACAACTAGACAAATAAAATATATAATTATTACAACCCAATTAAAAAGAAGAATAAAAATTACAACACAATAAATGACATAATAAAAATTACAAACCATTGAATGAATAATTATTACAAACCATTGAATGAATAAAATTACAAACCATTGAATAAATAAAATTACAACACAATATATAGATAATAAATTTCATATAATTAATAAAATAAATAATAATATATGAACACAAAAAATTAAATACAACCAAACATGCATACTACAAGACATAATAATAAAAAAGTAAAGCAAATCACATGTAATTCATCAACCTAATCATGTCTAATTATAGCAACTAACACATATCAATTAAAAAAAATAAAAAAGCATGAAATTTCTTGAAAATACCTTGAATTAGATGGTTAAGAAGAGGATTGATGACCACAACCCACCTAGACAATGTACTAATACACCTAATCACATCATATATCAACAATTAAACACAATTCTAAAATAAAAATTAAATTTTAAAAACATGGAATTTCATGAATTTACCTTAAATTTTTTGATGAAAATGGATATTGATAATGCCCCACCTTGATTATGGACCCGGGAATGGTGCAAGACAAATTGGAGAATCAATTAGGATAGAAAAAAAAAATTCTGGGATTTTTTGGGAGAAATTCGGAGGTGTTTTTGGGTGTGTGTGGGTGTTTTATGAGATAAAAAACCTGCAGCCTTTAAAAATATATTAATTAATTACCGACGACACGTAAATTCGTCGGTAATTATAATAAACTCGTCGCTAATTAAGGGCGAAAAACGTCGTCGTCCTCATTAGCGACGGCAAATTTACGTTTAAAAAAAATAAAAATTCAAACCAACTAATCAACGACGAAGTCGATACTTTTAACGACGGCGGTTTGTCGGTAAATATTAGCGACAACGTCGTCGTCGGTAATCAAAGACGTTTACCGACGACCCGTGATCTGTCGTCGGTAAACAGGCGAAATGTAGTAGTGACATCTTATAACTGTAAAAATTAGACGAGACACTTGGACTCCCGCATAGTTTTCTTACATGGTTTCTAACAGAATGGGTAAATATATTTTGAGACTAATTGGATTGGTTTCGCGTACAGGAAAGTAGTGGAGGAAATGGAGGGCCAAGGGTGGGGGGAAGCCGTGGAGAGGATAGAGTGATCAGTAATTCCCCGTTTAGAAGGACACTCCACCATATGGTGCTCCTGTCTTTCTGATTGGTTTTCTATTTTCTACGGTATATCTACAGGGTACTCAAGTTCATGATAAGACGGTGGTCCTTTGGTAGATTTTCTCTTCCGCACCTCCCTACCGCACACGGGGATCAGCCACACACGTGCCAAAAATTTCCTTCGCACTACCTCTCAACAAAAGAAATCAGAGACATATGTATGGTTGGTCCATCACGTAGAAGACAAAGATCAAGCGAATTCGCTAATCACGAACTAGAGATGAGTTAATTTACTCTTATCAATAGTATTAAAATTATTTCTTCTTATGTTGGAATTTATTTGTATATAGACTTTTGTACATGTAGTTTTCTTCTTCATACAATAAAGAAAGGTTTTCCGTTTTTCATTTTCTTATTCGTTCATTACGGAATGGTTCGAGACATTCAAAACTTAGCCTTGAAAAAATTATTTAACTTCTAAACTGCTTTTATGAAAGATGCTGGAGGATACTCTAGAGATTTTACTTTCAGAAAAGAGCAGATAGCTCGCCCGCAATGGTTGATCAACTTCCCTCACATAATATTAAGTTAGTATGTAGTTTCTTGTCATATATAAGAATAACGCTGGAGATGCTTTTGACTTGTTCTAATTTACAAGATATTAGAGTTATTCCCGGTTAGTGGTGTACCATTTTGAAATCTTAGTGGGAGGCCATAATCTGAAAATGGTAGGAACTCTGAATGGTTTATAATTATGTTGATTAATATTGCAACGTTTTGTACTATATATGAAGGAAGAAAAGTGTCATTCCTCATCAATTAAATCACCAAACAGAGGATAAAAGGCATTAGAGTATGGCAACCCAATTTATTTGCATTGTGGCCTTTGCCTTGATTGCGACAAGTGTACTAGCTTATGAGCCTTACTCATATGCCTCGCCATCACCAACTACATATTACAAATCAACTCCAGAGTATAAGTCAACCCCATACTACAAGCCTACTCCAGCGTATACTCCGGTCTACAAACCAGTTTACACTCCGGTGTACAAACCAGTGTACAAACCAACCCCGTACTACAAGCCAATCTACAAGCCTACTCCTTACTACAAACCGACCCCATACTACAAACCAACCCCATACTACAAGCCTGTTTACAAGCATACCCCATACTACAAGCATACCCCATACTACAAGCCAATTTACAAGCGTACCCCATACTACAAGCCTACCCCATACTACAAGCCTGTTTACAAGCCTACTCCATACTACAAACCTGTTTACAAGCCGACCCCATACTACAAGCCCACCCCTGTTTACAATCCTACCCCATACTACAAGCCCACACCAATTTACAACCTTGTACCAATCTACAAGCCTACACCAGTCTACAAACCCACCCCTGTATACACACCAACTTACACCCCATCCCCACCACCTCCTTACTACTCAAATCCTTCTCCGACCTACACCCCATCTCCACCACCTCCTTACTACTCAAATCCTACTCCGACCTACACCCCATCTCCACCACCTCCTTACTACTCAAATCCTTCTCCAACCTACACCCCATCTCCACCACCTCCTTACTACTCAAATCCTTCTCCAACCTACACCCCATCTCCACCACCACCTTACTACTCAAATCCTTCTCCAACCTACACCCCGTCTCCACCACCTCCTTACTACTCAAATCCTACTCCAACCTACACCCCATCTCCACCACCTCCTTACTACTCAAATCCTACTCCAACCTACACCGCATCTCCACCACCACCTTACTACTACACACCATCTCCCCCACCCCCATATTAATAAACTCCATCACCCTCCCCGCCGACCTAAAATTACTAGAATCTTTATTTAAAAATCAAACATCTTTTGCCACCTCCACACCACTTCCAAGACTCTCTAATCCATATGGCGCCTTACTTATTCTCCACAATCTTCGTTGATAATCTTGAACTTCAGTTATCTCTCCACAACTCATTCACGTAGTTGTACATCATGCGTCTATTTTAAATCATTGATCTTTCGCTGTATGGTTACTGTGTTGATATTAACGTTCCACATTAACCTCAAATTTAATGCACTGATTCATTTTCATTTAATGAGATTGTTTTTTTGATTAAATTTAATATTGGAAATAATATGTCTTTATATATTTATGAAAATTGTATTTGTTTGATTTCCAGAATTTGAAATTTTGCACGAATAAATTCCAAGAATTATTCACAACATACATAATTAACTCAGCGTTCATGATACTACACCAAATTTTTTGTATTATTAACATATCCTGCTTCAAGTTTTATACACAAGTCTCTTGCTTGGTGTCAATATATTTATATTCAGTTTTCAACTGTTATGTATTATATTTCATAAAAATCACTCAGACCGAAGAAAGGTCTGGTTTATAAGGAGAAGCTGCGACTCACTGTAACCATTATATCAATCCAATCATTGCAAGAGGTCTTCACTATTAGTTCTAACTTGTGAAATTCTACGTGAATAATATCAAGACTAATCTTCGGAACTGTTCATGATTACGCACGCGAGATTATGCATCATGAACATGTTTTGCTTCAAATCTTGATATCGGTATATATATCTATATTTAGCACGAGCGCGTTATATATTACCAACCAATGAGACACTATAAAAAATCACCAACAGAACTCAGGACGGTAGAAATCAGTCATCTTATGTTCACGATGCCCTAAACTAAAATACTAAAACAGAAGTACGATATGTACCAAAAAAACAGTAGTATGATTCGAAATTTTTTGTTAAATATGTCAGATATAAAGTATCACGATTGATAAAATATATTATTTTAAAATTAATAGTCATCAACAAAGACAAGCATAAAAAAAAAAAACTTAAATCTAGTAAGGAACAATTCATATAAACCTGCTAGCAAATAGAATTTCTATTTTCTTTTTCATCGATTACGTATTCCAAATAAGGTGAAGCAATAAATTTATTAAATGGGTGTGCTTTTTTCATGTTAAAAGTCAATACTGAATTTGTTTTGTTCCGTTAATCCGACAATGGAAAAATAAAAACAAATCACTTAGTTTCGTGGTCTTTTGGCCAAGAATTTTAAGAGGCGCCACATCTTATAACTGTAAAAATTAGACGAGACACTTGGACTCCCGCATAGTTTTCTTACATGGTTTCTGACAGAATGGGTAAATATATTTTGAGACTAATTGGATTGGTTTCGCGTACAGGAAAGTAGTGGAGGAAATGGAGGGCCAAGGGTGGGGGGAAGCCGTGGAGAGGATAGAGTGATCAGTAATTCCCCGTTTAGAAGGACACTCCACCATATGGTGCTCCTGTCTTTCTGATTGGTTTTCTATTTTCTACGGTATATCTACAGGGTACTCAAGTTCATGATAAGACGGTGGTCCTTTGGTAGATTTTCTCTTCCGCACCTCCCTACCGCACACGGGGATCAGCCACACACGTGCCAAAAATTTCCTTCGCACTACCTCTCAACAAAAGAAATCAGAGACATATGTATGGTTGGTCCATCACGTAGAAGACAAAGATCAAGCGAATTCGCTAATCACGAACTAGAGATGAGTTAATTTACTCTTATCAATAGTATTAAAATTATTTCTTCTTATGTTGGAATTTATTTGTATATAGACTTTTGTACATGTAGTTTTCTTCTTCATACAATAAAGAAAGGTTTTCCGTTTTTCATTTTCTTATTCGTTCATTACGGAATGGTTCGAGACATTCAAAACTTAGCCTTGAAAAAATTATTTAACTTCTAAACTGCTTTTATGAAAGATGCTGGAGGATACTCTAGGGATTTTACTTTCAGAAAAGAGCAGATAGCTCGCCCGCAATGGTTGATCAACTTCCCTCACATAATATTAAGTTAGTATGTAGTTTCTTGTCATATATAAGAATAACGCTGGAGATGCTTTTGACTTGTTCTAATTTACAAGATATTAGAGTTATTCCCGGTTAGTGGTGTACCATTTTGAAATCTTAGTGGGAGGCCATAATCTGAAAATGGTAGGAACTCTGAATGGTTTATAATTATGTTGATTAATATTGCAACGTTTTGTACTATATATGAAGGAAGAAAAGTGTCATTCCTCATCAATTAAATCACCAAACAGAGGATAAAAGGCATTAGAGTATGGCAACCCAATTTATTTGCATTGTGGCCTTTGCCTTGATTGCGACAAGTGTACTAGCTTATGAGCCTTACTCATATGCCTCGCCATCACCAACTACATATTACAAATCAACTCCAGAGTATAAGTCAACCCCATACTACAAGCCTACTCCAGCGTATACTCCGGTCTACAAACCAGTTTACACTCCGGTGTACAAACCAGTGTACAAACCAACCCCGTACTACAAGCCAATCTACAAGCCTACTCCTTACTACAAACCGACCCCATACTACAAACCAACCCCATACTACAAGCCTGTTTACAAGCATACCCCATACTACAAGCATACCCCATACTACAAGCCAATTTACAAGCGTACCCCATACTACAAGCCTACCCCATACTACAAGCCTGTTTACAAGCCTACTCCATACTACAAACCTGTTTACAAGCCGACCCCATACTACAAGCCCACCCCTGTTTACAATCCTACCCCATACTACAAGCCCACACCAATTTACAACCTTGTACCAATCTACAAGCCTACACCAGTCTACAAACCCACCCCTGTATACACACCAACTTACACCCCATCCCCACCACCTCCTTACTACTCAAATCCTTCTCCGACCTACACCCCATCTCCACCACCTCCTTACTACTCAAATCCTACTCCGACCTACACCCCATCTCCACCACCTCCTTACTACTCAAATCCTTCTCCAACCTACACCCCATCTCCACCACCTCCTTACTACTCAAATCCTTCTCCAACCTACACCCCATCTCCACCACCACCTTACTACTCAAATCCTTCTCCAACCTACACCCCGTCTCCACCACCTCCTTACTACTCAAATCCTACTCCAACCTACACCCCATCTCCACCACCTCCTTACTACTCAAATCCTACTCCAACCTACACCGCATCTCCACCACCACCTTACTACTACACACCATCTCCCCCACCCCCATATTAATAAACTCCATCACCCTCCCCGCCGACCTAAAATTACTAGAATCTTTATTTAAAAATCAAACATCTTTTGCCACCTCCACACCACTTCCAAGACTCTCTAATCCATATGGCGCCTTACTTATTCTCCACAATCTTCGTTGATAATCTTGAACTTCAGTTATCTCTCCACAACTCATTCACGTAGTTGTACATCATGCGTCTATTTTAAATCATTGATCTTTCGCTGTATGGTTACTGTGTTGATATTAACGTTCCACATTAACCTCAAATTTAATGCACTGATTCATTTTCATTTAATGAGATTGTTTTTTTGATTAAATTTAATATTGGAAATAATATGTCTTTATATATTTATGAAAATTGTATTTGTTTGATTTCCAGAATTTGAAATTTTGCACGAATAAATTCCAAGAATTATTCACAACATACATAATTAACTCAGCGTTCATGATACTACACCAAATTTTTTGTATTATTAACATATCCTGCTTCAAGTTTTATACACAAGTCTCTTGCTTGGTGTCAATATATTTATATTCAGTTTTCAACTGTTATGTATTATATTTCATAAAAATCACTCAGACCGAAGAAAGGTCTGGTTTATAAGGAGAAGCTGCGACTCACTGTAACCATTATATCAATCCAATCATTGCAAGAGGTCTTCACTATTAGTTCTAACTTGTGAAATTCTACGTGAATAATATCAAGACTAATCTTCGGAACTGTTCATGATTACGCACGCGAGATTATGCATCATGAACATGTTTTGCTTCAAATCTTGATATCGGTATATATATCTATATTTAGCACGAGCGCGTTATATATTACCAACCAATGAGACACTATAAAAAATCACCAACAGAACTCAGGACGGTAGAAATCAGTCATCTTATGTTCACGATGCCCTAAACTAAAATACTAAAACAGAAGTACGATATGTACCAAAAAAACAGTAGTATGATTCGAAATTTTTTGTTAAATATGTCAGATATAAAGTATCACGATTGATAAAATATATTATTTTAAAATTAATAGTCATCAACAAAGACAAGCATAAAAAAAAAAAACTTAAATCTAGTAAGGAACAATTCATATAAACCTGCTAGCAAATAGAATTTCTATTTTCTTTTTCATCGATTACGTATTCCAAATAAGGTGAAGCAATAAATTTATTAAATGGGTGTGCTTTTTTCATGTTAAAAGTCAATACTGAATTTGTTTTGTTCCGTTAATCCGACAATGGAAAAATAAAAACAAATCACTTAGTTTCGTGGTCTTTTGGCCAAGAATTTTAAGAGGCGCCACATCTTATAACTGTAAAAATTAGACGAGACACTTGGACTCCCGCATAGTTTTCTTACATGGTTTCTGACAGAATGGGTAAATATATTTTGAGACTAATTGGATTGGTTTCGCGTACAGGAAAGTAGTGGAGGAAATGGAGGGCCAAGGGTGGGGGGAAGCCGTGGAGAGGATAGAGTGATCAGTAATTCCCCGTTTAGAAGGACACTCCACCATATGGTGCTCCTGTCTTTCTGATTGGTTTTCTATTTTCTACGGTATATCTACAGGGTACTCAAGTTCATGATAAGACGGTGGTCCTTTGGTAGATTTTCTCTTCCGCACCTCCCTACCGCACACGGGGATCAGCCACACACGTGCCAAAAATTTCCTTCGCACTACCTCTCAACAAAAGAAATCAGAGACATATGTATGGTTGGTCCATCACGTAGAAGACAAAGATCAAGCGAATTCGCTAATCACGAACTAGAGATGAGTTAATTTACTCTTATCAATAGTATTAAAATTATTTCTTCTTATGTTGGAATTTATTTGTATATAGACTTTTGTACATGTAGTTTTCTTCTTCATACAATAAAGAAAGGTTTTCCGTTTTTCATTTTCTTATTCGTTCATTACGGAATGGTTCGAGACATTCAAAACTTAGCCTTGAAAAAATTATTTAACTTCTAAACTGCTTTTATGAAAGATGCTGGAGGATACTCTAGGGATTTTACTTTCAGAAAAGAGCAGATAGCTCGCCCGCAATGGTTGATCAACTTCCCTCACATAATATTAAGTTAGTATGTAGTTTCTTGTCATATATAAGAATAACGCTGGAGATGCTTTTGACTTGTTCTAATTTACAAGATATTAGAGTTATTCCCGGTTAGTGGTGTACCATTTTGAAATCTTAGTGGGAGGCCATAATCTGAAAATGGTAGGAACTCTGAATGGTTTATGATTATGTTGATTAATATTGCAACGTTTTGTACTATATATGAAGGAAGAAAAGTGTCATTCCTCATCAATTAAATCACCAAACAGAGGATAAAAGGCATTAGAGTATGGCAACCCAATTTATTTGCATTGTGGCCTTTGCCTTGATTGCGACAAGTGTACTAGCTTATGAGCCTTACTCATATGCCTCGCCATCACCAACTACATATTACAAATCAACTCCAGAGTATAAGTCAACCCCATACTACAAGCCTACTCCAGCGTATACTCCGGTCTACAAACCAGTTTACACTCCGGTGTACAAACCAGTGTACAAACCAACCCCGTACTACAAGCCAATCTACAAGCCTACTCCTTACTACAAACCGACCCCATACTACAAACCAACCCCATACTACAAGCCTGTTTACAAGCATACCCCATACTACAAGCATACCCCATACTACAAGCCAATTTACAAGCGTACCCCATACTACAAGCCTACCCCATACTACAAGCCTGTTTACAAGCCTACTCCATACTACAAACCTGTTTACAAGCCGACCCCATACTACAAGCCCACCCCTGTTTACAATCCTACCCCATACTACAAGCCCACACCAATTTACAACCTTGTACCAATCTACAAGCCTACACCAGTCTACAAACCCACCCCTGTATACACACCAACTTACACCCCATCCCCACCACCTCCTTACTACTCAAATCCTTCTCCGACCTACACCCCATCTCCACCACCTCCTTACTACTCAAATCCTACTCCGACCTACACCCCATCTCCACCACCTCCTTACTACTCAAATCCTTCTCCAACCTACACCCCATCTCCACCACCTCCTTACTACTCAAATCCTTCTCCAACCTACACCCCATCTCCACCACCACCTTACTACTCAAATCCTTCTCCAACCTACACCCCGTCTCCACCACCTCCTTACTACTCAAATCCTACTCCAACCTACACCCCATCTCCACCACCTCCTTACTACTCAAATCCTACTCCAACCTACACCGCATCTCCACCACCACCTTACTACTACACACCATCTCCCCCACCCCCATATTAATAAACTCCATCACCCTCCCCGCCGACCTAAAATTACTAGAATCTTTATTTAAAAATCAAACATCTTTTGCCACCTCCACACCACTTCCAAGACTCTCTAATCCATATGGCGCCTTACTTATTCTCCACAATCTTCGTTGATAATCTTGAACTTCAGTTATCTCTCCACAACTCATTCACGTAGTTGTACATCATGCGTCTATTTTAAATCATTGATCTTTCGCTGTATGGTTACTGTGTTGATATTAACGTTCCACATTAACCTCAAATTTAATGCACTGATTCATTTTCATTTAATGAGATTGTTTTTTTGATTAAATTTAATATTGGAAATAATATGTCTTTATATATTTATGAAAATTGTATTTGTTTGATTTCCAGAATTTGAAATTTTGCACGAATAAATTCCAAGAATTATTCACAACATACATAATTAACTCAGCGTTCATGATACTACACCAAATTTTTTGTATTATTAACATATCCTGCTTCAAGTTTTATACACAAGTCTCTTGCTTGGTGTCAATATATTTATATTCAGTTTTCAACTGTTATGTATTATATTTCATAAAAATCACTCAGACCGAAGAAAGGTCTGGTTTATAAGGAGAAGCTGCGACTCACTGTAACCATTATATCAATCCAATCATTGCAAGAGGTCTTCACTATTAGTTCTAACTTGTGAAATTCTACGTGAAAAATATCAAGACTAATCTTCGGAACTGTTCATGATTACGCACGCGAGATTATGCATCATGAACATGTTTTGCTTCAAATCTTGATATCGGTATATATATCTATATTTAGCACGAGCGCGTTATATATTACCAACCAATGAGACACTATAAAAAATCACCAACAGAACTCAGGACGGTAGAAATCAGTCATCTTATGTTCACGATGCCCTAAACTAAAATACTAAAACAGAAGTACGATATGTACCAAAAAAACAGTAGTATGATTCGAAATTTTTTGTTAAATATGTCAGATATAAAGTATCACGATTGATAAAATATATTATTTTAAAATTAATAGTCATCAACAAAGACAAGCATAAAAAAAAAAAACTTAAATCTAGTAAGGAACAATTCATATAAACCTGCTAGCAAATAGAATTTCTATTTTCTTTTTCATCGATTACGTATTCCAAATAAGGTGAAGCAATAAATTTATTAAATGGGTGTGCTTTTTTCATGTTAAAAGTCAATACTGAATTTGTTTTGTTCCGTTAATCCGACAATGGAAAAATAAAAACAAATCACTTAGTTTCGTGGTCTTTTGGCCAAGAATTTTAAGAGGCGCCACATCTTATAACTGTAAAAATTAGACGAGACACTTGGACTCCCGCATAGTTTTCTTACATGGTTTCTGACAGAATGGGTAAATATATTTTGAGACTAATTGGATTGGTTTCGCGTACAGGAAAGTAGTGGAGGAAATGGAGGGCCAAGGGTGGGGGGAAGCCGTGGAGAGGATAGAGTGATCAGTAATTCCCCGTTTAGAAGAACACTCCACCATATGGTGCTCCTGTCTTTCTGATTGGTTTTCTATTTTCTACGGTATATCTACAGGGTACTCAAGTTCATGATAAGACGGTGGTCCTTTGGTAGATTTTCTCTTCCGCACCTCCCTACCGCACACGGGGATCAGCCACACACGTGCCAAAAATTTCCTTCGCACTACCTCTCAACAAAAGAAATCAGAGACATATGTATGGTTGGTCCATCACGTAGAAGACAAAGATCAAGCGAATTCGCTAATCACGAACTAGAGATGAGTTAATTTACTCTTATCAATAGTATTAAAATTATTTCTTCTTATGTTGGAATTTATTTGTATATAGACTTTTGTACATGTAGTTTTCTTCTTCATACAATAAAGAAAGGTTTTCCGTTTTTCATTTTCTTATTCGTTCATTACGGAATGGTTCGAGACATTCAAAACTTAGCCTTGAAAAAATTATTTAACTTCTAAACTGCTTTTATGAAAGATGCTGGAGGATACTCTAGGGATTTTACTTTCAGAAAAGAGCAGATAGCTCGCCCGCAATGGTTGATCAACTTCCCTCACATAATATTAAGTTAGTATGTAGTTTCTTGTCATATATAAGAATAACGCTGGAGATGCTTTTGACTTGTTCTAATTTACAAGATATTAGAGTTATTCCCGGTTAGTGGTGTACCATTTTGAAATCTTAGTGGGAGGCCATAATCTGAAAATGGTAGGAACTCTGAATGGTTTATAATTATGTTGATTAATATTGCAACGTTTTGTACTATATATGAAGGAAGAAAAGTGTCATTCCTCATCAATTAAATCACCAAACAGAGGATAAAAGGCATTAGAGTATGGCAACCCAATTTATTTGCATTGTGGCCTTTGCCTTGATTGCGACAAGTGTACTAGCTTATGAGCCTTACTCATATGCCTCGCCATCACCAACTACATATTACAAATCAACTCCAGAGTATAAGTCAACCCCATACTACAAGCCTACTCCAGCGTATACTCCGGTCTACAAACCAGTTTACACTCCGGTGTACAAACCAGTGTACAAACCAACCCCGTACTACAAGCCAATCTACAAGCCTACTCCTTACTACAAACCGACCCCATACTACAAACCAACCCCATACTACAAGCCTGTTTACAAGCATACCCCATACTACAAGCATACCCCATACTACAAGCCAATTTACAAGCGTACCCCATACTACAAGCCTACCCCATACTACAAGCCTGTTTACAAGCCTACTCCATACTACAAACCTGTTTACAAGCCGACCCCATACTACAAGCCCACCCCTGTTTACAATCCTACCCCATACTACAAGCCCACACCAATTTACACCCTTGTACCAATCTACAAGCCTACACCAGTCTACAAACCCACCCCTGTATACACACCAACTTACACCCCATCCCCACCACCTCCTTACTACTCAAATCCTTCTCCGACCTACACCCCATCTCCACCACCTCCTTACTACTCAAATCCTACTCCGACCTACACCCCATCTCCACCACCTCCTTACTACTCAAATCCTTCTCCAACCTACACCCCATCTCCACCACCTCCTTACTACTCAAATCCTTCTCCAACCTACACCCCATCTCCACCACCACCTTACTACTCAAATCCTTCTCCAACCTACACCCCGTCTCCACCACCTCCTTACTACTCAAATCCTACTCCAACCTACACCCCATCTCCACCACCTCCTTACTACTCAAATCCTACTCCAACCTACACCGCATCTCCACCACCACCTTACTACTACACACCATCTCCCCCACCCCCATATTAATAAACTCCATCACCCTCCCCGCCGACCTAAAATTACTAGAATCTTTATTTAAAAATCAAACATCTTTTGCCACCTCCACACCACTTCCAAGACTCTCTAATCCATATGGCGCCTTACTTATTCTCCACAATCTTCGTTGATAATCTTGAACTTCAGTTATCTCTCCACAACTCATTCACGTAGTTGTACATCATGCGTCTATTTTAAATCATTGATCTTTCGCTGTATGGTTACTGTGTTGATATTAACGTTCCACATTAACCTCAAATTTAATGCACTGATTCATTTTCATTTAATGAGATTGTTTTTTTGATTAAATTTAATATTGGAAATAATATGTCTTTATATATTTATGAAAATTGTATTTGTTTGATTTCCAGAATTTGAAATTTTGCACGAATAAATTCCAAGAATTATTCACAACATACATAATTAACTCAGCGTTCATGATACTACACCAAATTTTTTGTATTATTAACATATCCTGCTTCAAGTTTTATACACAAGTCTCTTGCTTGGTGTCAATATATTTATATTCAGTTTTCAACTGTTATGTATTATATTTCATAAAAATCACTCAGACCGAAGAAAGGTCTGGTTTATAAGGAGAAGCTGCGACTCACTGTAACCATTATATCAATCCAATCATTGCAAGAGGTCTTCACTATTAGTTCTAACTTGTGAAATTCTACGTGAATAATATCAAGACTAATCTTCGGAACTGTTCATGATTACGCACGCGAGATTATGCATCATGAACATGTTTTGCTTCAAATCTTGATATCGGTATATATATCTATATTTAGCACGAGCGCGTTATATATTACCAACCAATGAGACACTATAAAAAATCACCAACAGAACTCAGGACGGTAGAAATCAGTCATCTTATGTTCACGATGCCCTAAACTAAAATACTAAAACAGAAGTACGATATGTACCAAAAAAACAGTAGTATGATTCGAAATTTTTTGTTAAATATGTCAGATATAAAGTATCACGATTGATAAAATATATTATTTTAAAATTAATAGTCATCAACAAAGACAAGCATAAAAAAAAAAAACTTAAATCTAGTAAGGAACAATTCATATAAACCTGCTAGCAAATAGAATTTCTATTTTCTTTTTCATCGATTACGTATTCCAAATAAGGTGAAGCAATAAATTTATTAAATGGGTGTGCTTTTTTCATGTTAAAAGTCAATACTGAATTTGTTTTGTTCCGTTAATCCGACAATGGAAAAATAAAAACAAATCACTTAGTTTCGTGGTCTTTTGGCCAAGAATTTTAAGAGGCGCCACATCTTATAACTGTAAAAATTAGACGAGACACTTGGACTCCCGCATAGTTTTCTTACATGGTTTCTGACAGAATGGGTAAATATATTTTGAGACTAATTGGATTGGTTTCGCGTACAGGAAAGTAGTGGAGGAAATGGAGGGCCAAGGGTGGGGGGAAGCCGTGGAGAGGATAGAGTGATCAGTAATTCCCCGTTTAGAAGGACACTCCACCATATGGTGCTCCTGTCTTTCTGATTGGTTTTCTATTTTCTACGGTATATCTACAGGGTACTCAAGTTCATGATAAGACGGTGGTCCTTTGGTAGATTTTCTCTTCCGCACCTCCCTACCGCACACGGGGATCAGCCACACACGTGCCAAAAATTTCCTTCGCACTACCTCTCAACAAAAGAAATCAGAGACATATGTATGGTTGGTCCATCACGTAGAAGACAAAGATCAAGCGAATTCGCTAATCACGAACTAGAGATGAGTTAATTTACTCTTATCAATAGTATTAAAATTATTTCTTCTTATGTTGGAATTTATTTGTATATAGACTTTTGTACATGTAGTTTTCTTCTTCATACAATAAAGAAAGGTTTTCCGTTTTTCATTTTCTTATTCGTTCATTACGGAATGGTTCGAGACATTCAAAACTTAGCCTTGAAAAAATTATTTAACTTCTAAACTGCTTTTATGAAAGATGCTGGAGGATACTCTAGGGATTTTACTTTCAGAAAAGAGCAGATAGCTCGCCCGCAATGGTTGATCAACTTCCCTCACATAATATTAAGTTAGTATGTAGTTTCTTGTCATATATAAGAATAACGCTGGAGATGCTTTTGACTTGTTCTAATTTACAAGATATTAGAGTTATTCCCGGTTAGTGGTGTACCATTTTGAAATCTTAGTGGGAGGCCATAATCTGAAAATGGTAGGAACTCTGAATGGTTTATAATTATGTTGATTAATATTGCAACGTTTTGTACTATATATGAAGGAAGAAAAGTGTCATTCCTCATCAATTAAATCACCAAACAGAGGATAAAAGGCATTAGAGTATGGCAACCCAATTTATTTGCATTGTGGCCTTTGCCTTGATTGTGACAAGTGTACTAGCTTATGAGCCTTACTCATATGCCTCGCCATCACCAACTACATATTACAAATCAACTCCAGAGTATAAGTCAACCCCATACTACAAGCCTACTCCAGCGTATACTCCGGTCTACAAACCAGTTTACACTCCGGTGTACAAACCAGTGTACAAACCAACCCCGTACTACAAGCCAATCTACAAGCCTACTCCTTACTACAAACCGACCCCATACTACAAACCAACCCCATACTACAAGCCTGTTTACAAGCATACCCCATACTACAAGCATACCCCACACTACAAGCCAATTTACAAGCGTACCCCATACTACAAGCCTACCCCATACTACAAGCCTGTTTACAAGCCTACTCCATACTACAAACCTGTTTACAAGCCGACCCCATACTACAAGCCCACCCCTGTTTACAATCCTACCCCATACTACAAGCCCACACCAATTTACAACCTTGTACCAATCTACAAGCCTACACCAGTCTACAAACCCACCCCTGTATACACACCAACTTACACCCCATCCCCACCACCTCCTTACTACTCAAATCCTTCTCCGACCTACACCCCATCTCCACCACCTCCTTACTACTCAAATCCTACTCCGACCTACACCCCATCTCCACCACCTCCTTACTACTCAAATCCTTCTCCAACCTACACCCCATCTCCACCACCTCCTTACTACTCAAATCCTTCTCCAACCTACACCCCATCTCCACCACCACCTTACTACTCAAATCCTTCTCCAACCTACACCCCGTCTCCACCACCTCCTTACTACTCAAATCCTACTCCAACCTACACCCCATCTCCACCACCTCCTTACTACTCAAATCCTACTCCAACCTACACCGCATCTCCACCACCACCTTACTACTACACACCATCTCCCCCACCCCCATATTAATAAACTCCATCACCCTCCCCGCCGACCTAAAATTACTAGAATCTTTATTTAAAAATCAAACATCTTTTGCCACCTCCACACCACTTCCAAGACTCTCTAATCCATATGGCGCCTTACTTATTCTCCACAATCTTCGTTGATAATCTTGAACTTCAGTTATCTCTCCACAACTCATTCACGTAGTTGTACATCATGCGTCTATTTTAAATCATTGATCTTTCGCTGTATGGTTACTGTGTTGATATTAACGTTCCACATTAACCTCAAATTTAATGCACTGATTCATTTTCATTTAATGAGATTGTTTTTTTGATTAAATTTAATATTGGAAATAATATGTCTTTATATATTTATGAAAATTGTATTTGTTTGATTTCCAGAATTTGAAATTTTGCACGAATAAATTCCAAGAATTATTCACAACATACATAATTAACTCAGCGTTCATGATACTACACCAAATTTTTTGTATTATTAACATATCCTGCTTCAAGTTTTATACACAAGTCTCTTGCTTGGTGTCAATATATTTATATTCAGTTTTCAACTGTTATGTATTATATTTCATAAAAATCACTCAGACCGAAGAAAGGTCTGGTTTATAAGGAGAAGCTGCGACTCACTGTAACCATTATATCAATCCAATCATTGCAAGAGGTCTTCACTATTAGTTCTAACTTGTGAAATTCTACGTGAATAATATCAAGACTAATCTTCGGAACTGTTCATGATTACGCACGCGAGATTATGCATCATGAACATGTTTTGCTTCAAATCTTGATATCGGTATATATATCTATATTTAGCACGAGCGCGTTATATATTACCAACCAATGAGACACTATAAAAAATCACCAACAGAACTCAGGACGGTAGAAATCAGTCATCTTATGTTCACGATGCCCTAAACTAAAATACTAAAACAGAAGTACGATATGTACCAAAAAAACAGTAGTATGATTCGAAATTTTTTGTTAAATATGTCAGATATAAAGTATCACGATTGATAAAATATATTATTTTAAAATTAATAGTCATCAACAAAGACAAGCATAAAAAAAAAAAACTTAAATCTAGTAAGGAACAATTCATATAAACCTGCTAGCAAATAGAATTTCTATTTTCTTTTTCATCGATTACGTATTCCAAATAAGGTGAAGCAATAAATTTATTAAATGGGTGTGCTTTTTTCATGTTAAAAGTCAATACTGAATTTGTTTTGTTCCGTTAATCCGACAATGGAAAAATAAAAACAAATCACTTAGTTTCGTGGTCTTTTGGCCAAGAATTTTAAGAGGCGCCACATCTTATAACTGTAAAAATTAGACGAGACACTTGGACTCCCGCATAGTTTTCTTACATGGTTTCTGACAGAATGGGTAAATATATTTTGAGACTAATTGGATTGGTTTCGCGTACAGGAAAGTAGTGGAGGAAATGGAGGGCCAAGGGTGGGGGGAAGCCGTGGAGAGGATAGAGTGATCAGTAATTCCCCGTTTAGAAGGACACTCCACCATATAGTGCTCCTGTCTTTCTGATTGGTTTTCTATTTTCTACGGTATATCTACAGGGTACTCAAGACGGTGGTCCTTTGGTAGATTTTCTCTTCCGCACCTCCCTACCGCACACGGGGATCAGCCACACACGTGCCAAAAATTTCCTTCGCACTACCTCTCAACAAAAGAAATCAGAGACATATGTATGGTTGGTCCATCACGTAGAAGACAAAGATCAAGCGAATTCGCTAATCACGAACTAGAGATGAGTTAATTTACTCTTATCAATAGTATTAAAATTATTTCTTCTTATGTTGGAATTTATTTGTATATAGACTTTTGTACATGTAGTTTTCTTCTTCATACAATAAAGAAAGGTTTTCCGTTTTTCATTTTCTTATTCGTTCATTACGGAATGGTTCGAGACATTCAAAACTTAGCCTTGAAAAAATTATTTAACTTCTAAACTGCTTTTATGAAAGATGCTGGAGGATACTCTAGGGATTTTACTTTCAGAAAAGAGCAGATAGCTCGCCCGCAATGGTTGATCAACTTCCCTCACATAATATTAAGTTAGTATGTAGTTTCTTGTCATATATAAGAATAACGCTGGAGATGCTTTTGACTTGTTCTAATTTACAAGATATTAGAGTTATTCCCGGTTAGTGGTGTACCATTTTGAAATCTTAGTGGGAGGCCATAATCTGAAAATGGTAGGAACTCTGAATGGTTTATAATTATGTTGATTAATATTGCAACGTTTTGTACTATATATGAAGGAAGAAAAGTGTCATTCCTCATCAATTAAATCACCAAACAGAGGATAAAAGGCATTAGAGTATGGCAACCCAATTTATTTGCATTGTGGCCTTTGCCTTGATTGCGACAAGTGTACTAGCTTATGAGCCTTACTCATATGCCTCGCCATCACCAACTACATATTACAAATCAACTCCAGAGTATAAGTCAACCCCATACTACAAGCCTACTCCAGCGTATACTCCGGTCTACAAACCAGTTTACACTCCGGTGTACAAACCAGTGTACAAACCAACCCCGTACTACAAGCCAATCTACAAGCCTACTCCTTACTACAAACCGACCCCATACTACAAACCAACCCCATACTACAAGCCTGTTTACAAGCATACCCCATACTACAAGCATACCCCATACTACAAGCCAATTTACAAGCGTACCCCATACTACAAGCCTACCCCATACTACAAGCCTGTTTACAAGCCTACTCCATACTACAAACCTGTTTACAAGCCGACCCCATACTACAAGCCCACCCCTGTTTACAATCCTACCCCATA